>CM059267.1:19102640-19132640 GCA_030347295.1 Setipinna tenuifilis | reverse complement strand
TGTGAGAGAGAGAGAGACAGAGACAGAGAGAGAGAGAGAGAGAGAAAGACAGAGGGAGAGAGTGGGAGGGTAAGAGAGAGAGAGAGTGTGTGTGTGTGTGCATATGCGTGTGTGTGTGTGTGTGTGTGTGTGTGTGTGTGTGTGTGTGTGTGGAAGGAGAGAGAGTGGGTGTGTGTGTGTACAAATCCCAGCTCTTAAGGGAAATCAGAGGGAGAAGGACAGATAGAGTAAGAAAGTGAACATGTGTGTAATAGGAAGAGAGAGACAGAGAGCAGGGGAGAAAGAGGGAGAGAGAGAGAGAGAGAGAGAGAGAGAGAGAGAGGAAGAGGAAATGAGGGGGAGAGTGAAAGATAAGCAATACTCGGGCTCATGTATCTACATGTGTACATGGGTTATATAGGATACTATACTAGAACTTGTGTTTGTAAGGTGCAATGTTTGTGTGTGTGTGTGTGTGTGTGTGTGTGTGTGTGTGTGTGTGTGTGTGTGTGTGTGTGTGTGTGTGTGTGTGTGTGGTGGCAGAAAAGCCCTTTTCCGCAGTGCTGCCATCTCTCCCCTAACGCCCACACACTGGCAGGGAGGGAGGGAGGGAGCGGGAGAGCACAGCAAGAAGAAGGAGCTACTCAAGCCCTGCGTACCACACACACACACACACACACACACGGGCGCACAAAGAAACACACACACACACACGTACCCACACACACACAAACACATGGGCACACACACAAACACACACACACTGATGTTTTCTCCCTCTTGCCCTCCCTCTCCTCTTTCTCCTCCAGCCCTCATCTCACTCTCGCTCTCTTATTTATGACCTACCATGGACAGAGGAAGGGGAGAAATTGCATAAGAGGGCCACACTGTGTTCTCTGGCAAGCTTTCTCTCACTCACACACACACACACACATGGAACACACGCACGCACACACACACACACACACGGACACACACACACACACGCACACACACACACACGCACTCTTTTCTCCAGTTCTGATCTGCTAACACTTCATGTTCACAGAAGGGTGCTGGACAACATTCCGGTGGAAAATCCGCCCTCGTCCTCATTTTCATCCGAATGCGCCAAAGGGGGAGTGTTTAGCATTTAGCCTCGCCGAGCCTAGCTTCCCCCCCGCTCCAGGACAGCCCAGTTCCGCAGCCCTGATCGATTAGCTGCTTCACCTCAGACGCCTCCCGGCTAACTACACCAAGGCGTCATGGGTAATGTAGTAATGTGGCCCAGCTCACCTGAGGGCGGATGGGCGGATATGTCCGCTGCTCTTTCCGCAGCTCTCGGCCCTGTGTTTGGGCTTAGACAAGGCCAACTAACTCTGGGGGTGATGGGAATGAAGGCAGACGGCGGCGGAAACAGATCTTCCCCTTCCGCCATTTAAAAAAAATTAAATAAATAAACGCGGTTACACTTTTTCTTCTACTTTTCTGTAACTGTTTCTGTTACAGTCTATTTACATCACGAAGAACAGTGTAACAAAGTGTGAAACAACATGTAACAGTATGTCCTTGCATGTTATCTCAGGGTTAAGGTAAGGCTGAGGATTAGGGTTAGTGTATGTACCAGGGATGGAAATTCACACCAGCCACCAGCCAAATGCTGGTAAAATATATAAGTGGCTGGTAAGTTTTGAACACAAAATAATCATTTACTGTTGAGTGTCTGGTGAATTTTATCATTTTTTTCTCAGTGGCTGGTAAAAGTTCAAATTTCAAAGTTCAAAGTTAATTTCCACCCCTGGTATGTACAGTACCATATTGTTAAATGTTGCTCCATGTAGATACACTGTAATAGGGACTGTTCAAATACAGTGTTACTATAAACGTTGGCCATCATTCACCTCTGGCCCCCTCTCCTATTGCCTGATTTCCTTCTCCATGGCAACGACTAGGGGGGCGTTGCCAAGTAACACCCATCAGCTTTGACCTGGAGAGAGTTTTATGATCGCTACTATCTTCCTGGTGAGGAAAAAAGGCTTTTGAACCTTGACCCCTCACAGTCTATGAAAACATACAGCTGATTGCTTTCTCGCCGTGAAGACAGGATGCAACACCCCTTGTGACCTTTCGATGTTAGCCAATACCGCCAGCACAATCAGAACAGAGTTATGGCAGCTAGAATGACAGCTACACATCTTCTTTGAATGGGACCTCATTCAGGTAGTGTAGCTGATGTACTGGCTTACTAGCTCATAAAGACACGGCAGAGGGATGTATACAACACCTGAAATTAAGTAAAAAGTCAAGAAAGAACATTTCTCCATGTGGCATCGCAGGTTGAAGTGGACATGATCTCCTTTCCCAGCAGGCAGCATATCATATCACAGTCCTTCACTTCCAGGGCTGTGGGAGCCAACGCAACATCACTGCACATCACTTCACAGGGACGAGAATGAGAAGAATCCCCTATCAGTCTGAGAGCCCATCATCTGGAGGGTTCCCAAAACAACAGCCAGCCTGGCAGACCTCAACTTTACCTCCTGTTCCCCCTCTTCGCACAAACACCCATGGCCATTCCCACCACGCACCTGAGATCGCTGAGTCAACAAACACAAACATGCTCGCACAAACACACACACACACACACACACACACAAACATGCTCGCACAAACACACCTCACCACCTTACTGTGAAAAGAGCCATTACGGCCACATTGCTACTGTGGGCCTGCAGCACGGTGAGAAGAGATGCCTGTAAATCCACAACAACATTCACATCATGGTCACTACAGTTTATCTTCTCCATGCCACACCAAACTTACAGTCAGTGCAGGCCTAGCTGTTTCTTACAACACAATACCTGTCATTCCATCCTGAGTGAATACCATTTGCACCAATAGCCCAGCATGCATACTCCCTGAGAATAGCCATTGCATACAAAGGCCCTGTGCTGTGTTCAGGGATGGAATTTGGCATCAGCCACATATTAGCAACATATGAAAGGTATACTTAAGTAAATGAGTGGCGGGTAAATTTTAGAATTTATTTGTCAGCGGCTGATAGAAGTTCCTTTTTTTTTGATAACCGTTCACTTTCACCCCAGGTTGAACTCTATGCAGATAAAAAAAAACAACTGTCTAAATGCTATGACTGCACCACACACTTGATGTTACCCATCTAAATGCTATGACTCTTACCACCCACCAGCTGCCCATCTCCAGCTACATCTACACACAGCTTATAAGTGCAGTCAGCTGTTCTAACCCACTTCTCTTTCTGACAGATTCAGAGAATTGCTCCTCAATGTCGTAAGTAATCATAGCTATTTTTACATACTCATGACTGTACTCCTAAGGCATTATAATGCTATGTCATAAGCTCTTTTCCAACTTCAAGTGACACAGTGCATTCTTGGTTATAAGCTGTACTAAGATTATTAGTGTCGTCCTGAGTATGTATAAATAGTTATGAATACTAAAGTCAACTATTATTAAGCTTAATGAAGGCATTATAACCTTCTTCTGAATGTGTTTGTAGGGCCCTATGAATAGAAGCTTCATAGAAAGTGTTACCAAAAATTGTAGCTTTCTTATAAAATCCTGGGCTTACAAATAACAATCAACTATGGTGCCTCTGACCATCCAATCAATTTGCTGCTTTTGGAGGACATTTGATTTCACCACAATGGCAGACACCTACGATGGATCACTTTTGAAAGACAGTTAATACACTGCATTGTCTGCTCAGGGTCATTTTACCATCCAGCTGTGTGGCTAGTTGGCAAAAGGAATGCCCTGCAAGTAGCCTACTTAAGATTGCACAAGAGGTAATCCAAGAGCATGGTCAGTGCCAATGGGGCTGCACTTGTACACAACAATCCGCTCAAAGACTTAATAACAACTATTTCATGAGGTGAAAAAACATTTGTAGGAACCATTTTGTTGAACAGAAAAGGAAAACCTTACTTTATGGTCACTTCACTGTGTATGTAACCACATGTAACATTATGTACTTATTGTGCAATACTAACCCTAATCCTTACCTTTACTTTAACCCTAAGGTACAGGGTACGTACTACATAATATTATATGTTGTTACACTCCTTATTACACTGTGAGTAATGATGTAGTAGGCTAGACCCTGTAGCAGGGATCAGTCACATAAAGTGTAACCAGAAACTTAAATAATTTATAACCAGGTTGACAACACCTAAACAGCAGTCTCACCTTACAACCCTACTCACACAACACAGTGCATGTCAAAGGATGTAAATAACTGACAGACACAGCTCAGCCAAACGAATGCACATGCAAGCATCATGTGATTCATTCTGAACACTGACCGTTATACATAACAAGCCGTTCGCTGAGTTAGGAGAGGTCAGAGGTATAGAAGCTGATGATTATTCACCACCTGCAATCAACATTTCTGTTAGGCTGCATGCATGCATGCTGTGGCAAGAGTATGAAGCCCAGACATTGATCAATAAAACACAAGCTGCAGTACACACCATGAAACACAAGCTGCACACCTTTTGTAAACAGGCCCCATTTTGTGTGCTCAACAGCAAAAGTAGGCTAATTCTCGCACACGTAATCCTATACCTGATCAAAACAGGCTTTCTTTCCTTTATCTTGCTCTCTCTCTATCTGTGTGTTTATGTGTGTGTGGTGATAGCTTTAGGGAGATTCAAGAGCAGCTTACAGATATCTGAGTGTCTGTGACTGGTTTGTGTGTGTTTGTTTGTGTGTGTCTGTCTGCCTGAGTGAGCATGTGTGTGTGTGTGAGTGTGTGTGTGTGTGTGTGTGTGTGTGTGTGTGTGTTTCCGACTGGGTGTGTGTATCGAGTGAGTGTGATGGATGGTGTTTATGGGGCTGTAATTTGCGTCTCCTTGCCGCTGATTTACTAGGTGTCCCTGCTGAAAGCAGCGTGCAGGCAGAGCGAAACACACTAGCATGTGTGTGCGCATAGGTGCATGCCACCAGCGCCCAGCCCAACTCCGCAGACACTCAATCCACAACTATCTTTAAAACACACACACACACTCTCTCTCTCTCGCTCACACACACACACACACACATACACACACACAAACATACGCACACAAACACATGCACGCGCACACACACACGCACGCGCACACACACACACACGCACGCGCGCACACACACACACACACACACACACACACACACACACACACACACACACACACAGGGTGTCATGTTAGTTGTGGTGTGTGTGCAGGCGAGTGTGTTATCAGGGTTGACTGCTGCCCCCTGGGCTCCCTGTGTAAACCGCATTCCTGTGGGGGCTCCTCTCCCAGCCTTGGGCTCACATCAGCTGCACCACTCTAGGACTTACTGACATCCCCTTTAAATCATACACACGACACGCACATGTGATTTTGTGTGTGTGTGTGTGTGTGTGTGTTGACAACACCTAAACAGCAGTCTAACCTTACAATCGTACTCACACAACAGTGAGTGTGTGTGTGTGTGTGTGTGTGTCTGCACATGTGTTTGTGACTGTGAAAAGTGAGTGAGCATGTAGCAAGTGTATGCCTCTATTACCAAGTATGTCTGTGAGTGTGAGGCTGTGACTGTGTGTGTGTGTGTGTGTGTGTGTGTGTGTGTGTGTGTGTGCGAGTGTTTATGTATGACAGACAGAGGAGGCACATGTCACATAGTGTCCGGGCCATATGCCGTGACCTATGTTGACTGACGGCTGTGTGTGGGTCCTTGTGTCCACATGTACATGTCGTTATGTGCTGCCGACATTGCTAACCTCTCCCTGGGGGACATTAGCCGTGTCTGCACAGTTTTCCCTGCCGCTAATCTGCCTCTATATTTACTCCTCTAACCTTGTCTCACACCAGACCACACAGCAGCTGTGCTAAACACACTGGGGTGAAACATCACTGCCAAACATGCAAACACACACAGACACACACACAGACACACACACAGAGACAGACACACAGAGACAAACACACAGACAGAGACAGACACACACAAACACAGACACACGTGTACACACATAATCACACACACACACACACACAGACACACACACACACACACACACACACACACAGATAAAAGGTTGTTATCGCTCTGCCGGTGTCTATAGTGAAGTGCTCCAATGCCGATTACTCTATTAAGAGCTGGTGTTGTGCCTCACTCCTTCACCAGGCCTGTGTTAAAGGGTCACTTGCAAGTTAAGCACTACTATCGACCATTGTTAATATCAAATATATCAAACAATATCAAAATCGTAAAATTATACAGACATTCAGCATCACGATAAAAAGTTTTTTCACTTAAAGTGTTAACAACCAACGACAACGCCCAAAACGGGGCGTGGTCTGGTGTGACGTAGGAAGAGGGAGGACCGAGGAAGTTATACAGTCTATGCTTATAGGTAAAATGCTCTGTGGTCCCGTCAGTGGTATTTTTTTCCTAGTAAAGCGACGCCACAGATAGCCAGATATAATTTTACGAATTAGTTTTTAATCATATTATGAAACCGTGTCTTTAAACCGTGTCTCTGTGGCGTCGCTTTAGAGCTAGGAAAAATAATACGTGGCCAATTGGCCAAAATAGCTGGTGAGTAGTAGCATTGTCGCTAATGCTATTTGTTTACCTCTGGGCTACTTGTCTTCATATGAATAAAATAAATACACTTTATTGGTCTGTACGTTCTGTGTTAATTGAGTAAATAGGCACCTGTTACCTTTTTAGGCTCAACATTTTGTCTCACTAAATGCAAAAGGCACAATTTATTTCTGTGACGGTCGTCATTGCAGCATCCTAGCTAAATTAACACCCTAGCTGATGATGCTGCCAGGGAGGTATGCAGAAAGGAAGCTTCCCGACGGCAAAATCTCATCACGTTTAATCTATAAAACATGCTTAATGTGGGCAGTTATAATCTTTCATACACGATCAAATACTAACGGTAGTGTACATTGGTCAAACGTGTCGTTATAGGTGTTCTTGCGGACACTGCGAGGCTATGCCATCTGCGGAGGAGAGCATGTGCTGTAGGGAGTTAGAGGCGTACTGATCTCTGGTATAGCAGCTAGTGTGCCGTTCAGCAACATAAACTGCCTGACACAACACCCCGGCTTCGATGCTTGTTGCTTGAACCCCTTCTCACTACAAGTTGCCTACCTTGCATTTCGCCAGGAATATGGTCCACTTCAAGCCAGCAGACCATAGGTTCAGTCATTTTCAGTCCGATGGTCCAACAACAGCTAATGCCCATAAATTAATTAGCAATTGTGAACTAGTGTGCTACAATGAATACTATGTAGGTAATTCACCAGAAACAAATCAATAATTTAATTCATATAATAGTGGCATTAGCTGTCATTTACCCAGACTCATAACACTCAGTGTCAAACGACACCTTGCGTTCAAAGTTAAAAATGAACGTGATTTCTTATCGGATGTGTTAAATTACACCAGTAACTAAAAGAATACACTTGTATGTTGATGACCATATGGCAAAATAAATCTAATTTGCTTCACTGTCTTTGAAAATAACCGTTAAGTAAAAAGTGTTTCATTCGTCACGGCTCTCCCCTATACTAATCAATTAATAACTCGCTACTCAAAAACTCGAGAACTCCCTCTTCCTACGTCATAGAACCTGACAACCGTCGGAAAGAGATAGTTCAATTTTATTACAAAACGGTACCTTTTAATCTATTTTTCTGATGATGGGGATCGTGGATCGTGGCCATTTTTTCACAGACCTTTTAAAATCTATTTATAACCAATTCTAAATGTAAATGTCATCATACAAAAAAACTTTCAAGTGACCCTTTAAGGGTCGGTCCGACACACTGGGCATCTTAGTCGTGAAAGATCAAAGTGCACTTAGCCTACAACCAGCTGACACTCAAATAGCAGCAGGCCCAGGAGGGGAAAGATTAAGAGGAAATCGATAGCTATTGAGCGCGGCGTGCCCGGCGAGCTTCACGCTTAACTGTACCGGACGGCCACTCTGAAATACAACCTGCCACAAGTACTCCCGTGGTTATCAAACGGCCAGCAGAGGGGCGTTCTGATTGGACGGGACAAGGGTCAAACACAGAGGGCGGGGGACAGCATTGGTGGAAAAGATGGAGCGTAGGGCGGGGGAGTTAGCCAGGAACAGATTAGGTGGGTGGGGGGGGGGGGGATTACATGCAAGCAGCAGCGAGGGGTCTTTGACAACTATCCTGTTACCCTGCCCGGCCCCACGCCCCCCACCCACCACCCCGACAACAATCTATCCTGTCAGAATGGTGGCCGACTGAGGCCCTCAGCGTGAGCCGTGGCCAGAGTCCCTCTCTCTAAATCCCCCCTCTTCCATCTCTTCTGTACTTTTCCACGTACTCATCACACAGTACCGGGAAAGACAAAGGCCTGGAATTGTTCCGTTTTGGAACGGAGGACACAAGGCAGTTTTTAGTTTGTAACTCAACACAGCACAACGTAACACCACTTTAGGTCTCGGTTAACACTTCTGACGCCTCTCTCTATTGTCATGCAAACTAACTCTGACTTAGTCCAGAGTGCTGGCTGGCACTGCCCTCTGCTGGACATAAAAGGAAAGTGTTGTTTTCATCATTTCCCTTTAGTAACATGTACTATTAGAAAAAAAAGTCTTCCCTTCGACTACCTTATGTTGCAGCTTCATCAAAATGTTATCTAAATTTTATCTATTATTTTATTAATTATTAATCTGAATTATTAGGCTCACAGAACTCACAGCCAATCTGGTACAGCAAAATGACAGTTGTCAAACAGTAAGATGAAACGGTCAGCTTAAAACATTTACGGCAATAACAATGCTCAGTTAATTATTAAACCTAAAACATGTGTTTACGTTCATCAGACCACTCATGCATGGAGATTTACAGTAAGACGGCATTACCTTCTTTTAGTCAGAACTTCCAGTGCTTCCCAGAGTCAGTCTTTCAGCCAACCACGAAATAAATGGATAAAAACAAATAAATAAAAAGAGATTAAATCAACCTTTAAAATCACCAATAAATTAAGCTCAAGCTCTGTACGAGGCTATTGCTTGCCTTTGACTCACAACCCGTATGGAAACAGTAACTCAGGTAAGAGAAAGTGAGAGAGAACGTCCAGACTGTGGTTACACCAAAGCCAAGTAGAGACACTCCAGACCTGAGAAGAGATTTAACTCCACTACAGAGGTCTGCCACCCCACCCACCAGCCCACAAAGGGTCAAAGTCCCGCAAGGGGATGACTGGGGTTGTCATGCAAGTCAGCGTGTTCCAGAGGGAGGGCAGGGCTCGGGTGGGGCGTCTCTGATAGCTCCATCAGTGCTCGCTGTGGTGCCTTATCACCATGACACACACTGGATCTCCCCCCAGAGGATAGGATGTTTGCATGGGAGACCCATGGAAAACCTATGGGCAAACAGCACCAAGCAACTTGTGCACATGTTCAAAAACAGGACAGGAGTGATCCAGTTGTTTTGGGTATGGTTCTCAAAGTCTGGTGGTGGAATCGGTTAAAACTGTGTACCAGGCAGTGAAGACCTGACCCTATACCATTAGGGGAGACCAGGTTTTTTGTTGGGGTGTGGCCAAAGAAAATGTTGTTCATGTGTTTTCATGCTGATAATGTTTTATTGGCCCCTTGATATTAGTGTAATTTAGTATCTAAAAAAATATATACACCTATAGCGAAAAGCATGAGTCAGCAACTTCCAACTGGGTCAGAAATGCTGCATATTAACGCATGCTTGTCACAGTGTCCTACGCCAGACCTGTCTAGTGTGCAGTCCGGAAATTTATCTCAGTTCTCACAAGCAAAAACAAAACTCTTTACTCGTTTTGCAGCGCTCCATGCATGCTATGCTGTGTTGTGTTGTGCTGTCGTGGGCTGTGCTTGCCTATGGACTCCGCTACATCATTCCCCATGGAGCTGTGCTGCTCTGTTCCCTATCTCCTCCCCTCTCCTCTCTTCACCTCTCGTGTCTTCTCTTCACCTCTCCTCTCCATCCCTCTCTTCTCTCCTCTTTTCCCCTTCTCCGCTGTGCTCTGCTGGCCTGTGCGTTCAGCGGAGCGGCTAATTGGGAGGGCTGCGATGGCAGCTGTGTGGGAGGCGAGCTGCTAAGTTATTTATTACTGCGGCACACACACACACGGCACGGCACTCCTGGCAGCCAGGCCCGGAGCATCTCCCTCTCATATTAAACGCTCGGGTGGGGAGCAGAGACCCCTGTGTCAGGCCAGAGTGGGGGGAAGGACTGACCCCTTCTCTCTTTTCACAGTCAGGCTAGTTACTGCCTGACTAGTTATATGCATAGGCTACAGGTGTTCAGTTTTACGTTCAAGGTGTCAGCCTTCTTCTAGTTAAGGTTGAAGTGGTTCGTTATGACACTTTACACAAAACCTTTCTGCTATTCACGCGGACGTTGTCAGCCTTTTGGGGTTTGGTTAAAGCGTTTTCTCTATTTAGCCTGAACCTGCCTGCCTTCCCTTCATGCAAAGCAGATCAGATGTTATGTGGAGTTCTCTATGTCAACTGTCTACGTAAGCCAAACAGCTTGAACCAGTTTAGACAGAGGCTCCTGAACGTGGCACTGAATGTACCAGTATGTGGATATTTACTGTATCATAGTCATAAAGCCGCTGCCTCAGCAATGCACTGTGTTGTCTCTGCATCATAATGCTTATGAAGGAAGAGCTTGTTTTTTCTCTAAAAAAGTGCTGTTTTGACAATCAGTGTCAGTATTAGACTTGTCTTCTTCGGGAACAGGGACTGATAGAAGTGATGATAACGCCATGAAACAGCATTAATCTCCCTGTTTACGCGTGCGTCTGAGGCAGCTTTGCAGAGTCATGACTTTCCTTCAGCGCCGCTTCTCCTTCAGGCAGAAAAACGAGCCGCTGTCACCGGCTGGCCCGGAGGTTCTTCACGGCGTAACTCGGCCCCCTCAGGGGAGCGTGCTGAATGGAAAGGGACGATCGGGTTTCAGGCAGGAGCCATCAGACACTGATGCGCCTCTCTGTGACAAGGCCACTCTAATCCCCCACTACATGCACTATGGGCAAACAGCGGTGGACGTAGATGTGGTGTTTGCATATTTTTTTCTGTTGATTTAAATCTTAAACACACATGTTTGATTATATATTTGTTTTAGTTTTATATATTAATTGTACATGTTATGATTTTTAAATTCCATTTAACTGCTTTACTTTACTGGCTTGCTCCAAACGATATCTCACTGTACTTGTATAGTGGCAATAAAGGCTTCTGTTTATTACGGAGTCAAAGCCATTATGGAGAAGTCTGTCTATTTATTTTTTTGCAATTAAAATGTATTTAATCAAATTTCTTTACATGACTGAAACAGTTGCATGATGGATGGATGAATGGACAGACAAATAGCAAGCAAAAAACACCAATGTATGTGATGGTAAAGTGAACATGGAAATTACTGTAAACGCTCTACGTTACCAGACCTGACAACACCAAAACTAGGATAACAAATGCTGACAGACAGTGGTAATGGTATACTGAAACTGAAAATGTTCACCAATGCAGTATATAGACTAGCAGACCAACATAAAATAATGACAACCCTGCAGGAGTGTCACTTATAACGACCCTTGCAAGTGGTCTTACCCACACAGGGTGCATCACTCCCATATTCTCTTTGATGGTGTAGCCTGTAGCCTGTGCTTCAGAGCGACCCCACCCACCCAGCATCTCCACCTTGTCTTCCCAGCTGACACCAGCCGAACCCACATACCCACACCAGAGCATCCCCATGCCAACACCCACCAGTCCAGCCCACATACCCACACCAGAGCATCCACATTTCCATACCACCACGCACCAGCCCAGCCCCCATACATGCACCAGAACATCCCCACATCACCACGGACCAGCCCAGCCGACAAACACACACTAGAACATCCCCACACCACCACACGTCAGCACCAGCCCAGGATGGACCTCACAGAGGCCACACAGGCAAAAGGACACAATGTCCCACACACTGCACTCATCAATAAATAAATGTATTTACTTTGGGCTAACGATGGATTTACAGAGTTGTTGGTGTTACGGGTAAACAGTACACAAACAAGGAGCAGGACCATAAGAAAATGCAGTGCTGAGTGCAGTGTTTTGCTCCCAACAGAGCAGAAAACTTTTCCATGTCCTGAGAAATTTCCGGTGAAACTTTGCAAAGAGAAAAGCAGCACACAAACACAAGACTTCTGCCAGCGCTGCTCTGCCGATCTAAGCCTGGGTTTCCCCTCGGCCGATATTCCGCTCTCTACCCCCACACGAGCATCACAAGAGCATCACGTTTCATCTGCCACACTCCCACTCTCTCCTCCTCGCTTCTTCTTCAGTTCAGCCTCAGGATGCTCTGCCTCGCCCTCCCTCCCTCTTGCTCTCTCTCTCTCACGCTATCTCTCCACCTCTCTCCTCCACCGTCCCAAACTAGTCCGTCCGCCCTCCCATCTTTTGCTCTTCCCTCATCATCACTCTCTCTATTCCGTCTCTTTTTCTCACTCTCACTTACTCACTAACTCACTCACTCACTCACAGGCACTAAGTCACAACTACCTGCACTCACCAGGGCTGGTTTTGCTGTGCAGGCTGCCCCTCTTGCGGACGGGGGATTTGGGCTTGGTCTTCCCCGAGGACGGGGCGTCGCCAGCGGAGGCGGACATGTCCCTGCTGGTGCTGTGGCGGCCGGCGAGTGAGCCAGTGCAGCAGAGCGAGCGGCGCGGGCACAGCCAGAGGCTGGGGGGAGGAGCGGCAGCAAGGGGAGGAGAAGGAGGAGGAGGAGGAGAGAGAGCGGGGGACAGAGAGAGGGGACGAGAGAGAGGAAGAAAGAGAGGAGGAGGAGGACGGGAGCTAGCAGGGCGGCTGCTGAGGAGGCTGGGGCTGAGGCGGTACCCAGGGGAAGTGTTAATGCAGCGGGGAGGGCTGGGCCACTGGCTCCACTGATGCTGCTGCTGAGTTCCCTCCTTCTGCTGCTGCTGCTGCAGCTGTGCCTGTCTGGAGGAGCCCCCACGTCCCTGACTCCTCCTCGCTGCCTCCGTCATCATCAGCTCCAACATCAGGCAGGCTGAGGAGGAGGGGAGGAGGAGGAGGAGCAGCGAGGGTGATGATGAGGGGGGGGAAGCGGGGGGTAGGACAGCCCACGGATTCCCCCGAACACCCCGCGACCCAGTCTCCCCCGTTGCCACAGCAACCGTGGGCCAAGCTGCCGGATGATGTGGAGGGTGGGGCTGAGGGTGGTCGTCGTCGTGGGCAACATTGCTGCTAAAAGGGGAGTGGGGGGAGGGGGGTGGGGGGTGGTGGAGGGGTAGCTAGCTAGGGAAGAGTAGCTTGGAGCAGAGGAAAAGAGTGGAGCTCCTGGCTAGTGTCCCCTGAGGCAGCTTGCAGGCCCAGCAACCATAGCAGCAGCAGAGGAGAGGAGAGGAACAGATTACCAGCAGGTCACAGCTAATCCAGTGGCGAAAACAACGCACACGTGCACCTTCACACGCGCACACACTAAACACCCAGGAGAGAGGAGTGGTAGCAAACCTCTAACGACACAGATAGGGACAAAAAAAACTTGCCCTGGCATAGGTTAGATAAGGCATTAAACAGGCCGAAGACTCGAAAACAGGAAATGAAAGCTGGAACGACGCTGTGGAGAGACAAAAAAGCTCTGGGGTGAGCGGCGTTATGGACTTAACCAGACTAGCACCGTGCACAATCAGCTTTCCTGGAAAATCCTCCAGCGAGAGAGAGAGAGAGAGGGAGAGAGAGCAAAACAGAATAGAGGAGAAGAAGCCGGGCAGAGCACAGAGCAGAGAGGTAGCCTACGGCCAGCCAGAACTCAGCGTCACAGTCCATGCCTGGCATTCTGGGTTAAAAATAAAAGAGGAGCTACAGAGCACCAGGGAGAAAATCAGCCCTGCCTTGTATACAACGTACCTCCCCCTTCTCCCCCTATCTCGATCCCTCACTCACTCTCTACCCTCTACCCTTGGCATTTATTCAAATGGCATTAACCACAAGTTAGTTGGACAGCGAGGCTGATCATTAATGAAACTAAGTAGTACATTTATGGAGCAAGGTATCCATATCTCTGTTGCTCTGTATCTCTTCTCCCTCTCTCTCCTACCCCATGCAATGCTCTGAGATCCCATGTCAACAGGCTGTCATCACTGTCACTAATCATCAGGAGGGGTGACCCCTGCACCATTAAAGACGAGCATGAGGGGCAAAGGGCCCATCTTGGCTAATTAAGCATGACCTCTCTGCCACAAGGGCAGGGGTGACAAACAAGTTAAGAGAAAAACAAACAAACAAACAAACAAACAAACACACAAGGGGTAGGGGAGGGGACAAAGGGCTGAACAAATGGCAGGAAGAGAGAGTACCGACTCAGTGTCAGTTACCATGTTGCCCCTGCTGTGGAAAAATCCAGAATGTTCCAAAGCTATCCTTGCCATCTGCCATATCGAATTCCTTCGGAAGTGTGTTTATGAGACGTGAGTTCTGGAAGGTGTAAACAAGGGGCTGTGTGTAACTTTCAGAGTGCCACCATAAGTGGACTGCTCTTTTAGCTAGCGCTGTAGTCTAGGCTAGTTTGTGGAGGAGGGTATGCTGTATTCTTGGGCGGTATCCAATTTTTCATACCACAAAATTTTCCTGAAGTAATAGCGCAGCAATAGTATGTTTAATATTTAACATGTTTTAAATTTGTTATGTTAACATAGTATGTACAGCCAGTTTTAGTCACCTTAAATCAAGTGGCTGGCATCTATATCACCCTGAAGAATGTAACACTGAAGTGTTGTTTTCATATTGTAACTCATATGAAATGCAAGAAACGGTTTCTTTTGTGTTTCTTTTCGATGTTAGCCAATTATTTATTTTGTTTCAGTGTGACGTATAATGTGTGAGTACATTAAATTAATAGTCATATGGTCAGTATGTCGGTAAAAATACAGTAGTATACAGTAATCAATCCTTCTCCCTTTGCTACCTACAAACACAACCACCAGTGCACTTACACTACAAACCTGTTGATAAACCGCTTTGCAAATTTTTACAAATAAAAGAGCTTTTCAGGTGGCTATACACATCATATACCTGTGTATTACGTAGACTACAGCTTTTACATTACATTACATTACATTGCATTTGGCAGACGCTTTTATCCAAAGCGACTTACAAAAAAGGACATAAGCAAACAGAGGTGTAAAGGGACACAGAGTAGGGACACAACAGACAAATGTACTTTTGCATAGGGACAGAGAGAGAGAAAGAGTTGGTTTAGTGATTGTTAGTTTTGTTAGGAAGGGAAGCACTCTCGGAAGAGAAGGGTTTTTACAAGTTTTTTAAAGATAGGGAGGGATGTTGCTGTTCTTGTCGCAACTGGTAGGTCATTCCACCATTTGGGGACAACCACAGAGAAGAGTTTAGAGTGACCTCGCTTTGTGAGAGGCGAGGGTACAGATAGACGATTTGTTGTGAGCAAATCGCAACGCCCTGGACGGGACGTGAGCCTTTAGTAAGATGTTGAGATAAGCAGGGGCGGAACCTGAAATGACTTTGTAGGCTACAGCTCTGCTTTAAGCAACCAACAGGACTTACACGAAAAAATGAATACAACAGAATGTGATGGAATGGCATCAATGAGTTTGAGAATGTGACCCCAGTTGGAGGGCGGGTGGGCTGACTGCTCTGGCCCATCGCTACACAGAAAGACAACACATGTGAGCTGGTCTTTTTCTATTTTCTGCCAAGGAGGAAAAGCTGCCAAGGAGGAAAAGCTCAAGGACAACGGTACAGGTACTGATGGTCAGCATATCAGAACAACTCGGCCTTATTCAACTAACTGGCTCACACTTTAAGTAATGACATTAAATGTCTGGCAGTGCGTACGTGTGTGCATGCATGCATTTGTGTGTGTGTGTGTGTGTATGCAGGACCAGTGTATATGTGTGTACGTCTGTGTCCATGTGTGTATGTCTCTCTCTCTTTCTCCCTCTCCCTCTCTCTGTATGAATGTGTGTGTATGTGTGTGTGTGTGTGTGTGTGTGTGTGTGTGTGTGTGTGTGTGTGTGTGTGTGTGTGTGTGTGTGTGTGTACTGTATAGGTTTGTCACCTGAGCCCAGTGCAGGTTGTGTGTATGGGTGTGAGTGTGTGTGTTGTGTGTGTGCAAGAGAGACAGCAAATTGGCTGAGCACAAATTCACATTGCCTTTCCATTTACCTGTCTGTATCTTACCAGTCTTTCATGGGTTAGGGTATTTTGAGTTTAAAAAAGCCTCAATGGTCTTTTTGAAAGCCAAGCTTCACAGACCAATTGTTCTAGGCTACATTTGTTGACCAAAAGAGTAGGTTTATTCACTTAAGAGATTCCCAGATTATCCATTGAACAAAGACAGATCAGCAGGTAAAAAATGTTTAGCACATAAATGATATGTTTCAAATAATTTTTAGAGGTTGGGTCATAGATTTTCCAACAGTGTGTGTATGAATCCATTAGAGAAACAACTAACAACTGAAGCAGATACAAGTACAAACACATTTACTGTGTGTAGTCACAACTTATCAGTGGCTTAAAGGCTAGGATTTCCAATAAACAAAGCCAGAAAATGGTTAACAGGCATTAGGAATTCTGCATAAGGTTCTGCTGATTACAGGCTCCTGTTGTCCTTAACATGCTGCACATGAATACCATATCTTGTTCGGTGAATAAACAATCCTATTTAAAAGAGGTAAATTATTCATGTAAATGAAGAGTGCCTTGGTCATGGTTTACTAGAACTATAGCCAAACACATCTCTAAACACATCCTGTGTTATAGCAATACATCATATTTTGTATCACACATATGAGTGGCAGTTTACATTGTTTATGCCGTCATATCCTTTCATAGTGTACAGTTCTACTGCAATATACCATAACATGTTGATGGTTTATTAGGCCTCGGGTGTAAGTCACATTTTATTATTGTCACATTTGACACGAAATACTTCATTAAATAGATTAAAAATGCAACGCAAATCCCGATGCCCAAACAAACTGCCCATCACTAACTGATAATAGGTAGGGGCCACCACCTAGTGGCTGTGAAAAGTAGTTGCAAGATGAATTGGTCATTACATTACAATTGGTTATTGCATTAGTATTACAAACTAGGAACAAGTGATGTATAACCACTACCTTTTATGTCAGTGATAAATTGCATTCCCGCTAACATTTTACCCATACAAAGCATTTGAACCAAACCATCGTGGAAAAAGTTTACACGAACCCACTGACTTCACGTCAGGCTACGACAGGTGCTGGACTGCAGCGCTTGGCTTTCCGGACCACTGCCAAACGGGTCTAATACAAAAACTGCGCTTGCCACAGAATTGTAATGGTTTTGACCCACTTCTCACACTGTACTTAAAAACACACCCACCACAGGCTCATTCTCTATTACACAGACTCTTTCTGTGTATGTGCATTGTGCAGGTGTGAGTAAAAAATTTCACTACTCACCAGCAGGTAAGTACAGCTTAAGGCTGCTGCTATATACACGACCGTCCCCTCTCTGCCAGTGCCATCCCTAAATCAGCCTGTCCGAATGTTTTCGGTCTGCTTGCAAAGGAAAGTCGTTCACTTCCTCTTTTCCCTTGACAAAAGTGTGGAAGAGATTTTCCACACAAAGCTCCATTCACTGGCTTCCTCTGATTAATTAGGCTACATCCTCAAATTCACCTACGTTATTCCTCGACCGCTGGCCACATTCTGTACACTAGTTTCTCTGTTTTGTTAAACGTAATAGCCAACTCTAAATATAGAGTGATTTGGCGAAAGACCACACTTTGTCGACAACAAATTCTAGCGAGACATCATCTTGTACATTTTGTCGACAACAAATTCTAGCGAGACATCATCTTGTAATTTTCCCAAAACTCTGTACGCATATCATAACACACTTTTATTTGCCAGTGTCAATGGGGCAAACCTAACTCACACGTGTTACAAAACCTAACATGTCTAAAGTCGAGTTTGTAAGTATTTCGACATTAAAACCAAAAACACATGTCAATTTTTGGTTAACGTTTGTAACATACCGCTAAAATGACTGTCACCACTAGCTCTAAAACGTTAACCAACTTTGCTAACTTTGGCTAACGTTAACTTAAAACTAGGTTTGCTGTTTGTTTATACGTTTTCCCTTCCATATTCAATATTTGTTATGTCTTACAAACTATTCTTGACATATTAAGAAGTGAAATGACTGTAAACATTAAACCGTTCGCAACGCATAAAAGAAAACATCACTTACCACCTGCCATTGTTGTAATGACAGTCGTCACTCGTGAGTGGATCCGAAACTGCTTCAGTCAACAAAAAAGATAACGTAATTTAACAGTTTGCTGTGGTTGAATAACAAGCAGATAGTTACAAGGGGGTTCGTAAATCTTTGTGAACAACTGCTGTCAACAGTTTAAGTAGCCAGTTGTGGGGATGATACAGTTCGCGTCATGTAAATGTAAAGGCCAGTTCAGACCAAAGCGACGCGACGGGACTGTGTGCAACGTTCTGAAAACTGGCAACACTTTGCAACTAGGCGTTCTAAAAGCTGCCCATTCACACCGCTGCAACACCTTGCAACGGTTTCATTGTTGCCATAGTGTTCTGACCATAGAGGTTCTGACATGGATGCGAAGACGGTGCCAGTTTTATTTACTGCCATCGCGGCTCTGTTAGTCACAAAAAAACTTAAAATTACTCAAACAAATAGGAAAAAACGGCGGTGGACCAGGGCGTGGTTACGTTGTGTAGGGCAGGGGCGTCGCTATATGTAGAACATTCGGGGCTACAGCCCAGAAGAGTAATTGTTTTGGGGGGTTCGGGGGAATTTTTGAAAATTGGGCTGATGAACATGCAATTTTAACATTTTAGGAATAAAAGGAAAGGCCAACTCCATGACTCAAGGGCCATGCACAGTAGTTCGATGTTTGCATTTTTAAATAGGATAGCTTGTGAACGTCTTTTCTGCCAAAGTGCACCACATAGCAGCCAAAATGTGATATTGAAATAGCCTACAGCTTATTAAACACCTTCATACTACACATAGACAAGAAAGATTACCGACGCTGAATTTGCGACAAAAAATCTAAATATGCCCATATAGCCTATGGTCAGGTCAGATTTACTTGCGGTTCTGTGTGACGACCCCCCCCCCCCCCCCCCAAAAAAAAAAAAAAAAACGGACGGGCTATGCTAGTTTTACTATGAAGTGTCAATCTATATTTACAACACAACGACTAACTTAAACTTGAAGATGAATAATATGAACATATGTCATACGTGAACTACACATGAACAATAAACACTAGTGAACAAATCTACTGAACTTGAACAACACTGCCACACGCCCGCACACACAGGGGTAGGCTACACCATACAGTACAATGTCAGCTACATACAATGTCAGCTACATACATGGCGAACAACAAAGTAAATTCATGGACGCCTACAGAATTAAGTTGTAAATTAACAGCAATCAAAAAGACTACAACCCCCCTGCCATATTCAACAGATTATTAGCTAAATAGGTTTACGCGTGCGGTCAAAAGTTTAAGGTGGCGCTAGCTGTCAGACAGTGACTAGCCTGTCATGCTATGTATTTGACGCTAGTAGAAGTCACAATACGTAGAATGATAAATCCTACGTCAAATGACTTTAGATGCAATGAAAATAACATTACTTGTGACTGTCTTGGTAACTAGTGCCACGGCAGGCATGCCATGAAGGAAACCCCCTGTCCTACCTTAAGTTGATGCAGCTATGATCCAATTGTGTTCTTGCTAACCCATCCTGACATCTTACTTAGTTTAATTTCACGATTGCAAGTGCACTTTTTTAACATCAACAGTTCTTTTATTGTAGGCCAAGCATGTTGGTATATTCTGTATGCGAGCAACCCTCACATTTGACCAACCAGCCTGCGATGTAATTCTTGAGTAGTTCTTATATACAGTCTATGATTCTTGACTGATGCATCATTTTTTCGTGAGAGTGGGGGAGGGGTAGCCAAGTGTTTGTATAAACTCTGTGCATTAAATCGCGTTCAGTTCTCTTACACAGACGTCTCTCTCTGTCTCTCTCATATTCAATTTATTCTCACGACATCATATGCTGCATTGCCAAAGCATCCATAGCCGTAACAATAATAATAATAATAAAAAAAAAACTCTCTCCCCAAGATGTCTTGTGCATACAGCCGCCACTGATCTGGGGCTATTCCCAAAAGATCCGGGGCTATAGCCCCGAAGTGCCCAGGTCTAACGACGCCCCTGGAGTGGAGAAAGAATTTCAGGATGTCCCGACGGTCAAATCATGCGATAGGCCTATAGATAAGCCAAAGGTTTTCACCTTTCATTTTGCCGTCTCTGGTTACACCATTCATAGCACTGCACGTCTTAGCCATATCGGACGTCACAGTAGGTTACATTCTAAAACCTTGCGACTGCGATTTGACATGTTGAATGTTGAAGCGACGGCTTGCAACGGCTTGCAACTGCTTGCAACTTTTGATTCACACCGCTGCAACTCGTCGCTGCGACTGTCGGCAACCGTCTCGTCGCGTCGCGTCGCTTTGGTGTGAACTGGCCTTTAGTGTACGAAGTTCGGATGAACGGAAATATTTATGGCTTTGTGCAACTTTTCTATATTCACAACAGCAGATCTACACACGTTCGTGGTCATACCGCCACACTGCGGAGAAACAGGATACTTGATTTAACTATCTGCTCACGCTGTGTCAAATTTGCGCAAATTCAGCGCAGCCATGGAGTTTTGAAGAACTGACCTGTTTTTGGACATTAGGACTTTGGCTAGGGGACCTTCCTAAATGTAGCTTTTTTCTTTTTAAAGCATTAGCATTATATTGTAAGACATAATATGAAATCATAAGGCATTTTTATCTGAGTTGGAACAAACTCAGTCTGTACGAATAACTTATGTAACAGACCTGTCTGACGGTGCATGTCCACTGGCTGCGTCGGATGCGACGCGTTATTTTTCGAAGTCGTGACACCAAAATGTAGGCTAGTGATAACTCTGCATAACTCAAAGGAAGTAAACCTGCAAGAAGAGCCATACAATACAATGCTGTAGAGCTTTTATTTAGGCGGGTTAACCCTTATGTTGGGTTGACTTATCTAGGTTTGATGAACCATGTAGGTCTACGTAAGCTGCTAAGTAGGCTACACTACAGCAGCAGCAACAACAACAACAATGGTGGTGATAATAAGTCACTGCTGGAGTGGTGGGCCAAAAATCAAAAGGCCCTGATGCAAGCAGCCACTCTAGGTGCTATTTAGTTCTCACTGGGACAGTGGTCGTGACATCACTGGTGGCTAAGTCTTGTTAAGAGGTTGTTAAGAGGTTAGTCCTACGTCAGTTACAGGGATTATGGGATTCCCTTCAATTTGATTTTAGTGAAAGAGAAATGTTGAGGGATCCCCCCACCTATCAATGACAGCACATGAAACAAACGGCACATTTAAAGCTACAAAGGCTTCTATGTATGACTCCTGCAAATAAGAATTGTGAAAGACTGATCTGAATTTTGGGCCAGTCCCATTTCATGTTCTCTTGAAATCTGTTGTGACGAGCAAGAGCAGTCTGCTCACCAGGCTTTGAAACCAGGTCACCGAGGTACCAAATATGAACCCTGACTACAAATCTAAAATGCCAGGCTCACAGAAAGGGCAGTCAGGGCACATCCTCAACCATAGTTATGGCTGTCCATCACAAAATCTTCAGCTTATATTTTATCTGGAACAACCGTCAGATGTTTCCTGTGCCTGTTATATGTTTGATGGATGGCCTGACTGTATGAAATGTGCTATAAATAAACTTGCCTTGACTTGCTTTGCCCTCTGTTCTCTTTTTTTCTCACTTCCCCTATTCAACTCATTCATGTAGCTCTTTGAAGCGGTGTGGATAAATTTGAAGGTAGACACAATGATAACGATGTAGGCATCATTATTAGCGTGTTCCCACATCATGGATATACATATGTGTAGTCTTTAACGGTCAGCTCGATTTCTGGAGGTCAAATAGAGAAACAACACCATACCAACTATGCCTGGGTAGTGTGTATTTTGATTAAGCACATACTACCTTTAATGCTGATACTGTTGGTGTTATTTTCCATGATTTGTGTAATCCTGGCCTTATGTATCCTCTCTAGAAAGATGAAAGAATTTGCTTGTGTTAGGTAAATCTCATTTACACTTCACCAGTATGTCTCACATTTCTGTGTAGTATGCCCAGAGAGCTATTAAGGCTGTGGGATTAAGCTGCTATCCACCTAAACATTCAAACTGGCACAGTCTGCCGTGTAAGCCTAGCTTGAGCTATTCTTGAAGTTGAGAGGGCAGAGAGGGCTATTGGTTCAAGCCTCTATAAAGGGCCATCTCACACTGACCCAACTAAAAAATGCCTGACTCAAACCCCACTGCTGTTGGATGTGTCTATTCTTGGGCTTATGTTAGTGTTTGTTGAAACCTTTTGATAGGGACGGTGAGACTGGTAGTGGAGGAGGTGGCTTCATGTTGATGGAATCCATTAAGAAATGGTTAGAGCACTTTCTGTACTCTACCACTGGTGCTGTCCTATGCCACTGAAAAAGCCAGTTGTGGTGCAGCCTAGAGAAACCTGACTACCAGTATGATGCATTACCATTAAGACAGCACACTAAAGTTACCTGTACTTTAATGTAATGTTTATTCTAAAACCCGTATTTTGGTATGTGTACTTTAGTTCATTGTTGGTCCAACATGAAATGACCAAGTGGGCATGCATGTTTAAAGGTATTACCTGTCTGGAATACCCACTCTTTGGAGAGCCGCTAAGGGGAGTAAATCAGCATAATTCAGGGGGCCCACAGCTTTACAGGGGCCCACAGATGACTATGATATGGTTGGGATGGGGGCCCAAAATTATTTTCTTTCAGGGAGCTCACAGTTTCTAGTGGCGCCCCTAATTAAGTGTGCTTGCAGAGCACACTTATTGTTATCTCCCCGTTTATTAAGTGTGCTTGCAGAGCACACTTATTGTTATCTCCCCGTTTATTATTATTATTCTCCTGTCCTGGATCTTTCAGACATTACTACTCCTCAGGCTTTTGAGATAGAGACACCGTTCCAACTCTAAAACGACCGGCCCGGTTTGGACAAGACCGCCCACCTTTCCCTATACCGTACCTCTTGTCGTTTGTCCGTTATTGTCGTTTTTCTGCAACTTTTCCGCCATTGAAAATGAATGGCGGAATGTTCAGGCTGATGATGTCATAGTACACTGGTCCACTGTAGCAGCCAGAGTGAGCTCTGCCCTCACTCTAACCTCCACTTCGTTTTTTAATGATTAAAACTTAACCACTTAACCTATAAACTTGATTTAAAGTTTGTAAGAGAGGTCTGGGATCTGACTGTGACCTGTGTAAAATTCATGTGGCAACTACTTAAACTGTTTGAGATAGGACAGTTTAAAAATGGTGTCAGACAGTCTATGGGATTTTGCCATACATTTCATCATTTTACTGTAAACAGGTCAGGGTGCATGTCTGAAGTTTTAAATGATGAAAACTCAACCGTTTAACCTATAAACTTGATTTAAACTTTGTAAGAGAGGTCTGGGATCTGACTGTGAGCTGTGAAATTTTGATGCGGCAACTACTTAAACTGTTTGAAACAGGACAGTTTAAAAATGGTGAAAGAGAGGCAGACAATACTGTGGCAGTTGCACCTGGACCAACTGCCATTTTTTAAATGTGGAATGTGCAGGAATAGAACTCTTGAGTGATGTCATAATCCCCATGCCATGGCCTGCATAATGTTCTGCCATGGGAGTGTATTGCAGCCTATAGTAGTTATCTCTAGTAGTTATCTATGTAGTCAGTGCAACTCTGCTAACTTAGCAAACGTTTGTTAGCCGTTATGCTAACAATGCTAGTAATGCTAACTATGCTAAAATGGAAAATAATTAAGTGGGTTAAAAGTGTTACTTGGTTGACTCAGCTAGTATTCGTTAGCAGTTACGTTAACAATGCTAACTATGCTAACAATGCTAATTATGTTAACAATGCTAAAATGTGAAGTAATTAACTGTGCTAACAGTGTTGTGTAGTTATATTAGCTGAAGCTATTTAGCCGTTATGCTAACAATGCTAACTATGCTAAAATCTACAGTAATTAAATGGGTTAACAGTGTTACTTAGTTAACACAGCTAGTGTTTGTTAACAGTTATGTTAACAATGCTAATGATGCTAACAATGCTAATTATGCTAACTATGCTAAAATGTGAAGTAATTAACTGTGCTTACAGTGTTGTGTAGTTATATTACCGAAGGTATTTACCAGTTATGCTAACATTGCTAACAATGCTAAAATGCAAGCACACTTTTTGCATTTTCTGCGGGAATGCAGTCTAGTTATTATTATTCTCCTGTCCTGGATCTTTCAGACATTACTACTCCTCAGGCTTTTGAGATAGAGACACCGTTCCAACTCTAAAACGACCGGCCCGGTTTGGACAAGACCGCCCACCTTTCCCTATACCGTACCTCTTGTCGTTTGTCCGTTATTGTCGTTTTTCTGCAACTTTTCCGCCATTGAAAATGAATGGCGGAATGTTCAGGCTGATGATGTCATAGTACACTGGTCCACTGTAGCAGCCAGAGTGAGCTCTGCCCTCACTCTAACCTCCACTTCGTTTTTTAATGATTAAAACTTAACCACTTAACCTATAA
Organism: Setipinna tenuifilis; assembly: GCA_030347295.1. Classification (NCBI taxonomy): domain Eukaryota; kingdom Metazoa; phylum Chordata; class Actinopteri; order Clupeiformes; family Engraulidae; genus Setipinna; species Setipinna tenuifilis. The sequence goes on along the minus strand of CM059267.1, from coordinate 19,107,858 downwards.
ACTTGATTTAAAGTTTGTAAGAGAGGTCTGGGATCTGACTGTGACCTGTGTAAAATTCATGTGGCAACTACTTAAACTGTTTGAGATAGGACAGTTTAAAAATGGTGTCAGACAGTCTATGGGATTTTGCCATACATTTCATCATTTTACTGTAAACAGGTCAGGGTGCATGTCTGAAGTTTTAAATGATGAAAACTCAACCGTTTAACCTATAAACTTGATTTAAACTTTGTAAGAGAGGTCTGGGATCTGACTGTGAGCTGTGAAATTTTGATGCGGCAACTACTTAAACTGTTTGAAACAGGACAGTTTAAAAATGGTGAAAGAGAGGCAGACAATACTGTGGCAGTTGCACCTGGACCAACTGCCATTTTTTAAATGTGGAATGTGCAGGAATAGAACTCTTGAGTGATGTCATAATCCCCATGCCATGGCCTGCATAATGTTCTGCCATGGGAGTGTATTGCAGCCTATAGTAGTTATCTCTAGTAGTTATCTATGTAGTCAGTGCAACTCTGCTAACTTAGCAAACGTTTGTTAGCCGTTATGCTAACAATGCTAGTAATGCTAACTATGCTAAAATGGAAAATAATTAAGTGGGTTAAAAGTGTTACTTGGTTGACTCAGCTAGTATTCGTTAGCAGTTACGTTAACAATGCTAACTATGCTAACAATGCTAATTATGTTAACAATGCTAAAATGTGAAGTAATTAACTGTGCTAACAGTGTTGTGTAGTTATATTAGCTGAAGCTATTTAGCCGTTATGCTAACAATGCTAACTATGCTAAAATCTACAGTAATTAAATGGGTTAACAGTGTTACTTAGTTAACACAGCTAGTGTTTGTTAACAGTTATGTTAACAATGCTAATGATGCTAACAATGCTAATTATGCTAACTATGCTAAAATGTGAAGTAATTAACTGTGCTTACAGTGTTGTGTAGTTATATTACCGAAGGTATTTACCAGTTATGCTAACATTGCTAACAATGCTAAAATGCAAGCACACTTTTTGCATTTTCTGCGGGAATGCAGTCTAGTTATTATTATTCTCCTGTCCTGGATCTTTCAGACATTACTACTCCTCAGGCTTTTGAGATAGAGACACCGTTCCAACTCTAAAACGACCGGCCCGGTTTGGACAAGACCGCCCACCTTTCCCTATACCGTACCTCTTGTCGTTTGTCCGTTATTGTCGTTTTTCTGCAACTTTTCCGCCATTGAAAATGAATGGCGGAATGTTCAGGCTGATGATGTCATAGTACACTGGTCCACTGTAGCAGCCAGAGTGAGCTCTGCCCTCACTCTAACCTCCACTTCGTTTTTTAATGATTAAAACTTAACCACTTAACCTATAAACTTGATTTAAAGTTTGTAAGAGAGGTCTGGGATCTGACTGTGACCTGTGTAAAATTCATGTGGCAACTACTTAAACTGTTTGAGATAGGACAGTTTAAAAATGGTGTCAGACAGTCTATGGGATTTTGCCATACATTTCATCATTTTACTGTAAACAGGTCAGGGTGCATGTCTGAAGTTTTAAATGATGAAAACTCAACCGTTTAACCTATAAACTTGATTTAAACTTTGTAAGAGAGGTCTGGGATCTGACTGTGAGCTGTGAAATTTTGATGCGGCAACTACTTAAACTGTTTGAAACAGGACAGTTTAAAAATGGTGAAAGAGAGGCAGACAATACTGTGGCAGTTGCACCTGGACCAACTGCCATTTTTTAAATGTGGAATGTGCAGGAATAGAACTCTTGAGTGATGTCATAATCCCCATGCCATGGCCTGCATAATGTTCTGCCATGGGAGTGTATTGCAGCCTATAGTAGTTATCTCTAGTAGTTATCTATGTAGTCAGTGCAACTCTGCTAACTTAGCAAACGTTTGTTAGCCGTTATGCTAACAATGCTAGTAATGCTAACTATGCTAAAATGGAAAATAATTAAGTGGGTTAAAAGTGTTACTTGGTTGACTCAGCTAGTATTCGTTAGCAGTTACGTTAACAATGCTAACTATGCTAACAATGCTAATTATGTTAACAATGCTAAAATGTGAAGTAATTAACTGTGCTAACAGTGTTGTGTAGTTATATTAGCTGAAGCTATTTAGCCGTTATGCTAACAATGCTAACTATGCTAAAATCTACAGTAATTAAATGGGTTAACAGTGTTACTTAGTTAACACAGCTAGTGTTTGTTAACAGTTATGTTAACAATGCTAATGATGCTAACAATGGTAATTATGCTAACTATGCTAAAATGTGAAGTAATTAACTGTGCTTACAGTGTTGTGTAGTTATATTACCGAAGGTATTTACCAGTTATGCTAACATTGCTAACAATGCTAAAATGCAAGCACACTTTTTGCATTTTCTGCGGGAATGCAGTCTAGTTTTCACACTACTCCCTCACATTCTATGTCAGGAATCCCTATTCCTAATTCTACCAATCGTTTTATGTTGTTGTGATTCTCTGGGATTGGCATAGATGATGTTAACATTTTAACCAGTCAAGCTACAAAAACATAGGCCTAATTTACTAGGGCATTGTGATAGGGCATTGTTAATCCAATAAGTTTCACACAGTTATATAAAGTTAAAGATTAACATTAGGGACATTAGGAGCAATAAAAGTCACTGTGCTGCACCATGTCTTTTTGTCAAACTACGAAACATTTTTTCTCACCAGTTGAAATTTTCCTCATTCTTCACTTTAAATAAGATAACAATTATGTAATAGAGAGAGAGAGAGTTAGTACTTTCGCAGCACAATGCCCCAGTACCATCAGAATAGATTATTCTCCTTAACTATTTCTAAATAATACATGTCTCTGACAAATATAAAATAACCAATCTTTCAGATAAAATAATCTATCCAATTTCACTTACTTTATTTTATTTTTAGTTCATGTCCAGTTATATTTTTTGTGGGCGTACCTACCTTACTTGTATTCATAACATCCACACATTTGTTTGTATGTAACCTTGAGGCACAACTGTTGCAAAAAAATACTTGAATTTGCAAGTGGTAATTATAACAGTGATTGTGAACCAGATTCTTACAATTTAAAATATTTAGGGGAGAAATGGAGTAAATGAATCCCGGATCAATGACCAACAGAGGTATAGGAGCAGAGTGGTCAGTGGGTGGGAGGATGACTAGGACCTAAGGCTGGACCAATAAAGAAGTAAATAAATACAATGTCTTCATTATATCTGGCTTTTCAGCATTGTTAACTTATGGAGATCTGTTCACATTTTAGATCACTTTTATGCAGGTTTTTCATTAAACTTTCTAACACTGTTGTCAATAGCCATCAGGTGTGTCTGTGAATGTAGGTCTATTAGTCTGTGGTTACAGAACTCTTCCAAGAATGTCTCCTACATTAAGCTTGTCTATTTTTACTTCTCACCCGTAGCCACAATATAGAGGGGCACACTGATACAGAAACAGTATTCGTGTTGGACTGCAAAGTCTTGTTAAACGTCAGAGTATTATGAATAGACACTGGCGTATTGAGTGAGGGAGGGATTAGGACATAAGTGCGTATAACAGCGAGGGCAAACGCCTCCCTCATTTAGCATCTTTGACATCAACAGTCGTGTCATAGGTCTTACGAGTCCCCTCCTACTCTCCTCCTACGCATCACCTCAAAAAATCACCAGCTCTCCACCTCGCCACCAACGGGATTTACTCAGTTTTCTGCTCCAGATCGCACAAACACAGACACAGAGCACAGCTGAGCTTCTGAGAGAGGAAGAGGAACCCCAAAGAACACACCATGGCTGAGCCCAAAAACGTCAAGGTTCTACTGCTAGGTAAGGAGATGCACCTAATGATGCCAGAACTTGCAAAAAAATCTTTACATACAATTTAGTCGTTTAGTTTCCCGTGATGCTCATACAGTTTGACTAATTGATTGGGCCAACTGGACTGATCAAAATAAAACCGATAGGTTTCTAATTAGGATGTTTCTAAGCTCAAAGAATGGAATGGAGATAACAGTGTTTTTAATCTGTGAGATACTTATTTGATGTATTAATCTAATCTTTACCTTCCAAAATGCAAAGCACAATTACCTGACGTGTGTTGAATTAGTCTTTCCAAGAATGAATATTACGTTTAGATTCAGTCTTTTAAGACATTGATCATGACCGCATAACATGAATACAATAGTAAATTGAAGGGCAAAAAACGGACTTGCAGGATTTTGTTTACATATGGCTAAGGATTATGTGCTCATGCATGTCCATTCAAGACTTAAAAAGGACATATTAGGACAAGGACATACATGGAAAGTGCACTCTCTAGTTTAACTAGAACAATGCATTTTATTTACATTCACTTGCATCACAGTTTTTTCCTTAAAAGGCTGCCTAACTTTTTTAGATTTTCCCACATTTTTTATAGAAAGAACCTGACTTTCTGACTGTTTAGCATCAAAGTGTTGGGCTTCTCTGTTATGTATGCGAAGGCATGTTAAGTACATAAAATGTTTAAATAAAATAAAATGTTTTAGGCTAACGTCATTGATCACCAGGAGCGATGCATGGTGAATCACCAATTAGACTAAGAAACAAAAGTACTGAGAGCAAAGGTAACACCTTGATAAAGGTAACACTTTATCAAAATAAACTGTGATTGGTTCTACTATTCAGCCTAAATCCTTTAATTGATCCTCCTCCAGTGTTTCCTATTTGAGACAGTGACCCCCAATCCTCTTCAGCAGTCTGAAGCCTAGTTGCTGAAGGGCTGTATGCTTGCTAAGCTGCCTAGACCATTTACTTAGAGGAGGGCACAGGGGAGAGTTTACTTCTGCCACCAGGGCCACAGGTTACAGAGTGGAGGAGGGGTGATATTGGGACAGGGCCTATTAGGTTTTACCTCACAAGTGGCAAGAGACATGATCCACACTGCAGACCCGGCCTGGGACATGTACAGACATGTACCTCACACTGATACCACACGGCACACAGTATGGCTGATAGGTACAGCAACTTGTATTTGGATAGCATAGTTTATATGGCAAGCATGTCAGTGCCCTTAAGGGCTGGTTGGACTATCTTTGCTGTGGCGCCCTGGCAGGGTTCGGCCTGCTTGTAATCTATAGGGATCAATGAAAGCCTATTACATAATAAGCCTCTTACTGTAACCTGCTACACAGAGCGTCACAGATAATTATCGGCTCGCTCTTTTTTTCCCTGGTAACC
>CM059267.1:19070140-19097640 GCA_030347295.1 Setipinna tenuifilis | reverse complement strand
CAGCTGCTGGTAAATCTCAATCTAAATAGTTTGCTCCAGGATCAATCCTTGGTACTTACACATTTGTTATTGTAATGTCTCAACTGTTATATTTACTTTTTTGTGACAGAGAATTAAATGTATTTTGGTCTGTGCTATCAGAATAGTATAAAAAGTCTCATCGTAGTTCTTTGTCATGGTCTGTTCTCCTAATAAATATGTAAAAATGTGACAATCTGCATGTGTGTTCTTCTTCAGTGCTGTCACACACAAATAAGAAAATGTGCAGTATATGCACACTCAGAAAATATATTTTAGTTTACTGGTTGCACACCAAAAATAGTTATTTAAGTATACTTGTTCATAAGACAATGTCATTTAACTTTTTTTAACAAAAAAGCATACTATTGCGAGTGTGCCATTTAATATCAGTTGCAGCTAAATCCTGAAACAGAATTTTGTTCACGTTGAAGATGCTTGTGATGTGGCAGACCAACACCATGAATTGTGTGGTCTCTGTATGGTAGACGATTAAATGATCGAATGCGTATATGAAATAGTAAATAGTAAATAAACTATATACCACATATTTACTATAGTAAATATAGTGTTTTTGAACCCTATGATGGTAGTTTTACTATAGTATACTATAATAAAGTATAGTTGTAATACCACACATTTACTATAGTAAACACTATAGTGTACTATACTACAGTAAGCTGTAATACTACACAATACTGATATGCTTTACACAGACTGTCTTTGCAGTGTTTTGTTCAAGCTGCATCGTTCAAATGAAAAATATATATGAAAATGGATATAAAAATCTATTCAGCCTATTCATTCTTTACGACTACTCCATGAATAAGTTACTGATGCCTGTTTTAATTCTCCATTCAGTACGTTTGGGGAGTTCTGCTGACAAGTTAAAAAGCGAAATGATCCATCACTATTTTAATTATTTTAATTTCACGGCTTTGGTAACCTGCCCTAAACCTTTAAACTGTAACTTTAATTTGATTTGGTGTTTTTGTTCTGTTTTTATACATTCCTGGGAGGTACCGCTGTATAAAGGTAGTAAAGTGACAAGAGTAGGGTGGGGTGGCATACAGTATAGAGTGATTACTTATGTTTATTTCCTTTTGCTGATTTGTGTTCTTTCCTTTGTTGTCTTCTCGTTCTCTTTCCTCTTCAGAGTGCATCAGGTTGATTCTGCTCCCCAGTGCTACAAATGGACTGTCATTGTGCTTGTGTGTGTGTGCTTGAAGTATTTATTAGTGGTTCTTTTTGACCTATAGTTGGGTGGTCACTACTGATTAATCTGTGACATGTGTGCACCCTGTATGCCAGAATCTCATTCAAAGTCAATATATAATATTAAATGATTAATACAGAAGAAAACAGAAAATTAAACAAAGAACAGCAATACAAAAAACAAGAACATGCAATTTTAAGGTTAAGCAAAAGCTTTCCAACTAATTATTAGATAATATTATTGTAGGACTGAGAAACAAAACATCAATGGATTCCACCACAAAAACAGATTAACTAACATTTAGTATAATATGACATGACATATGATTATTTCTTTTTTTGTCACTGTGATAACATTTTAATGACAATGACAACTTTCTAACTCATAAGCTTCACCTATAACATGTCTTTTTTTTTTAGCACACAATGTTTTGTGGTTTCTGGTTGTTAAACATCTCGTAATGAACAGGCAAACAGTCACCATCAATAGAGTCACAAGCTACGACCACATGTTGCTTCTCCGGTTTAACAGACTCGACAATCCATCTACCGTTTTGGTCCTTTATACTAATCACATGAAACACATCAAATTTGTCATCACTAATGCAAAGATTACCTTTGTAAACATGGCCTTTGCCATTGCAAATGGCTTTAACCGCAGCCTCGTCTATCTTTTAAAAAAAGACTGCTTCGGAGTTCTACCAAATAGCCCATTCTGTTTGAGGTATTTGGCCCATTCGCTTGGATCTGTATTTGAAATGTCAGCATTTAGGATATGCTTTTTTGTGAACATGTTGTGGGCGTTGTTTTTACTAGTAGGCTGACAGGGCTCCTTGTTCTGCTTCCATTTCCTATCATCCTCATTCCTTTGATTCTGATTATTCTGTTGATTTTGAACTTCCTGTTGGTTTTGATTATTCTGTTGATTTTGAACTTCCTGTTGGTTCTGATTTTTCTGTTGATTTTGAACTTCTTGTTGGTTCTGTTGTTCTGTGTTCTGATAATTCGTAACATTGGAGTAGGAACATAAGGACTGCAAAAGCATTGCTATGGCAACAGCAGAAACAATCCACATAAACGTTTTGGTGCTCCATGCTCTTTGGATGAGTCCTTGGTGGGATCCTGTAACAGACAAGACATACTGATAGTATGCGGGACCTGAGGATTTTATTAGAAATACTGTAATAAAAATCTAGCCTCAACTAGAAATGCATGGTATTGCATATTGGATTTAGAAGAGAACATTTTTTGGCAGTAATAGGATTGGAGTTGAGTTCACTACAGAGGTGATGAAGCCTAGACTATGGACTGCTTATTGCCATGGTAAGTCTCTTACCTGTGCGAATGGTCTTTGTACATGGCTGGCTCTTTGCTCCATGTTGGGTTGTTGTGCAGACATTGATAGTGTATTTAGTTCCTGGTCTCAGAGAGGTGATGACTGCACAATGACTCCTAGTCTCCATGGTCTTTGGAATAGTCCCCTCACTGTGGCAAGTGACCAGGAAGTTGTATCCATTCTGATCTGTCTCGCCTGGAAGACTCCATCTGAGACTAACAGACGTAGTTGTCACTGAGTCTACAGACAGGTTCTGTGGAACTGGAACCGCTGCATAAACATAGATAAACAAGATTACATTATATTTGTATTTTTATTAAAAAGCTGTAATGCCACTTTAAAGTTATATTTTAATAGAAACACATTAGAGAGTAATTGAGAAGGCAATCCAACTAATTGTTTTGGAGGATGGTGGTGGTAAACTAAATTAAACTACTACTCAATTGAACACAGATATGTTTCTATTCTTAGTACTAAAGGTTTTCAATGTCTAGCATCATCAAAGCACAGACGTACAAAAGTGAAACAAAGCAAATAAAAGGTAAAATACCAAAACCTAGCCTCAACTAGAGATGCGTGGCATTGCATATTGGATTTAAAAAGGAACATTTTTTGGCAGTAATAGGATTGGAGTTGAGTTCACTACAGAGGTGATGAAGCCTAGACTATGGACTGCTTATTGCCATGGTAAGTCTCTTACCTGTGCGAATGGTCTTTGTACATGGCTGGCTCTGCGCGCCATGTTGGGTTGTTGTGCAGACATTGATAGTGTATTTAGTTCCTGGTCTCAGAGAGGTGATGACTGCACAATGACTCCTAGTCTCTATGGTCTTTGGAATAGTCCCCTCACTGTGGCAAGTGACCAGGAAGTTGTATCCATTCTGATCTGTCTCGCTTGGAAGACTCCATCTGAGCCTAACAGATGTAGTTTTCACTGAGTCTACAGACAGGTCCTCTGGGACTGGAAGGTCTGCATAAACATATTCAATAAACATCATATAAGAATGAACAAACTTAAGCCTGAATTAGACAAGATTACATTATAGTTGCATTTTTATTAAAAAGCTGTAATGTTACTTTCAAGTTATATTGTAATAGAAACACATCAGAGAGTAATTGAGAAGGCAAATAAACTGATTGTTTTGGACGATGGTGGTGGCAAACTTAATTAAATTACTACTCAGTTGAACACTGATATGTTTCTATTCTTAGTACTAAAGGTTTTCAATGTCTAGCATCATCAAAGCACAGACGTATAAAAGCGAAACAAAGCAAATAGAAGCAAAATAACGAATCTAGCCTTAACTAGAGATGCATGGCATTGCATATTGGACTTAAAAGGGAAACCCTTGTTAAAAATGGTGCTGACATTCCTCTCAGATGCGTTGTTTAACTGTTGGCTAACTATTTATAAAACACAATAAATATAACAATCTTTGTTTTTTTTCATTGAAATATGTGTTTTTATTTTTCAAGACCTTTTAGAATTTGGTGTTGTTTATAGCCTATAGGTTATGTCCCAACACTATACAACTGCGATGATAAAAAATGGCTTAATTCACAAAAATAAAACTTCATAACCATATTGTTATGCAATGCTATGTGTATATGAGCTTCTCATTAACACAATTACACAAAACACTTCACAGTCAAGCGAAGACTATGAGTAATATGATGATGAATTAATGAGCCAACTCACGGGATACAGAGACTGTAGCGCGATCCATGATGCTACCTTTCAAATTACTTAGCTTGACAGTGTATACGCCCCCATCCTTTTCCTTGGCCCTGAGAATCCTCAGGTGCAAGTCTTTTCCACATTTGCCAATGACAATCCTGCCGCCGTGGTTGAGCTTTTGTCCATCCTTTTCCCATGTTACTTTCAAGTTCTCTCCATTTGCCCTGCATTCAAACTCAATAGTCTCTCCTACTGTCACCTCCTTGTCGTAAATATATCTTTCAAAGGCTGTTGGAAAACAAAAGAGTAGTTATGTTTATGCTCTAGCTGGCAAAACAGCTCTTTGATATCTATAAGTGACAAACACATTTACTAGGAACAATGACAAAACTAAATGCATCTTTTCGATGAATATGAGAAGAATGAGAAGCTCTTCCAATTACTATGTGTAGGTAAAGTCACTTTGGAGAAATCTGATGTAAATCAGATGCATCTAAGTATTATAACATACCTGGTTTTGGACATGAAAGTGTACAATAGGGGGGATTCAAGCCTAAATCCATATGAGCAGAATCTTCCATTGGAAAGGCTTTTGACATGATGACAGAAAAGATTTTTAAAAAGTTATTTTGCTATTTGTTTTTTTAACAGGCTCAATGAGAAAATCTCAATAGTCACAAAAAACACACTTAAAACTCAACTCAACTTAATCACCAATCTTCATATAAAAACAATCAGCAATCAAAACTACATACATTGGATAAGTATACTTGTTCAAACAGTATTTGGCCACTGAAAGGGAAATTTGTCATGAAGCTGATTATTCTTATTAGTAATTATTAGTTTACACAAAATGCCTCTTCCTCTGGTGCTGATATTTCATTGCTGCAAAACATGACAAATATGGCAAATTCTATTAAAAAAAACAAAGCACTGTGTCGCTTCTGAAATGTTAATAATTTCAAACCAGTTTCCGGCCAGGTATAAGAGAAAACAGATCTAATAATGATGTTGTTCAATAAGTCAATAAAACTGTTAAATCTGACTTGGCATGACAACAAAAGACTAATCAGTGTAAGAGTACTGAGAGTCTGGGTCGAATTTGGAGATGTTCTCCACTCTAAATAAACTTGCCTATAACTTAGCAAGTACATAGGGGCAACACTGTCATTATTTTCTCATTTGAATTGAAACTGGCTTTGGGGTAAACCATAGATAAAAACATCATGGAATTAAAAGGTTTTCTAAGGTTTGTCCACTCGCCTCCTAGTACAGAAAAATGTGAGTGGCCAAATTCTCAGCCTGGCCAAAAACTGGTTGTCTAAGGATAACACTCCTTAACTACACATAATCTGTTATAAAAGTGTCTGAAGTAATTCTTGGACCATTATGTCTTACTTATTTGTAGTAATACTTTTGAAAATCTACAAACATCATTTCAGTCTTTGAAAAGAACTACTTACCTCTCATATCTTCTTTCATCGTATATGTGGAAGGTTTGTCATGAAAGGGCTTTTGATCATACACACTGCTTTTGCTTTTGATTTTTGTCTCAAATGTCTGTTTCATTTCTACAGAGCTTGAGGAGCTAGATTCCTCATCAAAGGAAATCTTAAACTTCTTGTTGGCAGACTTGACCCCATCCTTAGGCCCTACTCCAGTGTTTGAGCCACCTCCAGGCTTCTGGCCATTTTTTGGTCCAGATTGTGGTTTGTTGCTGTTTTGGGAGGTCGGCTTACTCTTGTTGACTTTGCTGTCAATCTTCTTCCCCCAGTTATTCCCAGCTGCATGGCCTGTCACGGCGTCCAAAGCCACTCCCCCAATCAGATCCACATATGAACCAGCATCTTTTGGATTCTTGTGCAGTTGTTCTATTGTGGCAATGGACCCATAGGGTTTATTTGTAATGACACTGGTGCCTGTGTCTGCAAGCACACCTCCATATGCCCCCCCAGCAGCAGCCCCCACTGGGCCCCCTACCAGGAAGCCTCCGACGCCTCCTCCCATGACGAGACTGGTGCGGGTGGAGGCCTTCATGGCGTTATGGCCACCTTCCTTGTCTCCGCAAGCATAATGGACAAGTCCTTTTACATGCCCTACTACTGGCACAGCATCCACCATGCCATTCACAACCATCCCAAACTCTTTCTGTGTCTCCAAAGCCCCCTGCTCATCCCCTGCAATCAGCTGAACCAAGGATGTTCCCTGGGAAACTATCGGACAGCGCTTGAGGAAGTTCTTCTGTGTTCGTTTTGCCCCTTCCGTATCTCCACATGCCGCCTGCACCAAGGATTTTACCTGAGATAAACCCGGAATGATATCCATCGTCGGACCCTGCGCAATGCAGAAATGCATGTGAGTAATACATGCTGGCTGGATGCATCTGACATTAAATTAATCAAATATGACTTCATGAAACATTCAACACCGTGCATACAGATGTTGTGCCTGGCCGAAAAAATTATATACATCACAAGTCAAATGAGGGTTGAATTCACAAAGATGCATTAAGTCAGTTCACAGTATGATTTTTAAATAATTTTCTGTCTTGTGATATATACCCTGGATGTTTATGAAGACGCCACAAGTTGTTTGAAAAGAATTGGTCGTATAGGCCTACATCACAAATGAATGAGTGCTGAATTCACAAAGATGCATTAAGTCATCTCATAGTATGATTTTTAAATAATTACTGTCTTGTGATATATACCCTGGATGATTATAAAGACATCACAAGTTGTTTGAAATCTATGATATGTATCACAAGTTAAATGAGTGTCTTTGAATATGTTGAATGTGTTGACTTTTCCCAGTTAAGTCTCAAATCTTTGTGCTCAGTCCTAGTCAAATCTCAGGTCTTGCAAGGCAATTCCAAGTCCAGTCTTAATTTTTTCGTAAAAGTGAAACAAACAGCACCCAATATAAGCTTTCTGCTGCCATGTAGCATGCATTATTAAGTTAAACCATAAACTCGCGATTTCAATAATAAAACTTATTAAATACGATTTAAGAACAAAACAGTCATGATGATGATATAACAGTAAGTCCCAAGTTGACTGTCAGTTATTGTGCGTCTCAGATTCGAGTCCCCATCTCTGGAAACATCCAACAGATTATTTTAACCTACCTATGATGTAAGAAATTATTTAGATTTAGCTGGTCTGAAGTCGTCGGAATCCGTTGGCCTCTTTCTTGACTGCAGAAAATCTGGCGCTACCTTTAGGGCTTGGTGACGTGAGGGTACTGCGCGGCGTTTAACTGCCACAGGCAACAACGGAATGAGCAACAGCAAGAAAACACACTCGCGTTAAGGAAGGGCGTAGGCTACTGGCAGTTGAGTTTAAGAGACCTGATTTCTCGGAAATGGCATCTGTAGATACTTTGGACTTTCACTTTCGACTTTCTCCCCCTGGAGTGAGTGTCCTTCCCACTCACACTCAGTGACCCAACAGTATAGCAAATCCTAGGACTGAACTCACAGCTATCAGGTATTCCATCGCCTTAAATTACTAACTAGACTGCCACACCACATCACATTCTATTACTGTCAGTCTACACCACACCTAGAAGACTGTATAGCCGAACATGCGCTTCTGAAGATCTCCAGATCACTCGGGTAAAAAAACAAAAAAACAAATGAAGCGTAGCTAACTGTGAAGCTCACTGGTCTTTGTTTATTAGATTAGATTCAACTTTATTGGCATTACATAATGTATAAATACAAGGTAACGAAATGTAATGTTTGGATGTCTTGTTACAATATTTTGCATTTAAGAGCAAAAAAAACTAATAAAATATATTTTTATTGGTTTATTGTGAGCAATCATGGACAGCATGTTCTATACAGTTTATAGTATATGTATATGAACCCTTCTTGTTAGAGGTAATACAGAAGATTACACTTGTGTATAGTGACTGTAACACAATAAGGTGTAGGCTACTCCAAACAAATCTCACACAAAATGTAATCCTAATGGTCCATCATGCGCCCAGATGCATCATGGCAGTTGTCAAAAATTAGGCTGTAGTCAGTGCCTCCTGCTTTCACAAAATCTGACACAGTCTTAGAGCCTCCAAAGTTTTTGGTCTCAATAATCTTTGGTCTCACTTTGGTCTCAATACTGATGTGCTTTACACAGACTGTCTTTGCAGTGTTTTGTTCAAGCTGCATCATTCAAAAAATAAAACTTAACAGAAAAATCTATTCGGCCTATTCATTCTTTACGACAACTCCATGAATAAGTTACTGATGCCTGTTTTAATTCTCCATTCAGTATGTTTGGGGATTTCTGCTGACAAGTTAAAAAGTGAAATGATCCATCACTATTTTAATTGCATGCCTTTGGTAACCTGCCCTAAACCTTTAAACTGTAACTTGTATGTTTAATTTGATTTGGTGTTTTTGTTCTGTTTTTATACATTCCTGGGAGGTACCGCTATATAAAGGTAGTAAAGTGACAAGAGTAGGGTGGGGTGGCATACAGTATGGAGTGACTACTTATGTTAATTTCCTTTTGCTGATTTGTGTTCATTCCTTCTATTGTCTTCTCGTTCTCTTTCCAGTGCTACAAATGGAGTGCCATTATGCTTGTGTGTGTGTGCTTAAAGTATTTATTAGTGGGTCTTTTTGACCTAGTAGTTGGGTGGTCACTACTGATCAATCTGTGACATGTGTGCACCCTGTATGCCAGAATCTCATTCATGTGTGTTACTTTAAATCACAAAATCTAGACCAATTAACCAATCAGTTTTATTGTTTAAAGTGCAATATCATCAAACACATACAACACATTCACAATCAAAGTCAATAATTAATATAAAATCATGAATACAAAGGAAAATACAAAATTAAACAAAGAACAGTAACACAAAAAACAACAACATGCAATTTTAAGGTTAACTGTATTGACAATAACTGTACAAGAAATCTTATTTAAATCGTCTACCATAAATGATTAAAGCATGATCAGTCTATGTTTTTTTCCAGAGCATGCTTTCCTGACATCAGTTCCATAAAGAGGGGGTACAAAAGTAAAAGCTTTCCAACTAATTATTAGATAATATTGTTGACTGGGACACAAAACATCAATGGATTCCACCACAAAAACAGATTAACTAACATTTAGTATAATATGACATGACATATGATTATTTCTTTTTTTTGTCACTGTGATAACATTTTAATGACAATGACAACTTTCTAACTCATAAGCTTCACCTATAACATGTCTTTTTTTTTAGCACACAATGTTTTGTGGTTTCTGGTTGTTAAACATCTCGTAATGAACAGGCAAACAGTCACCATCAATAGAGTCACAAGCTACGACCACATGTTGCTTCTCTGGTTTAACAGACTCGACAATCCATCTACCGTTTTGGTCCTTTATACTAATCACATGAAACACATCAAATTTGTCATCACTAATGCAAAGATTACCTTTGTAAACATGGCCTTTGCCATTGCAAATGGCTTTAACCGCAGCCTCATCTATCTTTTTAAAAAAAGACTGCTTCGAAGTTCTACCAAAAAGCCCATTCTGTTTGAGGTATTTGGCCCATTCGCTTGGATCTGTATTTGAAATGTCAGCATTTAGGATATGCTTTTTTGTGAACATGTTGTGGGCGTTGTTTTTACTAGTAGGCTGACAGGGCTCCTTGTTCTGCTGCCATTTCCTATCATCCTCATTCCTTTGGTTCTGATTATTCTGTTGATTTTGATCTTCCTGTTGGTTCTGATTATTCTGTTGATTTTGATCTTCCTGTTGGTTCTGATTTTTCTGTTGATTTTCAACTTCCTGTTGGTTCTGATTATTCTGTTGACTTTGAACTTCTTCCTGGTTCTGTTCTGTGTTCTGATAATTCGCAACATTGGAGTAGGAACATAAGGACTGCAAAAGCATTGCTATGGCAACAGCAGAAACTATCCACATAAGCGTTTTGGTGCTCCATGTTCTTTGGGTGAGTCCTTGGTGGGATCCTGTAACAGACAAGACATACTGATAGTATGAGGATTTTATTAGAAATACTGTAATAAAAATCTAGCCTCAACTAGAAATGCATGGCATTGCATATTGGATTTAGAAGAGAACATTTTTTGTCAGTAATAGGTTTGAAGTTGAGTTCACTACAGAGGTGATGAAGCCTAGACTATAGACTGCTTATTGCCATGGTAACTCTCTTACCTGTGCGAATGGTCTTTGTACATGGCTGGCTCTGTGCTCCATGTTGGGTTGTTGTGCAGACATTGATAGTGTATTTAGTTCCTGGTCTCAGAGAGGTGATGACTGCACAATGACTCCTAGTCTCCATGGTTTTTGGAATAGTCCCCTCACTTTGGCAAGTGACCAGGAAGTTGTATCCATTCTGATCTGTCTCACCTGGAAGACTCCATCTGAGACTAACAGACGTAGTTGTCACTGAGTCTACAGACAGGTTCTCTGGGACTGGAACCACTGCATAAACATATTCAATAAACATCATATAAGAATGAACAAACTTAAGCCTGAATTAGACAAGATTACATTATAGTTGCATTTTTATTAAAAAGCTGTAATGTTACTTTCAAGTTATACTGTAATAGAAACACATCAGAGAGTAATTGAGAAGGCAATTAAACTGATTGTTTTGGACGATGGTGGTGGCAAACTTAATTAAACTACTACTCAGTTGAAAACAGATATGTTTCTATTCTTAGTACTAAAGGTTTTCAATGTCTAGCATCATCAAAGCACAGACGTATAAAAGCGAAACAAAGCAAATAGAAGCAAAATAACGAATCTAGCCTTAACTAGAGATGCATGGCATTGCATATTGGATTTAAAAAGGAACATTTTTTGGCAGTAATAGGATTGGAGTTGAGTTCACTACAGAGGTGATGAAGCCTAGACTATGGACTGCTTATTGCCATGGTAAGTCTCTTACCTGTGCGAATGGTCTTTGTACATGGCTGGCTCTTTGCTCCATGTTGGGTTGTTGTGCAGACATTGATAGTGTATTTAGTTCCTGGTCTCAGAGAGGTGATGACTGCACAATGACTCCTAGTCTCTATGGTCTTTGGAATAGTCCCCTCACTGTGGCAAGTGACCAGGAAGTTGTATCCATTCTGATCTGTCTCGCCTGGAAGACTCCATTTGAGACTAACAGATGTAGTTGTCACTGAGTCTACAGACAGGTTCTCTGGGACTGGAACCTCTGCATAGACATATTCAATAAACATCATATAAGAATGAACAAACTTAAGCCTGAATTAGACAAGATTACATTATAGTTGTATTTTTATTAAAAAGCTGTAATGTTAATTTAAAGTTATATTGTAATAGAAACACATCAGAGAGTAATTGAGAAGGCAGTTCAACTGATTGTTTTGGACGATGGTGGTGGCAAACTTAATTAAACTACTACTCAGTTGAACACTGATATGTTTCTATTCTTAGTACTGAAGGTTTTCAATGTCTAGCATCATCAAAGCACAGACGTATAAAAGCAAAACAAAGCAAATAAAAGGTAAAATACCAAAACCTAGCCTCAACTAGAGATGCATGGCATTGCATATTGGATTTAAAAAGGAACATTTTTTGGCAGTAATAGGATTGGAGTTGAGTTCACTACAGAGGTGATGAAGCCTAGACTATGGACTGCTTATTGCCATGGTAAGTCTCTTACCTGTGCGAATGGTCTTTGTACATGGCTGGCTCTGTGCTCCATGTTGGGTTGTTGTGCAGACATTGATAGTGTATTTAGTTCCTGGTCTCAGAGAGGTGATGACTGCACAATGACTCCTAGTCTCAATGGTCTTTGGAATAGTCCCCTCACTGTGGCAAGTGACCAGGAAGTTGTATCCATTCTGATCTGTCTCGCCTGGAAGACTCCATTTGAGGCTAACAGATGTAGTTGTCACTGAGTCTACAGACAGGTTCTCTGGGACTGGAACCTCTGCATAGACATATTCAATAAACATCATATAAGAATGAACAAACTTAAGCCTGAATTAGACAAGATTACATTATAGTTGCATTTTATTAAAAAGCTGTAAAAAAGCTGTACTTTAAAGTTATACTGTAATAGAAACACATCAGAAAGTAATTGAGAAGGCAATTCAACTGATTGTTTTGGACGATGGTGGTGGCAAACTTAATTAAACTACTACTCAGTTGAACACTGATATGTTTCTATTCTTAGTACTGAAGGTTTTCAATGTCTAGTATCATCAAAGCACAGACGTATAAAAGCGAAACAAAGCAAATAGAAGCAAAATAACGAATCTAGCCTTAACTAGAGATGCATGGCATTGCATATTGGATTTAAAAAGGAACATTTTTTTGGCAGTAATAGGATTGGAGTTGAGTTCACTACAGAGGTGATGAAGCCTAGACTATGGACTGCTTATTGCCATGGTAACTCTCTTACCTGTGCGAATGGTCTTTGTACATGGCTGGCTCTGTGCTCCATGTTGGGTTGTTGTGCAGACATTGATAGTGTATTTAGTTCCTGGTCTCAGAGAGGTGATGACTGCACAATGACTCCTAGTCTCAATGGTCTTTGGAATAGTCCCCTCACTGTGGCAAGTGACCAGGAAGTTGTATCCATTCTGATCTGTCTCGCCTGGAAGACTCCATTTGAGACTAACAGATGTAGTTGTCACTGAGTCTACAGACAGGTTCTCTGGGACTGGAACCTCTGCATAGACATATTCAATAAACATCATATAAGAATGAACAAACTTAAGCCTGAATTAGACAAGATTACATTATAGTTGTATTTTTATTAAAAAGCTGTAATGTTACTTTAAAGTTATATTGTAATAGAAACACATCAGAGAGTAATTGAGAAGGCAATTCAACTGATTGTTTTGGACGATGGTGGTGGCAAACTTAATTAAACTACTACTCAGTTGAACACTGATATGTTTCTATTCTTACTACTAAAGGTTTTCAATGTCTAGTATCATCAAAGCACAGACGTATAAAAGCGAAACAAAGCAAATAGAAGCAAAATAACGAATCTAACCTTAACTAGAGATGCATGGCATTGCATATTGGATTTAAAAAGGACATTTTTTTGGCAGTAATAGGATTGGAGTTGAGTTCACTACAGAGGTGATGAAGCCTAGACTATGGACTGCTTATTGCCATGGTAAGTCTCTTACCTGTGCGAATGGTCTTTGTACATGGCTGGCTCTGTGCTCCATGTTGGGTTGTTGTGCAGACATTGATAGTGTATTTAGTTCCTGGTCTCAGAGAGGTGATGACTGCACAATGACTCCTAGTCTCAATGGTCTTTGGAATAGTCCCCTCACTGTGGCAAGTGACCAGGAAGTTGTATCCATTCTGATCTGTCTCGCCTGGAAGACTCCATTTGAGACTAACAGATGTAGTTGTCACTGAGTCTACAGACAGGTTCTCTGGGACTGGAACCTCTGCATAGACATATTCAATAAACATCATATAAGAATGAACAAACTTAAGCCTGAATTAGACAAGATTACATTATAGTTGCATTTTTATTAAAAAGCTGTAATGTTACTTTCAAGTTATATTGTAATAGAAACACATCAGAGAGTAATTGAGAAGGCAATTCAACTGATTGTTTTGGACGATGGTGGTGGCAAACTTAATTAAACTACTACTCAGTTGAACACTGATATGTTTCTATTCTTAGTACTAAAGGTTTTCAATGTCTAGCATCATCAAAGCACAGACGTATAAAAGCGAAACAAAGCAAATAGAAGCAAAATAACAAATCTAGCCTCAAC
Organism: Setipinna tenuifilis; assembly: GCA_030347295.1. Lineage (NCBI taxonomy): Eukaryota > Metazoa > Chordata > Actinopteri > Clupeiformes > Engraulidae > Setipinna > Setipinna tenuifilis. The sequence continues at coordinate 19,083,642 of CM059267.1, read as the reverse complement.
TAGAGATGCATGGCATTGCATATTGGACTTAAAAGGGAAACCGTTGTTAAAAAGGGTGCTTGCATTCCTCTCCGATGCGTTGTTTAACTGTTGGCTAACTATTTATAAAACACAATAAATATAACAATCTTTGTTTTTTTTTTCATTTAAATATGTGTTTTTATTTTTCAAGACCTTTTAGAATTTGGTGTTGTTTATAGCCTATAGGTTATGTCCCAACACTATACAACTGCGATGATAAAAATGGCTTAATTAACAAAAATAAAACTTCATAACCATATTGTTATGCAATGCTATGTGTATATGAGCTACTCATTAACACAATTACACAAAACACTTCACAGTCAAGCGAAGACTATGAGTAATATGATGATGAATTAATGAGCCAACTCACGGGATACAGAGACTGTAGCGCGATCCATGATGCTACCTTTCAAATTACTTAGCTTGACAGTGTATACACCCCCATCCTCTTCCTTGGCCCTGAGAATCCTCAGGTGCAAGTCTTTTCCACATTTGCCAATGACAATCCTGCCGCCGTGGTTGAGCTTTTGTCCATCCTTTTCCCATGTTACTTTCAAGTTCTCTCCATTTGCCCTGCATTCGAACTCAATAGTCTCTCCTACTGTCACCTCCTTGTCGTAAATATATCTTTCAAAGGCTGTTGGAAAACAAAAGAGTAGTTATGTTTATGCTCTAGCTGGCAAAACAGCTCTTTGATATCTATAAGTTACAAACACATTTACTAGGAACAATGACAAAACTGAATGCATCTTTTCGATGAGTATGAGAAGAATGAGAAGCTCTTCCAATTACTATGTGTAGGTAAAGTCACTTTGGAGAAATCTGATGTAAATCAGATGCATCTAAGTATTATAACATACCTGGTTTTGGACATGAAAGTGTACAATAGGGGGGATTCAAGCCTAAATCCATATGAGCAGAATCTTCCATTGGAAAGGCTTTTGACATGATGACAGAAAAGATTTTTAAAAAGTTATTTTGCTATTTGTTTTTTTAACAGGCTCAATGAGAAAATCTCAATAGAGTCACAAAAGAACACACTTAAAACTCAACTTAACTTAATCACCAATCTTCATATAAAAACAATCAGCGATCAAAACTACCTTACATTGGATAAGTATACTTGGACAAACAGTATTTGGCCACTGAAAGGAAAATTTGTCATGAAGCTGATTATTCTTATTAGTATCAACAGTTTACACAAAATGCCTCTTCCTCTGGTGTTGACCTAAGATGATCCCTTATTGGCCAAATTCTCAGCCTGGCCAAAAACTGGTTGTCTAAGGATAACACTCCTGAACTACAAATATGTTATAAAAGTGTCTGAAGTAATTCTTGGACCATTATGTCTTACTTATTTGTAGTAATACTTTTGAAAATCTACAAACATCATTTCAGTCTTTGAAAAGAACTACTTACCTCTCATGTCTTCTTTCATCGTATATGTGGAAGGTTTGTCGTGAAAGGGCTTTTGATCATACACACTGCTTTTGCTTTTGATTTTTGTCTCAAATGTCTGTTTCATTTCTACAGAGCTTGAGGAGCTAGATTCCTCATCAAAGGAAATCTTAAACTTCTTGTTGGCAGACTTGACCCCATCCTTAGCCCCTCCTCCAGTGTTTGAGCCACCCCCAGGCTTCTGGCCATTTTTTGGTCCAGATTGTGGTTTGTTGCTGTTTTGGGAGGTCGGCTTACTCTTGTTGACTTTGCTGTCAATCTTCTTCCCCCAGTTATTCCCAGCTGCATGGCCTGTCACGGCGTCCAAAGCCACTCCCCCAATTAGATCCACATATGAACCGGCATCTTTTGGATTCTTGTGCAGTTGTTCTATTGTGGCAATGGACCCATAGGGTTTATTTGTAATGACAGTGGTGCCTGTGTCTGCAAGCACACCTCCATATGCCCCCCCAGCGGCAGCCCCCACTGGGCCCCCTACCAGGAAGCCTCCGACGCCTCCTCCCATGACGAGACTGGTGCGGGTGGAGGCCTTCATGGCGTTATGGCCACCTTCCTTGTCTCCGCAAGCATAATGGACAAGTCCTTTTACATGCCCTACTACTGGTGTAGCATCCACCATGCCATTCACAACCATCCCAAACTCTTTCTGTGTCTCCAAAGCCCCCTGCTCATCCCCTGCAATCAGCTGAACCAAGGATGTTCCCTGGGAAACTATCGGACAGCGCTTCAGGAAGTTCTTCTGTGTTCGTCTTGCCCCTTCCTTATCTCCACATGCCGCCTGCACCAAGGATTTTACCTGAGATAAACCCGGAATGATATCCATCGTCGGACCCTGCGCAATGTAGAAATGCATGTGAGTAATACACGCTGGCTGGATGCATCTGACATTAAATTAATCAAATATGACTTCATGAAGCGTCACCACCATGCGTACAGATGTTGTGCCTGGCTGAAAAAAGTATAGTTCCTCTTTTTGCACAGGTTCTGGTGATGTTTCCAGACATGCCTGTTTGCTTATGTAAAATGAAAACTCTTTCAAATAAACAGAAATGGAAAAAGTAAAAATCAGTTATTTGGCCTCAGCTGTGAGATCTTCACCTAGACAATCTGGTCGTGTCTGCAAAAGCAGTGCTGGATTGAAAACTACTTAGGAAACATCCAGAGATCCAGAGGTTGTTTGAAATTAATCTGTGACATACATCACAAGTCAAATAAGTATTGAATTAGCAAAAGATGCATTAAATCAGTTCATAGTCTGATTTTTAAATAATTTTCTGTCTTGTGATATATACCCTGGATGATTATGAAGACGCCACAACTTTCTTGAAAAGAATCGGTGATATAGACATCACAAATTAAATAAGTGTTGAATTCACAAAGATGCATTAATTCACCTCATAGTATGATTTTTAAATGATTACTGTCTTGTGATATATACCCTGGATGATTATAAAGATGTCACAAGTTGTTAAAAACTGTGAAAACTATGATATGTATCACAAGTTAAACGAGTCTTTGAATATGTTGAATGTGTTGACTTTTCCCAGTCAAGTCCTTGGGCTCAGTCCAAGTCAAGTTTCAGGTCTTGCAAGGCAATTCCAAGTCAAGTCTTTTTTCGTCCAAAGTACCAAACAAGAAACAAACAGCACCCAAGATAAGCTTTCTGCTGCCATGTAGCATGTATTATTAAGTTAAACTATAAACTCGCGATTTCAATAATAAAACTTAAATAAATTGAATAAGATTTAAGAACAAAACAATCATGATGATGATATAACAGTCTCAAGTCTCAAGTTGACTCTCAGTTATTGTGCGTCTTAGATTTGAGTCCCCATCTCTGGAAACATCCAACAGATGATTTTAACCTACCTATGATGTAGGAAATTATTTAGATTTAGCTGGTCTGAAGTCGTCGGAATCCGTTGGCCTCTTTCTTGACTGCAGAAAATCTGACGCTACCTTCAGAGTTTGGTGACGTGAGGGTACTGCGATGCGTTCAACTGTCATAGGCAACGACGGAATGAGCAACAGCAAGAAAACACTTGCCTTAAGTAGGGGCGTAGGCTACTGGCCGCTGAGTTTAAGGGACCTGATTTCTCGGAAATGGCATCTGTAGATACTTTGGACTTTCACCTTCGGCAGGGAGTGTCCTGCCCACTCACACTCAGTGACCCAACAGTATAGCAAATCCTCGGACTGAACTCAGAGCTATCAGGTGTTCCATGGCCCTACATTACTAACTAGACCACCACACCACATCACATTATATTACTGTCAGTCTACACCACACCTAGAAGACTGTATAGCTGAACACGCGCTTCTGAAGATCTCCAGACCAAAACAAAAACAAATGAAGTGAAGCTAACTGTGAAGCTCACTGGTCTTTGTTTATTAGATTAGATTCAACTTTATTGGCATTACATAATGTATAAATACAAGGTAACGAAATGTAATGTTTGGATGTCTTGTGACAATATAAGAGCAAAAAAAACTAAGAAAATATATTTTTATTGGTTTATTGTGAGCAATCATGGACAGCATGTTCTATACAGTTTATGTATATGAGCCTTTCTTGTTAGAGGTAATACAGAAGATTACACTTGTGTATAGTGACTCTAACACAATAAGGTGTCGGCTACTCCAAAAAAATCTCACACAAAATAAAATCCTAATGGTCCATCATGCGCCCAGATGCATCATGGCAGTTGTCAAAAATTAGGCTGTAGTCAGTGCCTCCTGCTTTCACAAAATCGGACACAGTCTTAGAGCCTCCAAAGTTTTTGGTCTCAATAATCTGTAAAACAAAAAGAGAATATCATTTAAAGATTTTAAAGAAAAGTATTTTTAAACCCCTAAGTGTGTACACGGCAGTTGAAAATTGCAGACAGTATCTCTCAAAAGTGAGTACACCCTTTGCATTTCAACAAAAAATGTGTTGGATCTTGTGTAAACCAAAGAAGGGACAAAAAAGGGAGTCTTTGTGCTGAGACTTGAAGGAAGTAAACTCCAGTACAGTTTGGAGGTGCTCTTGGACCAAATCCTACTAGGGATCTTAAAAGTATAAAAGACCAGCATATATCCAAGTTTCATTTCTACAATATTGTCCCTTGAAAAGATGTTATCATTTTTACTCACTTTTGGGAGTTACTGTACTTGTGTATGTTTATATGGTAAATATCAATGAGGAACAACAGAAGTTGAACAGAAGTGAAACTACCTTCCACTTGTTGCTCATGTGGCGGGCATCGACCACGATAGTTTGGCTGCTGATGCCATATCCATCCCCCTTATGCACCAACCACTTGGTTCCATCATCCAAAGTTACCCTATAAAGCCCAAGGGATTAATAACACACACACACACACACACACACACACACACACACACACACACACACACACACACATGCAGACATACTACCTGACATTGCCAGTTGTACCCTATGAAAATGCAGCACATACCACTGATTTAAATTCTTACACCCTGTAACTTTAAGGGACACAGTGTTTTGACTTGGAGGTAGGCCAGCATTTCATTTTCAACAGCGCTGGTTGAGATATACACATGCTATGGATATCATCTCTCTACATTATCACACACACACATTATCATTGCTTGGAGCACATTCCTCCATGAGGTAATACTATTTTATATGCGGTTCATATTTTACCTCACTCCAGAGTGGCTTAGCAATCCCACTTGGACAGCCATCCCACTCAAAGGCCGTGTCATTCTGTCAGCCAAATAAACCTTGGAGTTGTACAGCTTCCTGAGGTCAGATATCTTGGTCAAGTCATAGTTGTAGGAATTTGTCCCTGAAGAAAACATCATAATCAATAAATAAATCGTCTTTTATGTCTTCAAACATGATATTGAAATAACTATGTCAATGCAGTGTACAAACAAGTAAACTATTACACCAATTTGTACCAATGTGACATGTGACGTATGACACTGTTAAAGAATAAACTGGAACTAAAAAATACACAAGTAATTACCAGCCATACCTTCTCCAAATCCACAATGAGTGTTCACAAAAAGCATGGCCAGGAAAGCCAGCATAACAGAGATCTTCAAAGAGAACATGGCTGATATTAGGCAGTCTCTTCACTCTCCAAAGATCTGTGGGGGTAGGACAGAACAGTCACTTATTTATACACGGTTAAAGTGAGGAAACTCCCTCAAGACTCCCAATGTTCCCTCTAAAATGTGTTTGTGCACACTCCTAGGTGGGGGGGTTGGGGGGGGGGGGGGTGGGGGGTGGGAGGATCAGCTGTGCAGAGATATATTGCGCAACTCTGTAAAAACCAAGACTGCGGTGAAAAACAAATGCAAATAGAACTTTAAAGGGAAATTCAAATGGAATTCACTTATTTTTCAGGTATAATCTGTACATCAGAGATGTGATGGAATGCTGCAACTTTTCTTTTAAATACTCCACATTATATATATTTTTTATCAAAACATAACGGAGAGGGTTAAAAGCCATCATGAGTCATCCTGAATAAAGCTCAGGGAAAATCCTGAATTGCGAAATCAAACTATTCTGCTACCAGCATGTCAGAAACCTGGCTACACAAACAATAAGGTCTTTTGAAGTTTGCAGAGAACAGATAAGAAGTAAAAGACATTATAACAAAATATGGTGTAATTGTATAACAAATATGTTATCAAGAAGAAACAAAAATACCCAAGACAAGGACTGCTTTGTGGCCTTGGATGTTTCCTCACATGCCCTGCAGGTTATAAAATACATGTCTTTGCTTGCCGGCTTCGCTCTGCTGAAACACTCGCTGCTATTCCAGTCCTTTCATGAAGCACTGGAAATCCAGATCCTGTTATACAACGACATACATTAGGCTAACTTTAGCACAGTTTTGATTGCTGAGTTCAGATTAACACACTGCCAGAGTTTTGAAACAACAAATCAGTCAGCTTTACAAAGACATTCATTTGATCAAGTAGCCCAGATTGGTGTTCAGAGATCAACTTACAGGCCTACACATTTTATCTTTCCCAGTATGCTCTTATAGGTCATGGTCTGATGTCAGTCTGATGTCTCACACATAAAAAAAATCTATATTTCCCTTTTTCTTGCATCAGTGTCGGGATATACATGGTGGGTAACTGGTCTATGGACCTCAAGGAACCACACTTACGGATACTCTGGCTGATGTCCGAGGGACTGTGAAACAGGTCACCAGCCTCAGATTACGTGACATCCACGCCACTGACGATCCTCCTTCTCAGCCACATAACATCCTGGTCAGAGGGACAAAATGTCCAATATATCAGAAAAAATGGACAAGAGTAAATACAAATTAAACCTATATTTTCTAAAAGCTATTGATGTAAACTAAAATCTGAAGAGGCTTAAAAACCATTGCAGCACCTACACAGCAGGCTTCAACTGCCTGTGACCTTAATGTATGTGCAGTGGTTTTAAATGTTTGCATGTTTCGTGTAGACATATGCAAACATTTATGGTCAATGGACATGACAGCCTAGTTGGCTAATATTATTTTTCTATATCTGTAATGAGTAGGCTATGAGTAGGCTATGATGAGTAGGCTAATAGTCATTACATTGACTAAACAAAACACGGCAGCATCATAGCAAAAAAAAAATTATTTCTTCCATGCTGCTTTAGGGAGCTCTGGCTTTAGGCTGATTATCCTACACCTACACGTCTGTGTCCATAGGGTAAACTTGTCCTATTTAAGGCCAGGAAACAAAAACACGAACAGAAACATGATAATTTTTAATACAACAAAATAGGTTACAACAGATGTGTTTTTTTATACTACATCAATCCCATCAGCACAGCGCCAGTGCGCCACACTATGTTTTTAGGTCAGAGATCCATATGATAGCTCTGGACACGCCCACCTTGTGTCTAGAGCGGAAAAAGGAAGTGCTGCAACTAATTGTTGATATTCTTGAACAGCAGCATCTTTGGCACCTATACGATAGAAATTTCAACTGAAAATGTTTTACGTTTGTTTTCAACAATTCGGTGTATGGCAGCAGTCGCTGAAAACAGTCACCGGGTTGCTTTAAATGAATCCACGTACGTGTTGTGAAAGAGTTTGCAAATGCAAATGAGCTTGCGATTCTAACGTTAATTTATTTGAATAGCAAGCTAGCCAACTTAAGCTACCGATATCTACCTAAAAGAATCCTGGCTTGTTTGAAGTGGCTGCAACCAAACTTCCTGTCATTTCTTCAGCATCTGCTGTCTGCTGTTTGTAATTTATGCTGTTCAAGTATGGGCTGACAAGAGGTAAGTAACATTAGCAAAAGCAAGTTGATTAGCTGAGCTTAGGAAACAGTGCGGATCCTATGACTGATGCCATTGAATGTGATGTGCAATAAAACATGTCAATGGCATCACATACTGTCAGCGTACGAACCCCAAGAGTTGGGAATCATCGAGAAAGGAGGGAAAGAATCGACCAAGTCATGCCAACTATGATGACAAGTCTGAACAAGTCTTTCGTGCGGTGTTGTCATTTTGAGCGTGGTTGTTCTGTTAACCGTAAACCAAATTGCCTTGTCAGATTGTCCTTTTTTTCACCACCGGCTTGTCTCTGTGCCATTCCCTCTCTGTTTTGTGAAAGCTTGTGTCGCAGTCAGATACTTTCTGCCGTCGTGCCTGTGAAATGACCTGACTGCAAGCCCTGAGCCACATCGGATTACAAGAATGGCAAGGATAGCGTGGTATCAAGAGAAGGTGATGTATCAGGAGACAGTGCTTGCGCTGTGAATTAACTGGTGTTCGTGGTGTCCAGGCTATTTCATTTGCTCTTTTGTTCTATGGTGCAGATTGGTGCCTATGACCAACAGATATGGGAGAAATCTCTGGAACAAGCTGAGCTAAAGGTGTGTTGCAAACAGTGAGAAGTAATAATGTACGGTAGTGATGTTATCTAGTGAAATCTTAATGAACGGTGGCCCTTTGTTTGATTCAGAGTTTTGAAAAGGCAGTCTACTTTATTACTGACAGGGTATCCACAACAAGCCCAGGAAGACAGGACACATCAAGCCCGATCTCATTGATGTCGACCTAGTGCGAGGTGAGTGGCTGCATTTCATCATGTTGCTTGGTAGGCTCACAGACACCCCATGCTATGGCACCTAAGCGCAAGTGAACATTACCTCATTCTTGCGACCTGTGACCCCTCTGGTGCATCACCAGGCTCCACGTTCAGTAAAGCCAAGCCGGAGAGCCCATGGACTGCGCTGACGCGGAAAGGCCTGGTGCGGGTTCTCTTCTTCCCCTTCTTCTTCCAGTGGTGGATCCAGGTGACATCCAGATGCATCTCTACTTGGATCCTCATCCTGTACCTTCTGCAAGGTTGGTGCTTTGCTGCATGCCCATTGCAATGTGTTGTAAAGTATATATACATTCTGGTATGTCAGAGCCATCAAGCATAAAAAATGTAGATGTTTCTGTCTGTGCAAACTTACATTGTCATTCAGGCACCATTCTAGGTATTTGGTGTTTACTAAGTGTTTTTTTTTTTTTTTTTTAAATTGATGGGCTAGTCAATAGTTGGTTTGGATCAAGTTGGTTTGGATATAGCTACACACTTCTGTAGTCTAGTAATGTTACGGTGTGTTATGTTGTGTGTTATGTGTGTGTGTTATGGCGAGTGACAGAGGAATACAAAGCGAAAAAGAAAATGCAAATTATGTCATTTAAATAGAGGAACCAGGGGATTTTGCTGTTGATTTGGTCATGCATGAGAAATTGAGTCTGACAGTGCAGTAGGTGTAAGTCACTGAAACAGTAAATTATGTATTTTACTATTGCTTCTTTTACTCTTGCTTTTTATGTGGGTTTACAACATACTATACATTTGGTAGCATTTTGCTGCAGTTGGCAAAGCTATATTTAGATACTCTGCTGCCTCCTACTGGGCCATGTAGTCTCTTGGGGTGACCTCTACGTTTTGTTTCTTTTCATTGCATGTTAACTATTGCAGCTTGGTCATAGATATATTTTATCTTGCGTTATATTAAAAGGTCAGGGTGATGAAAAAATTGCTTGGCTGAAATCCTGTGTTGTGGGTATCCTGGACAATTCTGACCCGAAAGTTACATCTGTTTCCACTTGAAGAGATGATTTTCTAAAAATAAACAGCGACTGCAATATCCTTTTTTTTTCCCTGCACACTTGTGTTTTGAGTTACACAAGTTCAGCTAACAATAGTAAAATAAATTTGCAGTGTTCTCAGTTTAATTGCAGTGTAATTGCACTTGCCTATAAAAAAAAACCAAACCTGTGTCCCTGTGTGCTGTACCCACACCTGCAGTGGCTGCGGCAGTGCTGTACCTGGAGGTCCCGGTGGCCAGTGCCAGTGAGGTGGTGGGGCCCGTCTGCCTGATGCTGCTGCTGGGCACGGTGCACTGTCAGATCGTCTCCACGGAGTCGTGCCGGAGCCCACAGCCCAGCCCGCCCTCCAGCAGAGCCACCAGCCCTGTCAGGAGGAAGAGGTATATGTGACGGTCAGAGCTGTGTTGATGTTCAGCTTAATTTAGATCAGATCAGCCCCGTCAGGAGGAAGAGGTAGACATGGCAGTCTGAGCTGTGTTGATGTTCAGCTTGATTCAGATCCGATCAGCCCTGTCAGGAGGAAGAGGTAGACATGGCAGTCTAGAGGTAGACATGGGACTCTCTAGCAAGCTGTGTTATGACTCATTATGCCAGCTAAGTTTCAGTTTAGAATTCAGAATTCAGTTCAGCTTGATTCAGTTCAGCTCTATTTGAATTTAGTTTGATTCGGTTCAGTTTTATTTAGTTCAGTTTTTTCCTTCTTGTTCAGTTCAGTATTTCCTTCATATAAATTCAATATAGTGGATTTCAGCTGAGTGGCAGTTACACAGACACAAGTTCAGTGTGTAGCAGCTGTAGTTAGTTGTGGGCTTTTCATCCACTTTTTCCCATACATGTCTTTTCCTCTATAGAGCTAGTGGCAATGTTCTTCTCCTGTGCTTGTTCTGTGATTGCACTGAAGACGTTGTTTGTTTATTCATTTTTGTCCTTGTTTAAAGAGCAGCTTGCTTAGACATTGTTTTGATGCGCAGGCAAAGAAAGAGTAAGGGACCAAAGAAAGCAGAGGATCATGGGAATGGAACAGACTCCCGACAGATGCCTTGGCAACTCGAGGAGAAACAGAGACTTCTGAAGAATGAGAAGAGACGGGTAGGCCTGCCTTCCTGCCTGCCACATATTTCTCTCTCTCTCTTTTTTTTTGTTTAATCATCCCAGATAGGTTTAGTAATACTGGTTGATACTGTTTCTGGACATGAGATGAGGTCTGTCATGTAAGTGTTTAGCTTTAGCTTGTATTGGCAACGGTCTTAAAATAAATAGTAACGAAAGGGTATTATCTGCTGGAACATTTGACAAGAGCAAAGTGCCAAGGTATGAGACAAACTGTTCTGCCAAAAAAACACAACTTGGAGTTTTGACCAAGCGTGTAAATGTTTTGTGGGGGTTATTTATTTTGAAAAAATGTCAATTTATCTTTTACACCTCCCTCTGCTTAGGCAATGCCATGTTGTGAAAGAGCAGATTGATTTAGCACAGAGCTGTAACTTAATATTCTCCCTTTTACTGTGACGTTTTACTCACTCTAGTGTATACAGTTTTTCAGTATCTCAGCCACTTCCAGTGTGTAATGTTGTACTTGCATGTGAAAAATGCAGAGTTGTATAAAGTAGAAGTAGAAGTAGTACGGTACTACGCAGTTGCAACTGCATAATACCATACTACCAGTGTTGTAATTACATCCAAAACAGTACTTCTACTTCTACTTTATACAACTCTGGAAAAATGGCTCTGTCCACTGCAAGGCCCTCAGCACACCACCTGCGACATTATTGCACTGCGCATTGGAAGTTGGCCACTTCATTTGCCCCCACTTGCTGACTGTGCAGCAAAACATAATGGGCTTCCATCTACAGCTGTTATGATCAACAATGTGTGTCATTGAGCGTCACCAACAAAAATACACCGGAATCATAATTGACACGCCATTGGCAGCAGAGTTCGATGCTGGTGTGTGGAGTCCTATCGAAAACAATGGAATCCAAACTAATAGAATGTTGGAAGCGCTGTGTGTAGCATTTTGTCAAAGCCGGTGTGTGAAGCCCTAAAGATGATCATGTTGTTGTTGTTGTTGTTATTTATCTGTGATGTCATAGAGCCCTGTAAGGAAGTCTATGTACGGGCTTTCCGAAGAGATCTCCAGCGAAGAGGAAGAGAAGGAGGAAAGGGAGGGAGCTGCGCCCTTCCAGTCTTCCCGAGAAAGGCACATCACCACAGAGGGACCCAAACCCCCCTCCATACTCAGGAAGAGGGTCAGGAGCCCCGCCAAAAGTCCCCCTCCTCCCCCTGTCGTTCAGCCCCAGGTGAAGGGTCTGTCTCTCTGTCAGGTGAAGGGTCTCTCTGTCTCTCTGGTCGTCTGTAAATGCTGTGTAACCTCTGGGTCAGTTATTGCCATATACTAACATTATTATTATTTTTTGTTTTTGTTTTTTTTTTTTTTTGGCTTGAGTGCTAAAGTGGGATGTGACCAAGCCAAACAAGGGTGTATTTATTTCAATGCATTAAGCACATATTCTGATGACAATGTACATACAGTTTTCATGTACGCTTAATCTAGGAGTAAGAAAATACCTGACATTATACCTCTATTCAGTATCACATAAAAAGTATAATGGTCATTCAGTGTAAACAAGGAAAACCATTGAAATTTGTATTCCTATTTTGAATAGGTATTAAATCGGTATGGAGGGCCTTAAGCCATGATAATTTATCAGATTGGCTGTTATGAGGAAGAATGTTATTTCATGATCTTGCTGTAGAAAGGAAACATCATTGTGTCGGTCCCGTGCAGGATGAAGGCAAGACTGTAACCATGGTTGCGGGTGCGAAACCGCGAGAGGTGGAGCATCTCATCACCTCAGTGGGCTCGCAGGCCGCGTCTGACACGGACGACATGCTGTGGGAGGAGCTTCTCCAGGGTCCCGACTCCGCCTCCTCGAGAAGCACTGACAGTGAGGAAGATGGCCGCCACGCCCACAGCCACACGCTCCCTCCAGGCAACGGGCTCAGCAGTGATGAGGAGACCTTCCCACAGGTGGGTGTCTGGAAATCAGTAAATGTGGTGTCTCAGTGAGCCAGGAGTGAAAAATAAGAAACCGTGTGTGTAATCACTTGCCAGATCTGTTTTCATGACATATTTGAGGTGTTAAGATATAAAAGCAAATGTTTCAGGTACCTTTTATTTCATTTTCATAAATCATTCTTTATATTTGCTCTCTATGACTGCGTTCACATGGTGGGATTGGTTTGGTTTGGGATTGGTTCACAACGGGTGGTCTGTCCCCCAAGTCCCTGTTCACATGCAGTTCGTCTAAGCGGATTCGGCGAGAGTTCCGGCTCTTTCCGCTACGCTATGTGGGGGCGCTGTAGTCAACTTCTATCTTTCTATTATTATCTTTTAATACAAGGAACGTCTCTTCCACGCATAACTCGTGAACCACTCATCCACTTGATCTCAAATTTGGACGGCGTCATCATAATGTTACCAGTGTGTGCAGTACCAAGTTTCGTGTTGTTTGGGCAAAAAATGCCAAAGATATCGGTCAAACCGTGCCGACCCAGCCATGACGACCCAGGCTGATAAGATTTACAATGCTAGCTGCTACAATGTTGGACATAACGCGACTAACGACACATAACTAAAATAATGGACATAACACGAGTAAACATTTGCCCACAACAAAGCTGCTACGTAGGTAAGATGTATCTTATCGTATACGCAACAGCAGACTACAGCACTGCACACATATGCCTACAGTGCATACAGACGACACATAGAGGAGACTGAACTTTTCACCTCTCATTCCGGTTATTCCACATAGCAAAACAGTGGCTAAAGAAAATCTTACAAGTCAGTCAGTGCAAATGTATTTACATAGCCTTCTCCTTTCACCTGATATTATTA
>CM059267.1:18997640-19065140 GCA_030347295.1 Setipinna tenuifilis | reverse complement strand
AACACTGGGCGCCGAGACCAACCGCAAGTACAGCAACGCGTCTGTGCTGCTCACAGAACAGGCAAGGCTACATAAGGCTACATAACGCTACATAACGCCCTATGTCACTGCACCTCACTTCCTACTTTAAAAATCACTCACCTTTTCACTCTGGTATTCTCCCCACCTGATCTTGATGCCGTCCTTCAGCACATCCTTTCCCCTGTGTTTTTTATGTTGTGTTTATTTTGCCTGTGGTATTTTTTTGTCCCAAGTGAGGTATAGTGTTTTTTTATTAGGTGTTTGATGTGCCTTTATATTGTTTCTGTGTTGTTCAATGTCTACATTACCTTACATAGTTTCGGTCAATACATTTATAATATCATATTTTATATAAGACTTGTGTCTTTTAGTTATCCAGTGTGTGGAACTCTCACCTCAAGGCTAAATAAGGCTCATAAAAACACACACACACACACATAAAACCATAAAATGTACACTCACGCACCAGGCCACCCACCTGCCCACAGAAATAAACAAAACAGCTTAGCACCACAAACAAACACTAAAATATTTATAGGCATTCACAAACACACGGGTGGTGCCTTACTTGTGCAAGTCCAAAACTTAAAAGAGCAAGTCATCTGTTACAAACACAGCTTAGTAAATTTTTACATTACCCATTTAATTTTCCTCATCTTGTCTGTGTTTCACTGTTACCCACAGATAAATTTATATCTGAAGATGGAGAAGAAACCCAACAAGAAGGATGAGCTTAACATAGTCAATAATGTTCTGAAGCTGGCCACGAAACTTATGAAAGTAGGTCCACAACTGAAAGTGTGTGTTTTTTTCTGTAATGGTTTTGTGTTCCAGTATCGCCAAAAACGGGGATCTTCAATCTGCGGGCAGTGACCTGAAGGGGTTTTTTTGGGAGTGACTTTCAGGGGAGTCCCCCCCCCCCAAAATGAATAATTACACTCACTACCTCCTAAAGACATACCAAACATTTCCATTTATATATGAATCCACAAATAAATATCATTTAATGGCTTTGCAGTCTATAGATAATTAGAAAGTGCTTTTCAAAATGGTCCAGTTTAATAAACACCATGTCATTGCCTAAAACATGCAATAGGGGTCCCTCTGCTCTATCAGCCAATGCGGTCCTTGGCTTGAAAAACAGTGAAGCCTTCTAATTTCAAACATGGTGGTGATTTGTACATGACTCAAGAGCTCCACGTGAACAGATGTGTCTGTCTCTGGCCTGGTGTGTTTCAGGAGCTGGACACTCCCTTCCGTCTGCTGGGCCTGACGGTGAACCCCCTGATCTACAATATCACCCGTGTGGTCATCCTGTCCGCCATCTCCGCAGTGGTCAGCGACCTGCTGGGCTTCAACATCAGAGTGAGTCTCGTCCACTCGCAGAGCTCGCTCGCTCGGTCACCTAGGCCTAGTGTACTCATAAGTGATAAGTTGTAGGCAAGCTCAAATAGAAGCTCAGCTGCCTAAACCTTCACACTTATGACTCTGTTGACCTCAATTAATCAAAACCTACACAGACATCTAGATGTGTAGCCTACTCAGGCCAGCTTGCAGTTGGCTAGCGATGTCCGTTAGATTTTTGGGGGCAGATGTGGCCTTATGGTTAAGGAGTTGGTCCTGGGATCAGGAGGTCACCAACTGGATTGTTCTACTAGTGGAAACAATGTGGCTGGGGTAGTGAATTACCAACGCTGTCCTGCACTCTCATTCATGTCCTAGATGCCCTTGAGCAAGGCCCCACATTGCTCCAGAGGCACTATCCCCGTACCTAATTCATTAGAAGTCACTCTAAAAAATGAGTGTTTGCTAAATGTACTGTAATTCTAATCAAGAATCATGTCAAAAGGATTTTTTATGTTATTTATCTATTATAGAGAAGAGTGCACAGTAACATGAAACTGTCCCTCCAGTACCAAAATATGCATTTTAGCTTCACTTCTGCCCCTGTTAGCTGCCCATGTTTTTAACATTGTAGTGCCATGTTAAAGGCAAAGGTCAAGATGTCTGCTTTCGTGTGCGAGATGTTTCTGAGGTGATGTAGTAACATTTCAGGTGCATAAGAATACAGAGGTTGGTGTAATCCATCAGGACTACAGTTTAACGAAGCACCACACCACAGATCAACATGAAGGCCAGGTACTAGCGTGTTGCCATAGTGATGATTGGTAGGACCTAAAAGACTAGGCGTGAATGGAGACTGACTGCTCGCATAAAGCAATACTAAGTTTTGAACTCACTCATAACTAACATCTGGCACGCCACCAAGTCTACAGCTGCCATCTGATTTCATCACCGTGCTGATTTCATCACGGTTTTTTTTTTTTGCTGCACATTTTTTACATTCCAGAACTCATTGACATATTATGACATGGTAACATGAGAGGCATTTTGTCTTTTTCAGAGCTAGTCTGGTTTATTACTTTGTAAGGCCAATTAAAAATGAATTGGTGCTTAAGGCAGCTAAAAAAAAAACTAGAAGTAAGTATCTCTCCTGTATACACAAAAGCTAACATATCAATTGCTGTTTCGTTTCAGTTGTGGAAGATAAAGCCTTGAGATGTGAATCTGACACTTGGAAACATTGGGACCCTGGAGACAAGGCAGCCTTGGGTTACGCACCTTCTGTCTGGACATCTCGCCAGACCTTTCATCAGCGCTCTTAGAAATACACGTGCAAAATCTACTGATCAAAACCCCTGCATCGCTCGGCCTCTGCCGGAGGGATCAGGAGGCTTTTGTAAATGTTTATTTTCTTTTATGCACACGTGAGGCATTATTATATCAGGCATGCTCTCATCTGACCTGTGAACCCTGACCCCTGGGCCCCCCTGACCCCTGTGTGGATTGTTTCACCAGGCTTCTGCAATACCGCACAGAAACCGCAGAAGAGAGGGAGAAAAGCCTGGCTATCCTCATAACCACTTAAGTGCCTTCTAAACTTTCAAAGAGGACATTCTGTCAGATGCATTTCACAAATGGGTTGTGTGATGAGATGTGATATGAATTGCACAGATGGCAGAATAGACTGTGACCAAGATTGACCAACCGTTAGATGATTTATTGAAGCATTTTTGTACAATAGGTGATGAATTGTTCTGTGAAAATACTGTATGATTGTCATATCAATACTGTCAGCAAAGGACTGCAAGTCAAGCCACTAAAGATTACCTGTGAGTAAAGGAAATCACAGTACCGTGAAATTATGGTGAAATCTGTTCTTAATAAAAAAGAAATCTGTCATACTGGACTTTAAGCTTGGAATTGAAAGTGCTGAGTTCAACCAATACCCTTGTAAACGCATCCAACAATAAAATACTATTTGAGTAACATGGTAAATGTCTTATTTTGTTTTAGTGGTTGGAAAGTTAATGTTTCATTTTGATGGAAAGCTAGTAATTAATGGGTGTAGCTTGATGTGATGCAATAAACTGCATAGCACTGCATCAGCCACTGTCTTATCTGGCTTGGGTTCAAAACAGAATAAATGTTTGATGTTGAGGTTTAAGTCCAATGCCTATGCCTTTGTACTAGCGGACATACGGTAAAGAAATTATGACGTCAGGACACACCTTCTCCAAAACATTTGGCTTGAGGCTTTGGCGTTTATTGACTTGGAAGGTCATCAAGTGCGTCGTTGGTGCATGTTGGCACCCGGGCGTTGGGGCAACAGCAGCTACCCGACCGCTGCGCAGAGCGGGCGGACAACACTCTCCCGGCTGAAGCTGGCGCTGGAGAAATCTCTGAGGCGGTAGGAAGGCTGCATTTCCTTCTTCGCGGTAACCTTACCTTGCAGTAGCTACTGCAACGACCAGCGAATACTATGCAATTCATCAGGGCGCTTTAACTCGTTGTTCATTTGCTACAGTGTCCAATTTAGAATCACATACAACTCGTCTTCATATATTGACATATTACAGCCATAAAGCTGTTACCAATTTGTAATATTTTTGTTACTGCTGGCATATTTCTTTCTCCGCTAATGACGTAGCCATAGAGTGAACCTGTGATGCTGAGTACTGTACTGTACCTGACTGTTCGTTTCTGTAAACAGTCTATGAAACGATGCTCTACTAAGTTGTACATTTGGCGTGGTTTTCTCGTCGTGCGCAATTCGTCAATGCCCGCGTTGTCAAAGCACGTAAATTTTTGACACAGGAGCTAGCGGCTTTGTTATCATAGTTTACAAGAGAATTAGCCACGAATCAGCCTTTCAGGCCGATGTCTGGTGTCATGCACGAGAATGGGAGAACACCTGCAAAAGCCGGCCGGCACCTTCAAAAACCCTGTCCTGTCGATGTTGTGTTTCCCCCCTCCCCTCCAGGCAGACAGAAGTCATGTTTTTATAGGGCAAAGACGTTCATACAGCCTTCAACTCAGCCCAGCGCACCGGAAAGGTCATCATGTCTGCATGCCTCCAGCGAGAGAAGGGGTCGGCCAGTGGGGCTGAAAGCAAGAGGACCGAACCCCGAGGCAATGAGAAGAAATGCTGTGAGTGCAGCTTGTGGTTTGTCTGTGCATCTAATGGCTCCCAGTGTGACAATGGACAGAAATAGGTATTGAATGCAGAATCATCATATCGCTGGTGCCAAGCACTGCAGCTCCTCAGAAGTGTCCCATACCTGCAAATCTCACCTCCACCAGTATTTTTAAATTTAATACCATACCAAGGGTTTTCCACAAAAGAGTTGTGTGCGTCAGCATCAGTAACTCAGATTGTGTGGTTTTGCCATCAAGATATATTTTTACTTTACTGCATACCATTAAGCAAATAATCTGGCACCAAACACATCCACCTGCTCATATCCTAATATGTGAATCATGTTTGTTACAACCAGTTCAGGCACCACACATCTCTCTTGAGAAATTACCAGCTTTGAATCTCGGCTCAATGCAGCACTTCTGCCTTATAATTCTGTTTGATGTGTCAGCTTGTTTTGGTCCCCTGGTAAGAAAATATTTTTTGTCTTTTGGCTGTAACTGTTTTGGATCTGTTTCTCTCTCTTTCTTTCTGTAGCATGGGCCTCTTACATGACCAACTCCCCCACAGTCATAGTCATGATTGGCCTACCAGCAAGGGGGAAGACCTACATGTCAAAGAAGCTGACCCGATACCTCAACTGGATTGGAGTGCCTACCAAAGGTGAGCGAGAGGGCAGCAGCCACCAATGTGTCTGAAATAGACCATAATGAGCCGGCATATCTGACGAGTGCCAGCGAATGACCTTATAATGACATAAATTAACCTGCTGCTGCTTAGGGCCTGAGAAGGTTGGAGTGTTCCTCACGGACTGAATGGCTCCTGTCATTGTACCTCTGTGTGACTAAGTGGGAAGAAAATCCACAATAACACTGCTGTTCTGTATTCGTGTGGAAATATACCTAATGTGTAGTGATAGATTCTGTATCTTGCTCATTTGTGGCATATCTGTGCAGTGCTTTCATTGACATCACTGTGTTGTTTACCTTGCAGTGTTTAATCTGGGCGTGTATCGCAGAGAGGCCGTAAAAGCGTACAAGTCCTATGACTTCTTCAGGCACGACAACGCGGAGGCCATGAAAATAAGGAAGTGAGTTGTGTGCCATTCCATTGTATATAAAATGCCCTCTTACAGACAGGGAACATTCCGGGAAACTGGTAAAACAAGTCGGCTATTTTTTTTTTTTTTTGGTCTGTGGACGTGGGCACTAGCTCCTGTTCGTGCCGCTGCACACGTTAGGTGGGCTAGAATTTAACTGTCTTTCACATACATGTCAAAGTCGGTAAGTTAACAAGTAAGCCAGCTGTGTAAAATACCTGTGAGTGTAATGGATGAATGATTCATAGTAGTAAATGGTGATTAATTCATGTTTATGTAAATAGAGTAACCAGAGCTTGAAGAACACACCTCTTTTCCATTCATACCTTGAAAAGTTCAGTGGCGGTGGCAGTTGTCAACACTCGCTTACATTAAATAGCGACCCCTAGTTTATCTCTTCTGATATTCTTCTCACACTGTCCATCGCAGGATATAATAATTAAAGCTGTTTTTTGTTGTTTTTTGCAGAAGAAAGCTGTTCATTGCAGAAAGTCATATGTCATATGAAAAAGTCAGCTAGCAATGTATCTTTCACTGCTAAAAATGATGAGTCTGATAAAATAAAATAACCAACTAAACAAATTATACAAATTAAACAAAAAAGACACAAAAAACTCATGGAAACATAAACTTAACATAATCTTGTGGTTCTAGATTGTTCCTTTTTTCTAAGTGTGTGGAAGTCAGTGCTTTGCAAACGTTTTTGTCAGTTATTGTGCCCTGAACATAATGTGAATGTCTGAAATGGCAGGAGGCAGCAGTGTGGGGCGACTCTGTGTGTTTGAGGTGTCAGGTTTCAGATTGTCGGCCTCTCTGCTGACGGGCGGCTTCTGCTCGACTTCTCCTGTTTGCTTTGCTGGTCATGTCTAATGTTCTGTGGGTGTCCCAGACCTGCTGCTGTTGGCGATACTGTGGCACCCAGCAGCGCTATTAAGTTTGCACGCCATCTGTGTGGCCTATGCGGCCAGACGTAGCAGCTCCCTGGGCACTGGCTAATCAATGGGGGTGGGGTGTATCAGTGGTGCATGTGTGTGTGTGTGTTCAGGATATCACAGCACTTTGGTTAATCTTGTGTGTCAGTTATGACCAAATCCTTTCCTGTATTTTGTAATGAATTTCCCAAAGTGGTCTTCCACGGAAATGATTTTCTTGTGCTTGATGCCAACAGCTTGGAAAAAAAAGATAACTCTAAACCACAATTACAGTCATATGCCCACACTGATTGCATTAAAAGCTAAGCACTGCATAGTTCAGATTTCATTCACCACCAGTATTACTTACTGCTAGGGATTGACGATTAGATCATGTTGGTGTATGCCCTGTAGTGACCTTTGATTGACACCTACAGAGTGGACAAACTCAAACCTGGCAGGACATGGTCATTTGAAAGTTAGCGTTGCCCTGTGAAAGCCAACAAATATTCCAGGCCCTGGCCTGTGGTGACCTACATACATGCTAACGTACATACACATGCTAGTGAAGGCTACAGCAGTATTTTTGTCCTCGCCACATTGAATCTCTTGCTGATTCACAATTCAGTTATCTTAAATAAAGCCACATTAAAAAGTTGTTTATGCTGTTAACCTAAACTGACGTTTAGAAGTCATGCTATGACTGTTTTGTGAAACGCCTTGTTGTCTCTCCCATAGACAGTGTGCGTTGGTGGCACTACAAGATGTCAAGGCTTACTTGGAAGAGGAGGGAGGGCAGATTGCTGTAAGACCCCACCCTTTTGATTCTTTTGTCATCTTCCAGTTTCTCATCTCTTAACCTTGAAACACTCATTTCAATCAGGGATACATGCTGTGTTTGAAAATTACACAAAGAGCATAATGTAATACCCAGAGTGAGAAGTGTATGTTTTTATCCTCTCTGTTGCTGTATGCAAGAAGAGTGTATTTGTTGGTGAAAAGGTTTTTACCTTTTTTATCTGTAGTTTTCTGTTGTCATTGAAACTAAGTAGCTAGATAAAAAAATTGTCTTAGCTATGTGGTTGCATTTGACAGGATTCATCGGGGTGTTTTCTGTTTTTGCACTGCCTCTCTTCTGTGCAGGTGTTTGATGCAACCAACACCACGAGGGAGAGACGAGATCTCATCCTGAGCTTTGCAGAGGAGAATGCTTATAAGGTACAGTGCAGACTTCTGTACTGTAGTTTCGCCTGACCTGTCTCTCTGGCTGTTGTAATAAGTAAGACTCCCTATGGTGGAATTGGAAAAAAGTGTTATCTACAGTATGTTGTATTTATGGCTAATGTCAGGGCTGGTCTGAGTAAGTGTCTTTGACTTGGGTGTCATCGCTTTGTTGGATATGTCTTGAAATGTTTCCGCTGTGGGATATGTCCTGAAATGTTTCCGTGGCTGTTTCGTTGTACATTGACAATTAATTCTGATTAATTCTGATTCTAATGCAGTATTGGATGTAATAAGAGAATTTACTAATGTCCAGGTTTTCTTTGTGGAGTCTGTGTGTGACGACCCGGACGTGATTGCTGCTAACATTTTGGTCAGTGCTGATTTTATGATACACACAATGTGCTTTTTTTTGGTATATGGAATCTATAGCATGTAATCATGTAAAAAATCATGTTATTGTTTTCCTTTATTAGGACGTGAAAGTCTCAAGTCCAGATTACCCAGAAAGCAACAGGGAGAGGGTGATGGATGACTTCCTGAAGCGCATTGAATGCTACAAAGTCACCTATCAGCCACTGGATCCTGATGAGTGTGACAAGTAAGATTTTATGGCCGGCAGTATTTTTAGCTTGTCATCTGCCTCCATGACACGAAGCATCTCATTTCTGCTACTCTTGGGTTCCAGCTACTTTTATATTTCCTTTTGCCTGAGTCACGCAACATTATGCAGCTTTATATACTGCTCAGAAATATGTTATGAAACAATAACTGTCTGTCTTTGTTGTGTAATCTGTGCTCTCTGTAGAGACTTGTCCTTCATCAAGGTGATGAACGTGGGTCGGCAGTTTCTGGTGAACCACATCCAGGACTACATCCAGAGCAAGATCGTATACTACCTCATGAACATCCACGTGCACTCCCACTCCATCTACCTGTGCCGGCACGGTGAGAGCGACCACAACGTGCAGGGACGCATCGGCGGAGACTCCGAACTATCCCCGCGGGGGAAGCAGGTTTGTGTGTGTGTATGTGTATGTGTGTGTGTGTGTGTGTGCGTGTGCGCGTGCGTGTGCACCTGTGCCTTCTGTGATTTTACAGCCCTTGTTGTAGTAAACCATCATGTAAATTCGCATTGTCATGACAGATCCCCAAAGGACTAATGACTGTCTGTAAACCCACATTGGCTTGTTGTGTTAATCTTGTTTATTTCATGGCTCGTCAAAGCATTGCAGTGGACTTTCCAAACTTTCAGAGGTCTGATATTTCTAAATAACAAAACTGCTGCTAAGTATAACAGACTGTTGTAAGGAAAAATGGCTGTTTTGCGTCTGATTCACATCTTTCATATTATTCTGCAAGTATTCTGTTTGCGCCAACAAATGATGTTGCTAAGTAGTGCCAGCTGATCCATAGGCTTATGTAATATTTTAATATATCTAATTATTATACACTTAATTATTTAATTTATGTCTACCTGTTCATGTAGCTAATGTTGTTAAGCTAAGTACTGACAATGTTTTGTCTCTCTTGCAGTTCTCCCATGCTTTACGCAACTTCATTGAGGAGCACAAGCTGTCGGACTTGAAGGTGTGGACCAGTCAGCTGAGGAGGACCATCCAGACGGCCGAGGAGCTGGGCGTTCCCTATGAGCAGTGGAAGATCCTCAACGAGATAGACGCCGTCAGTAACCTGCTCACTTTATCTCACATACTTATTGACATTGTTTTTTTTATCTGTTTCTAATATGTGGGCATCATTTGAGCAACAAATGAGTACAAGAAAAAAATTCTCTTTGGGACAGTAAAGTATATAGTATCATGTATCGTACACTGTATGATATCGTGCTTTCATACAGATTTCCTTAGAGGATGCATTTTCAAAAAGGACAAAGTATGAAGTAGTTTTTAGCTGTTTTAGTCGTTGTCTTTAGCTGTTGTAGTTTTTGGCTGTTTGTAATCTGAAATGTTATAAGCAGTTTTTCAGCATCAATGTCCTGTGAAGGTGCAGTATTTGGCTTATCCCCACAACATTTTTTTTTAGCACTAAAAGTACTGGCAGTGCTGTAAAAGTCCTCATTTCACCTGCATAAGCAGACCTCTCATGTAGCGCAGTGCAGACTCTTAAAGTTAGCTCAGTTTTGATTACTATGAAAAGTGTCTTTGAAATGAACGAAGATATAAATATTTAATTGACATAGTCAATTCACTTTGTGTGTGCGCGTGTGCGTGTGTGTGTGTGTGTGTTTTTGTGTGTACTCAAGGGTGTCTGTGAGGAGATGACTTATGAAATGATCCAGAACACATTCCCAGAAGAGTTTGCCTTGAGAGACCAGGACAAGTACCACTACCGTTACCCTGGGGGAGAGGTATGAGGGGCAGAAAGCAGCCCGAGACCCCTAATCAATCTAAACATTCAGTCAGAATCACAAATCAATTTTATTGGTCAAATGTACTGCAAGGAATTTGACTCGTGTAGATGTCAACTCTCCTGTATACATTTAGAGTGTAGACAAATTGTAATACAGATATAACATACAGACAGTGATATAAAAAAATACTGTTCCCTAAAGGCAATAATAGACATATGAGATCATATACAGGGCACACGTTATACAAAATATACATACATGCTATACTATAGTAAATTTGTGAACTCTGCATGTCCCTCCTCGCTTGCTGTAGTCTTACCAGGACCTGGTGCAGCGTCTGGAGCCGGTCATCATGGAGCTGGAGCGGCAGGGCAACGTGCTGGTCATCTGCCACCAGGCCGTCATGCGCTGCCTGCTGGCCTACTTCCTGGACAAGAGCGCAGGTGAGCCACAGCTGTGACATGTCACTGGGCTTAATGTCTCAAATTAGTGACCCCCGATGGTGCTAGACATGTTTACCATTTTGGCATTTTCGCTTTGTTAACCTCTATGGTGGAATGATCGATATGTGCACTGAAGTCTGTGGGTTGTGTCAGGTCTGTGCTAACATCAAAACACATTGTTTTTTCTTTCATGTTGAAGATGAATCACAAGTGATAAATACATTTTGCTGTGGTTTTGTGTGTAGATGATCTGCCCTACTTGAAATGTCCCCTGCACACAGTTCTGAAACTGACACCAGTGGCTTATGGTAAGTGGTTTTGACATACAGTTTTTTTTAAAAATCTAATCTCCAAAAAACATACAAAGCACCATATGCCCCCAGTAACATGCAGGTAATCACAACATTTCACGAACAATTCATCTCACCTTGCTGAAAGGAGGTTGATAAACCTTAATGACCATTTATTGTCTTGTAATAATTTAATAATATAGGTGTAAGATGTAGATATGGTGGAAGATATACTATGTAGATGTATTAAAATTGGATTCCAATTTAAATAAATTGTTAACAAATCCTGTCATCCAGGATGCAAAGTGGAGACGTTTTACCTGAACGTGGAGGCGGTGAGCACCCATCGTGACCGCCCTCTTGTAAGTCACCCACACGGCGCCTATCCTTCGTCTAACGCTCACCACTCGCTCACCACATCGCAACATGTTCCTGTAGGCCACACCACCTCCCGCTTGGTGCCCCTAACCTGTTATCACAGTACTCCACACCACACAGCACTGCATGTCTGCAAAGGGGTCAGTTAACACACTGCCAATGCATTAGCTACAGCATGCAGCACCACTGAATTGCGGTTAGAAGTGACTTGTTTAGCATGTTTACTAGCTTTACTTGCATAGCGTAGCCTGAAAGGTGCATGTATCTTCACTTCCACGGGGCTACGGATGCCACTGTTCGTCACTGACCTAACGGGTCTCAGATACATGCTGTGCTAGTCGTACTTTCCTCTCCTTTCACACAGTCCTTTGTTTTATTTTGTTTGATCAACCATGTCTCAGGGCTCAGCCCTTTTAATCTTCACAAAGCAAGTTCCTGATACTAGATGGTTATCTTTCTCACTCTGTTCCCCTTTATGTCCGATTATTTTTTCCTCTGGAGATTGTTTTCCATTCAGCCATCTCATGGTCGACAGCCATTGAGTGGAGTGAAGTGAAGTGAAGTGGAGTGGAGTGGAGTGAAGTGGTGTTGTTACCAGATGTGTCTGACTGGCCGTGCCTTGTCGCCAGTCATCAGATCGTGTTTGTCTCTTGTTGTGTCTCGGAATGTGTTTGCAGCGAGTTGGGATCTTGTGAGTGGTGAATCATTCACTTAGAGAGATCATTGTGTGAGGCTCTTCTTGTTTTGTTTTTGTTAAGGGGTGGGTGGGTGGGGGGGTCAAGATGGCTGTCATTCTGCCTGTAACTCCTACTGATGGTCTCTCCCGTCTGTAACCAGGGCAAAGTGCGAAGAGAGCCCGCTCCCGTCCTGCTCCGTCGGAATAGTTACACTCCTCTTTCCAGTCACGACCAGGTCAAACGTCCGCGGCTCTACAGTGCCGGCAACCGGCCCTGGCTGCCCCTCGCGGCCTCCCCCTCTGCCCTGCAGTTCCCAGAGACGCCAGAGGGGGAGCTGATGCACCAGGAAAGCCAAGTTAGTGTCCAGAATCCTTGGGCGACACTTCTCCTTGGAAAAGTCTGTGCTTTACTTCGCCTGTTGTGACAACCCCGCTAACCTGCCTCCTCCTTTTCGCAACAAAAATCAATCCTTTCCCACAGGATCCACTTAACAACAACCTCTGTGTGTGTCTGTCATCAAGTGGAGTTTAGCAAGTCCATGATTGGCCTGCTTTTAAAGAACCCTCCCATGTGAATTTTGTCCCCCCCACCCCCCCCCCCCCTCCACTTCAGACTTCCTGCCATCCTAATTGCTTTGTCTTCATGTCCCTCGATGTGATGTCTGGGTAGTACTGCCTGCATGACCTCTGTTTTTTGGCTTGGCCTGTCCTTCTTCAGCTTGGTATGCGCTTCGATCGTGGTGCGGGTGCTTTGTCTTTATTTATTTTTTTTACTATTAGTTCTTCTTTTGGCTCTCGAAGCCTGATAGACATCATTCAATTAATCCATCACACTTCAACTATGTTGATGTGACTCACAAGTAGAACAAATCACACTCTGTGTGTGTGTGAAGTCTTCCACAAGGTCAAGCTGGGAACAGAATGGCCCAAAGAGTTTGTATTGGAGCTGCATATATTCATGTAAGACACAAACCCAGTTGCAGAAGACCATTTTATTTTTCTACATTTATCACTTACTGATAATGATTAACTTTACTAACTTAATGATGAACATAGCTCTTTAAAAACAATACAGCTGACAATGTGGATTACTTCAGTCTAAAACTACACATAGTCTTAACGTAGGCTTATGTGGCCTGTTCGTACGCTTGGCCTCGTCAGTATTGTGCTTCAGCCCCTGTCTCCATTTCTACCTCTCCTTTCTTCCTTTCTTTCTCTGTCTCCCCTCTTCCTTCATCTTCACAGCCCCGGGTAGGAAACAGCTGTCTGTGAGTATTTCTGGACACCTTCACTGTATTTTGCTTACTTTTCGCTTTTTTTTTGGCTTCCCTCTTGAACCTCTTGTGTTGTTTCACCCCTGTCACAGTGGGACAAAGTCACACCAATTGCACTCTGACTTTGACGCAGTTTGTCTTTTTTCTAACCTTGCATCATATGCTACGATCAGGTACTTGATAATGGCTAACTTGTAGTCGTAGCCATCTATTCTGTGGTTCACCCATCAAACACAAACAGATATTTCGATCAGACTGCAATTGTCATATCTGGACTACAACACTGTAATTGTTTTTATTTTGATGGGTTAGAAAGTAAGGATTGAAAGTTTTGCATATATTTGTTTTTTTGCAACCACCAGAACAGTTCTTTCCATTGTTATTTGCTATGGAAAGACTTTTTTATGTAGCTGTGGCCTGCTTTTATATATATATATAATTGCTTGTTTTACTTTACTATGCATATACCAGTATACCATATGTATTAGTGAATTCAATCTAATTCTCCAGTTGCTGACCCACCATGGTCATGATGGGGGTCTCTGATTGAATTCTCCCTAATGCGTTGCTGGGTTTTGCCATCTGTAGTGAAAGGATTTGTGTTGTGACAGAACCAAAACATTGTTTTAATATCATCATACCTTTGGCGCATTTACCACAGTAAAGTCTGAATTAAGAATAGAATATTTGATGATTACTTGTACAATAACATTTTGTTAGTGCTTTTGTTACGTAATGAATGTAAATGGATCGAGTTATCTTATGCAGATTGAAACCCAGTATATTAGACACAGAACAGACAGATGTTGTTTCCCCTGTACATGATGAGGTTAAACATTTTTGTGTATTTATTTCCTCAAGGAACCCCTGTGTGAAGGAAACGACTCTGACGCCCCAGAAGACTCTAGTGACTGTGTCCGCTACTGAGTAAACGTGAGCGACGACCCAGGAACTCCAACCCCCACCCCCCTCCCCCCCAGGACCTCCGGAACCCCTGACCATAGGATAGCTCCCTCTGGGTCACCCCTACCCACCTCCTCCCACCTCCTCCTCCTCCTGTGTGTAGCCCTTAATATTACACGTAGATCAGACGCACAGATGCATAGATACAAACAAATAGCTCAATATAAAACAACCAGCATGTCAGATATCCACACAAGTAGGCAAGTGAAACGTGCTCTGCATGGGACCTGTACTCTTTAAAAATGTACCGCTTTCAATAGTCCTGTGTCATCAGCTGGATGCCTTATATCCTGTGACTACGCACAAAACAAAGAAAAAACATCAGTTGTCACTGAACTGATTGTTGGACAAAGCCAAGGGTAATCTGATTTGATGTGCTAATTCGGCAACATCACTTTTTTTTTGTCTGAATTTAAGCCAGGTCGGTAAGATTCTGTCAGTCTTAAAGTGTCTCTTTATTCTAGATTTAGGCTGTTAGTGAGCTCGTCAGTTTGTGTACAATTTAAGGGTGATGTGTAAAAGTAGACCCTTGGCAGTGGCAGAAATGGTGTTTTGCACCAAAGAATGTAAAAAACTTCATCCAGTAACTGCGCTGATGTGATTGTAAGAAGAATTGGGCAACATGTCAAAGAAATGAATGCACAGGCCATCATGGTCATACGGAACACGGAGGTACAAATATCTCACATGCTTATATTTCAATGCAAAGATACCAAATATTTCCTGCGTGAATGCATCAACCAACTATATTTGAATATTTATTTATGAAGCAAATCTAAAAGTTTGCATTGCAAGCGAGCAAGCTTTCTATTTTCAGGAGGTTCGACAGTGGTAATGTAGTACAGGTCAAAGTCCAGGTGGGGGTGCTGCAGGCTTAGTGGACACACACACACACACACACACACTTGTACCTCAAAAGGAGGGATAGGGCAGTACTAGCTGTCAGTGAAGTCCGGCTTCAGTAACTGTTGAAGGGACCAAATACCATACTGTGGGTTTCCCGATCAACTTTGTCAAGATACCACCCGAATGACGGCGAGTGAATTTCTTGGTCATTTGTGAAATAGTCGTAAGGGGACTTTTACTTAAAAGCACGTTTCAGTTGATTTGTAATGACAGAGGGCAAAAAAAATCCAAATGTGACATGCTAATGGCAAAATAATTAATGCTTGCGAAAAAAGAAAAAGTCGATAACACTGCAGGAGGCACAAGCCATTGTACTCGTAACTTTAAGCTAGCACCCTCTTGTGGTGACAGACACACAAGGTATGCATTTTCAGAGCAGATATACAGACTGGTACCAAATTTGGTTTTAAAAATGTTGCCATTTGGTGTCGCCACAGTATGTCTTCATTTACTATTTGCCACAAAATATTTTGTGCCTTTCACAGCTTTTCCATCTCTAGTCAGATATAATGTACAAAAGATCTCAGTGATGTGGGACGTTGAAGTAGATTTTAAAGAAAAGATAGCATGCATTATTCTTTGTCTGGGATGTTAAACATTTTATTGCATTTTACAGTATGTTACAGGTCTAAAAATGCAATTAATGAACACTGTATTCAAGAAAGATGTTTTTGTACAGGGTATGATGGTATTTACCACATTTACCAATTCAAAGATTTTAAAGAAACTGGTTATTTCAAATCGAAAAGAATCGAAAAGAATGTCTTTGCAGCTGTCATTTGGTGAGATTTTGGGTAAATCTCTTTTTTTTTTCTGTTTTTGTAACACGAGTGTGCCCTTTGATATTAGAGCCTAAAGCAGAAGCTATATTAGATATGTAGATGTATATTTATAGAAATCTGCCTTCTCGAAGTGGCAATCATACTGAAGGATGTACATATGTTTGCATACATTTTTCCATATCTGACACACAAAACATGTATAATTTTGCTAATAGTCTTGCAAAGAAAGGAAACACGAACTTGAGCCAGCAGTTTGGCCTATTGGTGTACAATGCTGCTGTAAATGTGAGGTTTGTGATGCACAGCTTTTGTCTGCTCAGAAAAACAAACTGCTGTATTGCTTTTGATATGCATTTGTATTAGGAGCTGTGTCAAGACAACTTTGATGCAAACATGCCTTTGAATTCAGGGGAGGTTGTATGAAATGTGCTTTTTAACTGTTAAGCTGTGCCTCTGAAGCAGACGGAGAAGATACTACTGTTTCCACTTTGTGACGGTGCTTCATGTTGTCTCAGACAAATGGTTCAGTTCAACAGCAATTCAGCTGAGCTCAGTTGTGTTCTGTGGTGCCATTAAAGTTTTAACAAGCCAGCCTTGTTCAGTGCATTGTAGAACTGATGCTTTGCTGCATTGGAATGGTAGGGTCTTAGTTATCAGCTTGT
Source organism: Setipinna tenuifilis (assembly GCA_030347295.1). Taxonomy (NCBI): domain Eukaryota; kingdom Metazoa; phylum Chordata; class Actinopteri; order Clupeiformes; family Engraulidae; genus Setipinna; species Setipinna tenuifilis. Next base: position 19,048,663 of record CM059267.1, on the reverse strand, counting down.
CAAGTTCATAACATAAATGTTTCTGTATTCTGAAACAGAAAAGTCACTGTCTCCTGTATTGGCAAGAGGTTTTGTCTTCATATATTTCTGTGTTGTTTAACTTGTCATAAGCTCACAAGATGCATATGTTGTCCATAGAATGACATGTATGGCTGTAAGAATACAATTGTAATCTATACATTAAAAATGTGAAAAATAATATATGTACAATTTGTTTTATTTTAATAAAGCGTTACTGTGTAACATAATGTCTAATGCATTAGAATAGACTACATTACAACATCAGGATGGGGACACAGGGACGCAGTTACTTACGTCACATTGTATTCTTTGATGACGAGGTACGCATGTGAGTTGTCAGTGAAGTGTTGTCTGAGAGAAGAGTGGTAAGGGGAGCACAACTTTTCACGCAGTGGACTAAAATATTTTTTGTGGTGTCTGTTATTATTTGAAGTGAAACCTTGACAGCTTATTGTAATGTTTATTATGTGTTAACGTTACATTAAAACGCTTTATAAAATGAGTTAACTGAACAGCAGGTTGGCTATTCAGCAAGCTAACGTTAGCTTGCTAGGGTCAATAGCCGGCTAGTTAAGCTAACGAGTTGTCATGTATTTAGTAACAAAGTGGAGAATGTATGTACTGACATTCATAACAGACCCTCTTGGTAGCTACGAAAACTCGTAGACTGCCTTTCTGCTTAAATTTTAAGTGTTGTATGCACTGACGCGCCTGAGAGCCCGTAAAAAGTGTTAGCGATAGCAGTTTTAGCTTGTTACAGCAATGCAAGCCAGGCTTTCTTTTGTGCCTGTGCCTTAGATCATTGGGTGAATTAACGCTTTGATGTTTGAGATTCATCAGTGTTATGCATATGACTGTTAAAAATAAAACATAACCTACAATATACTGCGGTTACGTTGTGTAATATAAGTAATAACACCGTTGGAACTTCTTCATGTAGCTCAACTAGCCTTTTAGCCAGTGGAACAGCAGCTAGTTGGCTAGTCAGCCTATTATTTGTTTTTTGTCTTATCCGTGTTGTTCATTGGTTTAAGATAACGTCAAGGTGGAATCAGGCAACAGTACCAGCCTTCTATGTCCTCTATTTACAACGTTTTCTCGTGGTGACAAACTTGCTGAAACACTATACTGTCTGTTCAAAATGTGTTTTTGTAAAGCAAAATGAAATATACTTGCATTTTGTCTAGTTAAGAGACAATATCGCAAAGCCACTAGCATAGGTCACAAAGACAAGTTTGATTTTAATGTGTTTGTAATTGCTCGGAGGCCAAGTCCAGTTACTGCTTAGTCATCATCTGGGGCTGCCAGCTTTGTCAATATTGGTGTATTCAGTGGAGCCACCGTGCCAATGCATGCTGAATCAAATGGGCCTCTGGGCTGGGTGTGCCTCAGAGGTGCCAATCCTGGCTCAAAAACCCGGCCATCTATTTCCTCTGCCTGTGCACTTAACACTGGTGCTCTCAGCCGGTGGCCAATATGCCTGTCTGGGGATGTGTGTGCTGAGTATGATTGGCTTGTTCAGAAAATGTTTGGGTCAAATATTTATAGGGGTTTTAACTTTAGCCGTGTTGTGATTTTGTGCCTTAAAGTCAGTTCATGCTACAAAGAGGTGCCAGTCCTGGCTTCACAAAGTTGTGTAGCGTGAAGTATACGTTAGCCTATTACATGAATCTGACTTGACTTGATCTGACCTGATTTCTTATTCTTCTCCAGATAGGAAGGAGCCCAGGATGCTTCGTCTGCGTTGCAAGGCCAAGAACGGGACCCACCTGATGCAGGGCCTCACACACCAGTCCTGTGTGCAGGAGCTCAAGCACAAGGTGGAGGAGCTGACGGGCATCCCGTGCGACGTGCAGAAGATTATGGTGGGCTACCCTCCCTCCAGCCTCGACCTCCGCAACGGAGACGCCACCCTCAAGGACTACCCCATCAAATCAGGTCCAAGTGCCTCCGTTCTAGAGTCTGTCCGGGATGTCGGTCTCCTGGATTATTTGCTGTCTGACATTTTTTTATGTTCAAGCCAAACAATCTGACCTACCATTATTATCAGGTAGAAACAAGCTGTATGTAGTCTTTGTAATATTGAAATATTATTACCAAAGTTACACATGGATATCTGGCCTATGTAATATTTAGGCTAACATACCAGGTGGGGACTATTTTCATCAGCAGGTAATAAAACGTGCAGTCTTTCTTTGAGATTACTTCCAAAGAAACCTTTGAGCTCATTAATGCTTAATGCTTCTGTTCCTTGCTCACTAGGAGACACACTCATTGTAGAGGAGGAGAAGAACAAGCCCAAGCCCCAGCCCCAGGCAACAACGCCTGCTGCAGCTCCCATCAACGCGACCAAGGGCCCCGTCCTGGAGGACGCCGTGCCCACGCTGGAGCGGCGGGTGGTGCCCGCTGACAACTCCTGCCTGTTCACCAGCGTGCACTACGTGGTGGAGGGCGGCGTGTACGACCTGGCGTGCGCCCCGGAGATGCGCGGCCTCATCGCCCAGATCGTGGCCAGCGACCCCACGGCCTACTGCGAAGCGGTGCTGGGCAAGACGAACGAGGAGTACTGCGCCTGGATCCGGCGCGAGGACACGTGGGGCGGCGCCATCGAGGTGTCCATCCTGTCCAAGTTCTACCAGTGCGAGATCTGCGTGGTGGACACCCAGACGGTGCGCGTGGACCGCTTCGGCGAGGACGCCGGCTACCAGAAGCGCGTGCTTCTCATCTACGACGGCATCCACTACGACCCGCTGCAGAAGGCGGTGGCCAGCTCGGACGCTCCGCCCCAGACCATCTTCTCCACGGCGGACGACGTGACGCTGGCTCAGGCCCTGGAGCTGGCCGACGAGGCACGGCGCAAGCGGCAGTTCACGGACGTCAACCGCTTCGCGCTGCGCTGCATGGTGTGCCAAACGGGCCTGGTGGGACAGAAGGAGGCACGGCAGCACGCCAAGGAGACCGGCCACACCAACTTCGGGGAGGTGTGAGGGGAGGAGCGTTGGAACGCGCCTGAAAGAAAAGGGATGGTTTGCCTCGATGATGTCACCATCCAACTCTTTCCATTCCTTCGCTCCCTCACCATCTACCCCCACCCCCCTCCACCCCCCGGGCCGCCGCTCCCCACCCATCTGAACCTTAAATCTCTTTACAGCCACCAACCAACCCTGTTCCGCAACATTTCCTGCTCACATAAACTCCCTCACTACAGAACATTTACCCCAGACTTCCCTCCCTGGCTCCACATGATCACCACCCCGCAGCCACCCACCCAACTCTCCACACTCGTAATGACTACCTGCCCCAGTGTGTGTGCTCAGTCCTCTACCTCACATAGCCCAGCAAAGCCAAGAGACGCTCCCGCAGTCGCGCTGTCTGGTCCCGCCACGTCAGTATTAAAAACCAATCCTCCCTTCCTCCTCCTGAGGTGCAAGACTGCTGTTTAAATGTTCCTGTGGTGTCTTAGTTTTGGAAATCAGCTCAGTATTGTAAGCTAACACAAATCACACACATTCACAAACACTTTATCAGTGCGGAACCATCTTGTGGTTCAGGCGATGTAGGCAGATGGGTAGATAGAAAGAAGAGGTTTCAGTGGAAACCAAAAAAAAAACACAATGCACACACACAGCTTTCATTTTTTTCACACAAAATGCCTTTATCAAAGCATCTCACAAACACTGCTGTGGCACTACTACAGAAGCCCTTGTGGCTGTCTTTATGTGTGTGTATGTGCGTGACTCTGTGTGTGTGTGTGTGTGTGTGCGTGTGTGCGTGTGTGTGTGTTGTGTGTAAGAGGCAGAGTGTGAGGGTTAGTATTTTGTCATGTTTTGGACTCTCAAGAGCCAACTTGTCACCCAGGTTGAAAGCTCTACATAGGTTCTCAGTATCTGTTGGTACACTAACTACTGTTACTTGAAAAATAGTCACTGAAGATCAAAAGGAAATGGGGAATTGTAGTGAGTAGATGGACAATAACTAGCTTTAAGTGGCATCATCTGTTTTTACGTTTGAAAGAACACTAGAAAATAATAACACTTTTAAGTTTACTGGACAAGGGAACATTAATGAACTTGCACATTTCTTTGATGCAGATCACTAAGGATGGCAATGGTGCTACGAATTAACGTTCTCATAGTATTTTTTTTAAGTGTTTATATTTGGGCTTGGCCATGGTGTAATAGAAGACAGAGAGTGGTGATGAGCTTTCTGTGTATTGTGATGATTGTGTTTTTTTTTTTCAGTTTACCAAAAGATGTCATGCAGAAGCTTTTTTTTCCAAACTTGGATAAAATAAATTGTTTTGGGTTCTGATTTGATTTTAAATCAAGGGATAATAAAGAGTGATGGTGGATGAGAGTGATGCTGGGTGGTGTATTTTTATATTACCTACTTCAGAATACAGATATGGAAATCCAGCTCCAGAAAATAAAAACCCCAACCTATTTAATCCAACCATTTTCTGTACCAGCTGATGCTACTGAACACACGCATCATCAGACAGGTATATCAGTTAAGTGGTAAAATCACCTGTGTTAAGTGCACAGGTAGATTAAATACACGACAAGGTTTTCACTTTCTGAAGCTGGGATCTCGGGATCTCCGAATCTCCACATATGTTAAAATGTATTCTCATGCAGCTGTCGATTACATTTAGAATACTTTTGCAGTCATGTACTGTAAGTACATTGGTCTTTTCCTTAATGTTTTTAGCATACTGCCTCTGTCGGCAACTGTGGGAAATGGTGTAGCTGAGAAGCCAGAGAAGTTGTGCGTTAAAGACTACTCCATCGCCTCGCCAAACCCCTTTGGTGAGCACACAGTAACACATTTACAGAACGGGAATTTGAAGCTGAAGTTGCACAGATGAATGGTTACTGCGTTCCCCGTTAAACAAAAACAGCGACCGTCTTGACCTCCGTAATGAATCGTTAAAGGAGGATTATCACTGCAGATTCACTTGGATTAGACCAACTGTTATTTTGGGCAACCTTTCCCACTAAATCCTTTATTAGAGTTGCCTATGCACGAGTTGCCAAATATGTATAATGACGAATTTGCTCTATACATGTTCAGCAATAAATACATCTGAAATGTTAAAACCACGCAACAGCTAGTGTTGTATTGGTATACCCTTGTAAATACAAACGTCATTCTCTTAGTTAATATATCTCAAGGAAAAACAGGCGTGGGCAACACTCACGCTCTCTCTCGCCCTCTCTCTCTGCGCGTTTCTGTTCCATTCACAACTGTAGTGGCCCATGTTATATTTGCAACCTGTGTCAGAGAGGCAGAACAGTGCAACAGACTAATAACTTACCCGGGAATGTTTCTCTATTCACTGCGATTGGTTACTCGCGGTAGGCTATATTTGATGGGAGGGGCTGAACCGCGCACAAGGACTGCCAACGTTCTACTCAGTTCTATGAGTCAAACAAGTGCCCAAAGCGCAAAGTTGTCGCGGGTCTCCAAATACATTCTGCATGTAGGAGTCATCAGAATCCAAGAAAAGGTAATTTAATTACATTCTTGACACTTTCCCTGGCTTGTCTAATCTATTCGATATGCGTCTGAAATCATTGCTACGTTTGCATTTTGAAACATTTTTGTTTAAATCGAGCAATCCCTGCATTTTAGTCTATACATTTAACTTAGTTTGTAAATACCCCCTCAAGATACTCAAATACTTTTTTTCTTACATTACGCATGGCGCGTGCCATCAGGGGAAAATGAAAAAAAAGTAGTCTGTATAGAAGATTGTATTGTGCAGCATTGGTTCACTTGTAGCATAGTTTGCATTAAAGCATCGCGTGCTAAAGATGACTAAATGTAGTATTATTTTTTATGATACATACGTGTTATAATTACGCACAATGCTGTTGCTGTTGCTTTTATCATCTCGCCTGGTCCAGGCTACCCTGTCTTAATTGAAGTACACTAACGTTTATTACTTATTCATAGTCGTTAATTAACACTCACCACCGCCTACTGCACCTGTTAAGAAACTGCATTTGAGTTGTATAAGTACCGTGCAAAGCTTACTGATAGCCTAATTTAGAATAGGATAGTCATTAATAATGTATATTTTGGTCAAGTAGCCTAATATAGGGGAAGGGTGCATAGGATATGGCCTGGCCCTTTTACACAGTTTTCAGACTTGCTATCAGTGCCACTCCTCCAATGGCTCTTTATAGGTGAGGACGGCATATATGACTCAGGGTACAGTAAAGGAAGCGCCTGTGGACGCAGGCTTCTGTTCAGATAACTTCGCTTATATGAAGTCTTATGCAACGTCAAAGGGAATAATCATTAGCCGCACTGGTTGAATGAACTCTGAACTTTAGATAGAGGCCCATTTGAAGGCCTTTCTGTGTAACAAGCAAGCCGCCAGACAGAGCTCGTCAGTATGCTCGAGCGCATCCAGGATGGCAGCCTAAACTTTGGTAGTGCACGAGAACTGTTCCACACGCATGACTCAATTTCAGTGTAGCAATTCATTCACAGAAAGACTATGGTACACTGGAACTACAGATTATTACCATTGCGTCATTCGTAAAGCCTAATTGTTCTCTGCAAAAGAAAACATTTTTCAAACTGTTGAAATATTACACAATGTATCCTATTAGCCTACCATGACTGTACTCAAAACGTTGGTGGTTTTTGATTAACTGACTTATCCGCTTATTGAGTATTTTAATGAAGTAAAGCTTTGTTCTTGTAGGTGTGGATTCATTGTTTTGACGAGGCAAGGCTGTGCCATTTGTTTATGACTCCCAGTCAATGTCATGCCGCATTGTTAGACTTGTAAAAGTGTATCATAAAGTAGCTTTTCAGCGTCACTGTGCCAACACGTCTACTGCGATAACTCACCACATTCGCAAAGTTTGATTTGGTTTGAATGGAACAACAAACTGGTATGTAGACTTCCGAGCGGGAAGAGAGACTGTTTCATTAGAATATGATTACATCAGAGGTAAAAAAAACGTCTGTGAGTGTTATCTTCACTTTCATCATATTCAAATACAAAGCTAAGGGGGTGTTTTAAATTGTGTTATTGTACATAAACTGCTCTTCATAGTGACGTTGGACGTGGGGAATCACTTTTTCCCAGGCCAGAACTGGTGCTGAGTGGTCTATTGTTTCTCTGTGGTGACCTACATAAAAAAAAAAAACAGTCGGCACCCATTACAGCAAACAAAGCAGGCTGCTCTCAATTTAAACTGCAATAACATGTTCAAAGTACACTGCAGCCATCTCCACAAAAAAAGTTTACGCTAGGCCTCTGGAGCAGACCCAGCTAGTAACAGGATGGGCAGAAGGATTATTATGGTGTATATATGTATATACCAGAAAATCATATATATACATATATAGGAACATACATATTTATTGGTATATATATATATATATAGGAAAGGGTTGTGGTTGGGTGGATCTGGACCACAGTACCCCCCCACCCCCACCCCCCATAGGCTTTCTTTGGTTCTACTGCACCGTACCAGGTAATTAATTAAATGTAATGTGTTAATTTGACGTGTGGTTTCTGATGCGTGCCTGATATGTGTTATATGTCTCCGTGTTAAGTTCTGTAATGGGCAGGCAAGCATGGCAGGGGTTGAATATGGCTGTAAACGGCGTGCCAATTCATGTGTCTTTCCATTCATGCTAAACCTGATCCTGTTAAAGTGGCTTAGTGTTGGTGTAATCTGAGTCACGTGTGGTCAGTGGAGTAATCAGCTAAAACCCAGCTGAGATGGAGACTTAGCTATGACACCCACCCCTCTCTGAACCTACCACACCCGACACATTCCAGCGCTCTAAGGCCTCTGCTACCTCTCTGGGATGTGCCTCATCATGGCATGTCTCATTTTGTCCCTTGCACTAGGATTCAAACCCTTTGCCGCAACACACTTACTCTTTCTTTCTTTCTTTGTTGTCTGTCTTACTGCCAACTCGCCAGTTTGGATTTAGTTCATGTTAATGTCACCAGCCTGAACACAGCTTTGTAATGTTCAGTTTTGTTGAATTGTCCACTTTGAGCTGGTTAAGAGGATGCACGTTAAAGTGATGTTCATTTATCACTGCGCAGTTACAATAAAGGTGTAGACATAAACAGTATTATATGTCCTCATGTGGTTCGTGTGTGCCTGTGTGAGATTTTGATTGTGTTTGAGGGGAGGAGGAAGGCCAAGAGTTCAGAGAAGCAGAGAGTAAATAGCATGGATCAGATAGTAAGGCGTTGGGCACAGATAACTCAATGAATGACTTCAATGCAAATTGTTTTGCAAATTAAAGTTTGGTTTATTTTTTCTATTCTACATTTGGTATGGGCAGGCTGAGTTACATTGAATTTTTTGGTAAGCCATGTCAGTCACACAGTCACTCACCTACCTAATACAAACATTAATTTTGTTTATGTATGCTTTTACTTTTACAGATCTAGGCATGAGTCTGGCTTTTCAACCTAAGGATTTTGCATACAACACACCGTTTTTCACAAGATGCCGAAAAGTGACACCTGGCCAGGTGCAATAGTGTCAGACACCATGAAAGAAATGGACAGTGCAGGAAGTTGTGACAGTGTTGTCAGCATCAACTCTGGATTCGTAAGTGGCCAGATCTTCAAACACAATTACTCAAAACACTTACTATGTGATCTGATTTATTAAAACTCAGAAATATGTTCTTCATATAATCAAAGTACATATGAAAAAGCACAGTAAGAACTTGAACTGAGCCTCTGTTTGAAGATCGCAGTGTTCGCAGGTGGTTGTAGTTGTGATGTCAGTTGTGTTCGATGTGTTCGATGTTTCCAGAGTGATGATAGCCTGGAGCACCTTTCTGCTGAGGAGAGAGCCTGCCTCATGTTCTTGGAGGAGACCATTGAGGCTCTGGAGACGGAGGAAGACAGTGGACTGTCCAATGACGAGCCAGACCACCTCCCTGTGGCGGGGAATTTGGCTGCCAGGATGGCAAACCTCTCTGCCTCCATGAGCAAAAGCAAGATTGCTGGTGTGTATTCAATTTGACTGAGAACGTCCCTTTACTCAAATGAGTATATTTTTACTCTTGTGCGATAAAGAGTTAAATGTCCAGGAATATTCAATTTAGCATTGCTCAATTATATTACAATTGTTTGTGTTGGGGTAAATGAATACTGATGATGGTTGCATTTTTTTGCCTTTTCAGATGTGTCCATTTGTCACAAGGCAGAGCCTGCGAACAACAAACACGGTCAAGATCACAACCAGATCCTGAATTATCTGGTTCCCACACCTTTGGTCCTGGCGAATGGGTCCTCTAATGTCCTTACCAAAGCAAAGAACGGTATCGTAAACAAGGAAATAAGATCCCCCAAACCAGCTAGGGCTGCTGTAAACAGCCAGGCACGGATGGATCACCCTAGCATCCCATCTGAGGTGAACGTAGTGGTGATTCCCCCTCCAGTGAACACCAGAGACCATACAACCCTACGGGAGCAGGAGCCAAAGCCTGAGCAGGAGCTGGAAGGCACTTCCCCGCGGGGTCCACTGTCGTATGAGAGCCTCGTGCAGCTTCGTAAATCTGCCTCCATGAAGAAAGCCCAGGAGATCCCTCTGAGCTCGGAGAGCAGGGATAAGCAGCCTCCTAAGCCAATTAAACATATTCCCCTTGATGACAAGAGTGCACATGCACCAACTGACCAGTCAGGTGTCAGGAAGCCTGTCCCTCCCGCCGTGGCACCTAAACCCAAAAAAATTCCCCCAAATATTCCCATAAGCTCCACGGGTCAACAGACTGACAAGAGTCCTATGAATCCTCAGAAGGTGAGGATGGAGGCCTTGTACAAACTGGGACTCCTGAAGGACCAAGAGCCATCCACAGTTTCCTGTCCAAGCGACACAGATCAGTCCAGTTGGGCACAGCCGCCTGGGTTCCCACCACCTCCCCCACCGCCCTCCAACCCAAGGCAGACGCACTGGACGAGTGGTGTCATCCATCACCGCTCCATGAGTGACCTGATCCCCGGACCCCCACCGCTGTCCATGAGGCCCGGGGGTGGCAAGTCAGTCACCCTGGAGCGCTCCGGACTGGGCCTGGGCAGCTCGTTCTCCAGCCAGAGCTTTTGCGACAGAAAGGACGGTAAAAACAACCTGCCATCGCGGGCCCCCACCGCCATCCCCCAAAACGGCAAGCCCCGCTCTATGACACTGGACTCTGTAAGAGACTGCAGTGACAGCGTTGGACGTCTAGATCGCAGCTCCTCGTTCCAGAGGAGGCCGCAGGAGTCAGAGGTTAAAGGTCACATGCTAAGCCAGTCGGTGACCCATGCTGTGCAGAAAGCGCCTACTCACATGGCTGAGGACCGGCGGGAGGCCCTGAGGAAACTAGGGCTGCTGAAGGACTAGAGCAGTTCACTGAGGAAAATATCCCAGAATTCCAGGTTTTGTAGTATGTTGAAAAGGGCACCTTAGTATTGTTGGTCTTTTATCTGGCATACAAAGGTACAGTCTTGGGAAGTATGGACGTCCTTTTAAAAACTCCTTTTGAAAGCTGCATTGGGAGGTGTTGTGCCTTGTTTTAGTAGGCCTACTGTGATATATACAGTTCATCATGCTGTTGTGTATGACTATGGTGTGAATTCTGTGTGTACTATTGTTTAGCTTTAGGGTAGATGTTAAGGATGGAACACATTTTTATATGTTTATCATGACTTCAATACAAGATGCACTTGGGGTCAGCTTTGATGTTAGTGAACTACTGTAGTACAAACACCTCAATAATCAGTTAATAATTAATTCAGTACATTACACCTGAAAGCACTAATAACTGAACTCATAGACATTGTACTGTGCTGTTTTGTGCCCTCCTGTAACCGTACACTAGTTTGACCCCATTAAGCAAGTATATGGCCTGTTAGTTACACTCAGTGTTATCACATATTATTATCAGAAATACACCGCATTCAGTCAGTGTCCTTTTCCTCACCGGCTAGAATTACCTGGACATACTCAGGTGTCTCGGTGGTCATTTTCATTGTCTTCTGTGCAGCATCAAAACTCAGATCCTTACAGTCTTCACAACATAAAATGGTTGTACTGTACTTTCTTTGTACAGCCACAAATCGATAAACAGTCAAATATTCTCCATGAAAATGTTTAACAAGCCTTGGATTCCTAGGTTTGTGGGTTGACCCCAGCTCGCTCAGTGAAGGAGAATAAAATGGTTGAAGGTATTTAGGTAGGTGGATAAGGCACAAAAAGAAATCGGAGATGTTGGGTAAGGACTCAGTGGTGTAAACACGGCTTTAAAATCAAGCTGTTTTTTAGTCCTGGCTTTCATCATTTATTTACTTAGTTCATTCTTTTCTCAGCACCTCACAAAAAAGTTTGTGTAGTTGTAAAGAATGCTTTCAGAGTGCAGGTTAAGCACCTGAATGCCTTTCTCCCAGTTTCAGTCTGCACATTCTGTCCCCAGGTCTCTCATTACTGCTAGCTTCCCCCCCTAACACACATACACACTCGCTCAACAGTCAAACTACTCATCTTACACGCAGCCCACTGGCATTTGAGATCTCTGTCAGCGGGTTCTGCGTTTTCAGATTATAACGCTCCACTGTGACTGAATCGATGACTGAATGCGCCACAGACACGACTGACAAAGTCCAGCAGGCAATCGACTGCCATTACACAGCAGAGCATCACTGACCAAAACCACCAGAGATATTTTGATAGGAGGACAGGAACTTTGCCTAAACTACACCTGAGGGGTGTGTGTGTTTTTGGGCCATTCATCTCCTGGTCATAACATGATCTTGTTGCCATAACAGCAGAGCGGGATGATCTGATAGCGGCATGTTATGATTGAGTTGCCAGCTGCGCTGTTTTTGCATAGCGGAGGAGGACGGACTGAAAATGCTCTGCTGACAAAGCTGTGACTCTGTTGTCCAATCAGGCTGTCATCATGGTGAGAAATGCGATCTTGAGGCAGACACCTGAGACTATAAAAGCACTTTTCAAATTAAGACCCTACCGCAAGACAAAAGATGGGACCTCTGACTTTTCATGGCAAAGGCCCCTGTGTGGGCATATGCACATGACTTGGTGTTGTAGGCCTACACTAGACATTGCCTTAAAGACTACTTAAGAGATTTGTTTTATGAAGAGGAAATACAGTATGTGTTGCTGCCACGTATTGAGCAAATATTTGTTTTCACACACACACACCCACCCAGTTACACAAACTACATTACACTAAGGTGAGATGGGCACATGGTGTTTAACTAGGACCAGACAATGTTCACCTGTTAAAAAATAAAATAAAACTTTTCCAAAAAAGGCAGTTGAAATAATTTATTATTGTAATTACATTGAGCAGACTTGACAGTTAAATATTGCATTCCATCATTCTGACAGGAACATTTAAGATGAAATGTAAGTAAACTATAAACTGTAATTCTAATCTACTGTAACTATGATTCCATACATAAGATAGTACTGGGAGACATTATAGGTAGTTAAAGGGTGTATAGTTATCTCATAGTTGTCAAAATAAAGATCTATAAACACACAGCCTGAAACTGAGAAACTGAGCAAAATTTACATGTTCATGGCAGCGTATCACATATTGCAGTGGCTGTAGAGTATGCTTGTAATAACAATCTTCTGCAATGACCTTCATGGAAAATAAACGCAGTCAGTGCAACAGTCTCATCATTGTAGAGCACTTCCTCTTGGGACTCCCCCACCCCTCAAGGTCAAGTGTTAATCAAAATAAATATATTTTAAAAGTCCAGAGTAAAAAACCTGATGCTAACCATCATCTCTTCATCATGATGACCATCATCATCGTCGTCGTCATCATCATCCCCACAGTAGTTTGTTTTCCCTCAGTTGTAGGACATGTGAGCTTTGCCCTTCTTCCTCTTGGCCTTGCCATTGGCGGGGGGGAAGCCCAGGGCCTCGAGGCGGAAGGGCCGAGGCATGAGGGACTCGGTGGGGGAGCCGTGGCACAGGTTGGTACTGCTGGAGGTCAGATGGGAGCTGCCGTTGCCAAGAGGGCCGGAATGGAGGGCTGTGGGAGTCAGGCCAGAACAGACACACAAGACAAACAGGGATGACATGAATCAAAGGCTCTAGGATGGGACGCTTTTTAAAAGGAGCAACTGTCTTCAAATATTGGTTGAGTATTTAATGATTGCCATGTCATTTTCAAGCCATACAGATACATCTAAACATGGTAACCCAAACCCAACTCAAGGCCTAAATTACATATGCTACCTTTGAACACATGTCGCAATATAATTGCCTGCCATGTTCATTACTCCCTTATCAATGTACTCTCACTTCAAAGATCACCCACCGCTAGTTTGTCCTAAGCTCTGGGTTAGCATTAGTGCCACCCTGTGTCCATGTTCGGAAATGTCACACAGCAGCACTGGACAACCAGTTTTCTTATGGAATTATCATGCGTCAGTGTAATACAGTTACAAGATTGCAGTATTTGTATTTAAAGCCAGGCAGATCTTGGTAGCAAACAATGGGAATTCCAGTTCCCTTTCAATAGACACAGACATAACCTCATTTGTATGAAACCTCATGCCACGTCAGTGCATATGAGCACAGATAAGGGTAGAAAGTAGTATGACTGATTTGAATTACTCTTCTTGTCCTGTTCCCTGGGCTACAGCTAAGGCCAGTGTGTTTTTCAGATAGAACAGTGTGAAACTGGGTGAGTACTGCACAAACATTCCAGAAAGGTTCCGGAAGCAGCAGACATGTTTTATCAAGAACACTGTCAGTCATGACCAAAATAATCAGCGTTTATGGGGTGTGCATTTGTCTGTGTGTTTGGTTTAACAAGTACACCAGGCAGCAAAAAAAAAGGCCATTCGCTGTGGTTATTGGTTGTCGCTTTCCTTCTGTGCTGCTTCTAGGATGTAGCACTGCATAGATCTCATGTTGTGTGTTGAGTGTACTGACTAAAGCAGGCACCAAAACATTGCGCTCTTACCCATAGCCTTGATGGGCTCCCCTGAGAGCAGCTGGCTGGCCCTCTTGGACTTGAAGTAGTTGCTGGCGATGTTCTCACTGTCGCTGCGGTTCAGCATCTCCTTGTAGCGGTCCTCCTCTTCCTCCTACAGTTCAGCAAGTCATCGACACAAAAATCTAAGTTTTTTTTTCGTAAAAACACAAAACTATGTTCATGAAAGTATCATAAACTGCAATTAAGCAGTTTAACTTTTATATTTACGTTCTAAAGTATTTTTCCAAACAATGCCCAATAACTAAGTCATAGAAGCTATATTTATTTATTCATTCATTCATTCTAATACACTTCTGACCAAAATACAGAAATAGGCAAGTACACCAATAGGCCAGCACTAGCTCATTACTGCTAATTGGTGTGAGGAGCTCACTATAAAGGGTGCAGGCTCTCCAGGGTCTGGGCCAGAGTTACGCCGGCCAGGGAGTCGACCTCCTGGAGTAGCGACCGGAGGAGACACTGCTGAGAGACAGAGGGTGACGAGAGACACCAGGTAACCATGGAGGTGTGCTGTTTACTGGGGATATATTCAGCATTACACTCAAGACATATAACCTGACTGATGATGTGAGGACGAGAAGAAGATTGTGATAATGAAACAGATACCTGAGAAACTCCACATTTGTAATATGTAAAGCTATTTCTACACAAAATGAATAAGATGTTTGAAGGGTAAATACTGACATAAATAGTACTGGAATGTCAATAATATAAAAAGGTAAGGACTCAAACCAGCTGAAACAGAAGATGGATAACCAAGGCTGGGTAATTGCTTGTCCTACTGTACGTACCCATGTCTACACTGACCTTTAACACTTGACCCTTAGCATAACAGAGTAACAAATCAAAACAGAACTCTTTCTGACCACAAGTCGCCAGAGTGCCACCTGGTCTGATCCTTCCTCCCCCCACCACCTCCCCCCTCACCTGCAGGCAGGGCGGTCTTCTGCACCAGCACCTCCGGCAGCCTCCAGGTGGCGCTGTCCTCGTCCCAGACGGCCTCCCTGCGCAGGCGCTCCAGGTTGCTGTAGTTGCAGTCGCGGCGCACCAGGGGCACCATGCGCTCCAGCAGCGCCTGCAGCAGATGCCCCTCCCGCTCCAGCCGCCGGATGGTGGCCAGGTAGTCGTTGCGCTCCAGCTCGAACTCCGACTGCAGGTCGCGGATCTCCAGCTTGGCTGCCTTCAGCTGGGCGAGCGAGCGAGCGAAAAGAGACAAGAGCCATCCCAACAAAACATACAGAAAAGACACAACATCTGGAATTAGCTCTTAGAGAAGTGTTTTTATTAGTGGGGTGAAATTGTATTGTGTTGTAATTTTCCGTTGTTTTTGTATGTTGCTTTTAATATAAATGTCTACCAAGTACAATAAATATACACATCAGCATAGCTGTAGTGATTCTGAATCTTTGCAGCAAAAAGTTTGCAAACCCACTGACCTTAGCTGTGGGTCCTCTGTAAGATAGCCAGTATGTAAATGTTGGTCTAAATTTAAAGCTAGATTGTGAGTGATTACAGATATGTAAAATATTAATGGGGGACCTTTAAAGAAAGAGATACCATATACAGATGGAGACCACTGTGATGGCTGGTGTCTGTTACCATTATTTATTCATGACTAAAGTGGTACAGTAAGTAATTGGCTCAAGTTTCTCTATAATCTTTAGCTGAACTAACCAAGGCAATGAGCCAACTGATTCGCATATATTTTCTAGCCATGGGGGGCACTGTTTACCAGTTGTAAAGTGCAAATGTGCACATGTTGGGCTTCTAAAACATGGCTGGCTGGCCTAAAGCAATGCATTCTGGACTTGTCACCGTGCATTATGGTATACTGTTTTCCATAATCTCGTACGAATGTCACCGTATCACATGGTCCTAACACATTGTGGTAGCAAAGAAAATTGAGCGAGCAGCTTCTTTTTGATTGGACTGTCGTTTATAGTCCACCCATAACTATAGGCTAATCACGTCCAATCACAGTAGACATCATGTTAGCCAACCAGCCAGCCATCCTAAATGGTTCATTTCCCTGTTTTAGAATCCATTCACTTATTGCACAGATAATTTATATTGACATTCACAGAAACCATATCGAAAATTTGATTATTAGCATTATAGCTGTTGCCACAGGGTTTTCGTTTTAACATTCCCAACACTGTGAAATGTAGCGGAAATAGTTTAGGAACAAAATAAAAGATTCCGGCATTGTTTTAGTTTTTTACCAGTGAAAGGGTCTGTAGTACATAACCAGTATATACAGTAGTCTATGCTTTGAGCGCCAGAGGCAGAGAGCTGACCTTTTCTTGGGTATTCTCCAGAACTCTGCTCTTGGCGTGAAGCTCCTCCTGGATGGTGTCGTAGACGTTGAGCAGCACGCTGTCGCCCTCCTCGCTGTTCTGGTTGAGGGCCTCGATTAGCTGCTTCTTCCTCTGGTCGGCCAGCGTCTTCCTCTGCCGCCGCCGCTGCCTCAGCTCCTCGTTGCGCGCCTGCTCTCCGCCCACAAACTCCTGCTCCAGCTGCTGGAGCCTGAAACGGCCAGCGGTCACACCGTCAGGACCCTACCCACTGACCTCAGTGCCATCACCGTCATGACCCTACCCACTGACCTCAGTGCCATTACTGTCATGACCCTACCCACTGACTAATTAGTGTCATCACTGTCATGACACTAACCACTGACCTATCAGTGCGATCACTGTCATGACGCTACCCACTGACTTATCAGTGCCATCACCCCCATGACACTAACCACTTACCCATCAGTGCCATCACTGTCATGACCCTACACACTGACTTATCAGTGCCATCACTGATGGACAACCAGGGACTATAATCTCGTGTTCCTTAAAGTGTAGTTTGCAGACCATTGGTGCTCCGCAACAATATCCCTATTACACGGTTAAAACTGCCATTCCATCAGATCATAATCACAATCACCATTACACTAAATATTGATATTATTTATAGCGCTAAACAAAGTACAGCATCAGACTGCTCTCTGTCACCCAGACATCACTGCTCCTCACCATCACATTTCTATCATCCCATATCACGATAGAAAATGGGGGGGGGGGGGGGGGGGGGGGGGGGGCTCACCTCTTGAGGACGTGTCTCTGGTCCAGTGGGGTGGGGGTTGAGGTGGGGCTGAGCTCTGATGAGCCATCACCTTCCTGCTCTCCCTGCTTGCTGGACACAGGGCCCTCTATCTGCCCCTGGGCCACAGACAGTATAGGGCCTTCCATATGCACCTGGACCACACACAGCATAAAGATTTAAAACTATACCGTACAGCATCTAAATAACTCACTACATGCAGGTTGTTGCCCTACAAAGTGCATAAGAAATATGTAACCTGTATATCTAAATTGCAGGTACTGTTATCGTTGCTATAATTGACACGTTTTGCTTGAAAATCATTAACCTATTACTTTTTGTTAAGAATGTGATGTGTTTATTGTGTGCATAACGTTTATTACTTTGAAACAAGCATCTGCCAAATGCCATGACATAACCATGTTAATGTGTTACACAGTGCTCTCCTTTCAGCAGGTGTACCATAATAATCACTGGACAGGGAACTATGCATCATCATAAACACTGGCAGGAAATACATAGTGAAAATACACTCTCAGAAAAGAAGGTACGGAATTGTACTTTTACTTGTCACACCAGCAGTATCAGCATTTATGTATTCCCAAAGGCTAATATTTGGACCTTACTGTACTGATAGGTACCAATTTAGCTCTGGAAGTACAAACCAGTTGTAAAACAGTGTTTTTCTTTACCACAATTATGTACCTTTGAGGGTACTGCTGGTGTGACAAGTAGAAGTACAATTCTGTACCTTCTTTTCTGAGAGTGTAAAGTGTCTTAATGCTACCAACTCCTATCCTGAACAAGAAGAAAACTGATAGGAGGACTAAGGGGGTGTAGAGCATGTGAGGACAGACTATGACCTCTGGGTAATGGAGGTCGTACCTGAGCCAAGTCTCTTTCCTCGGCCACAGCCTCCTGGGGCTCAGCCTGGCCAGGGGACTCCTCCTCCTCCGCCTCCTCCACCACCACCTCCTTCTCCACCTCCCTCACAGAGGGGGTTGCACTCTGCTGGCTCTCTGGGGGAGAGAGAGTGTGACAGAGAGAGAGAGAGAGAGAGAGAGAGAGAGAGAGAGAGAGAGAGAGAGAGAGAGAGAGAAAAGGGGGGGGGGGGTTAGATGGTGAGAGGAAAGAGAGAGAGTGGGAGGGAGATGAATACAGACAAGAAAAATCTCTGTTCTCTTTTGGGAAAGCACATACTGGGTGGGGTGCTCTCACATTAACACTTACTGGAATCTGAAACACGAGAACCTAAAGCTGAAGTGTTTATAAGACCATAGCCAGTGGCCTTCTGGTGTTCCAGTGAGTTTCAACAGAACTACTGTCCGCTTTCAAACTTGGTTACATTCCTCTAGGAAGCATACTGGAAAATGCTATTTAATGGATAGCATACTAAGATAAGTGGAAATGATCAGTTTCATTAATTACAACGTATACAACACAAAAAACAATACAACAATACATGAAAATGCAGTTTCCAGTTTTTCTGCCCTTTTGAACACAAAACAACTGTACTAAAGACACAGTAGTAGTCTTGTCTTGTAACAATGTTAACACTAAAAGGCTACAGAATTAATTGTGCATCTCAAATAATGAGATTATTGTGATAAGATCAATTTATTTCAATGCATGTAAAATTCCAAAGCAGGCCCAACTAAATAGGCTTTTCAAAAAGCTGACATTTCTGTATTAATTTTCTGTTTTTGTTTTGGTCTGGTATATACTAATATTTTAAGACACAGAATTTTTGATTTCTATTAGCTGCATACTGTATTTGAGCCTCAGTTTGGTTTGATTGCTTTAAAGTATTTCACTTTGTGTTTAAAGAGTCAATGCAATATATGAGTTTCACTTTTTGAACTGAATCAGTACAATTAAAGTAAACCTGTCTACGATATTCTAATTCACTGACATGTGACTGTATGTGTGCACCAGCAGTAACAAGGTAGAATGCCTGGGTACCCATGATGGTGGCGTTGGTGCGGCCGGCTTTGACCACCTCCAGGCAGGCTAGCTTGGCTTCGTAGGAGGTGCGCAGGATGGCGATGGCCTCCTGGAGCTTGGCCTTGGACTCCTGCTCCGCGTCATAGTCTGCCTGCAGACGGGCCAGCTTCACCTCATAGTCCTGCTCAGGGAAGCAGACAGCCTGCAGGTTAGTGGGGTCTGCAGAAGTGTAGCCAGAGGGAGCGTTGGGGTCCCCGGGCCACTACAGGGCCCCCCAGTGCTGACAAACCTTAAATTAAAGTGGTGCCAATGCAGTTTGCTTGGGCCCCCCACAGACTCTAGAACCTATTATTGGCATATTACACTATTATTAATAATAATAATATTCATAATAATATTAATAATCATGTGAATATTTATATTATATAGTATTAATAATAATAACAACAGCAACAACAACATTAATAATCATCCTAATTATTATTATTATTGTCCTGACCTGCTTGATCTTCTCCTTGTCCGCCTCACTCTCCAGTGAGCTGGACTGAGGTCTGGAGCGGGGGGTGGCCTCGGTCTCTGACACCTGACTTGCTAGTAGAGCTGTAAAAGGCAACACCAAGCTCAAGTTCAATGTTCTCAAGACTATCTATTTTTTTATTTATATTATGGTTTTTTTTAAATTTTATTTAAGGTCATGTAAATCAGTGCTTGTTGGGGATGTTTTCTCTGATGTGCAAACTGACTATGTACTTAGCTGGGTCATAGAAGATTAGAATCTGGTGAAAACATTTTCAGTAAGAGAGAGGCTAAATCTTACATGTTCACTTGTTTAGTTTATAGTTCACTATTCGTGGAACCAAATAATGCAATTTATACCCTAGATAGTGCATTAGGCCTATAGTGAATCAGTGAACAGTTTGACATGGCCAGAGTGTGTGTCATATTAGTGTCTCACACATCAGGTTGGCAGTGCCCAGCTGGCCTGATATAAGTGAGTATGTGAGAGACTGACTGTGTGTGTGTGTGTGTGTGTGTGTGTGTGTGTGTGTGTGTGTGTGTGTGTGTGTGTGTACTATATCTATATATCTCACAGGTGAGGTTGGCAGTGCCCAGCTGGCCTGATAGAAGTGTGTATGTGAGAGAGTGTGTGTGTGTGTGTGTGTGTGTGTGTGTGTGTGTGTGTGCACTATATCTCCATATCTCACAGGTGAGGTTGGCGGTGCCGAGCTGTCCCGAGAGGAGAAGTCTGAGCTGCTTGATCTCCTCCTGGTACTCCCTCAGCAGCGCGTCCTTGGGGTCCTCGTTGATGCGCGGCCGGTTCTGGATGCTCTTGGCACGGTTGGCGTAGCGCAGCGTGCTCAGGCTCTCCTCGTAGTTGTCGGCGGCGGGCGAGAGGCAGGCCACCATGAGGGTGCGCGTGTTGCCGCCCAGTGAGTCCTGCAGTAGCCTGGTCAGCTTGGAGTCGCGGTAGGGCACGTGCTTGGAGCGGCCGTCCACCAGGGCCGAGATGACGTTGCCCAGCGCCGACAGCGACAGGTTGATCTTGGTGGCCTCTCGGAGGCGTTCGCCCGTGGCACCCGTCTTGGTCTGACGCTCGCTGCCCGCCAGGTCCACCAGGTTGAGCTTGCCTGCCCGCAGGTGGTCCTTCCCAGCAGCATCTGGGGCAGGAGGGAAAGGGTGGAAATGTAAACCAATTGTTACCACATTTACAGTAATAGCCCTACCACAAGACTGACAAAAAAATAATCTTTTCTATTATTCAGTAAGATTGTCAGATTTAACACATAAAAAATGTTTATGTACAGGAAGCAGTAAACAGACAGAAATAAAATACATTTCATGTAAAAAAACACTATATAAAATAACATAATGACTTGTCAGAAAAACTTCTCTGTTCAGACCAGTAAAGAATATGACAGATCAGACGTTTATACAATACATGTTTTATGTAGATCATCTTGACTCAAATGATTCTCACAAACAAGCTGACTGATAAATCACTGTCCTAACCAACACTAATTTTAGCCTTCTGAGTAAAGACAGTTATGGGTGATACCCAGTGGTTATGTTGGCTTTTATAAAGAGGGGGGAGCCTTCTTTACTCACGGTGGTCAACATCTTACACAGTGGTCAACATGGTATTACTATAAATACTGCAGCAGAGGAAGCTCAGCTCCAGCTGGCTGTATTGTCGAGCTGAGAAGGTCTCCGGCACAATTTAAACTCTGGTGATGGGCATAGTATATAACTTGCTAACCGATGTTGCAGATCTCCAGGTGGATGGTGAAGATGGAGTGGGAGCGGGAGGAGTCCTTGTTCATGAGGGTGTATCCCACCGAGCGGTTGCTCCAGCCCTGCGCCATGATGCGCTCACACTCCACCACGCTGTGCACCGTGTGCATGGAGAGGTCTCGCACATACACACCATGCTCAGGGTGCTCTTTGAGCTGAGTATAAGACACACACACACACACGCACACACACACACACACACACACACACACACCAGTAATTACAGGTCTACACTGTCACAGTACTGTATACCCATTCAGTTGAAAATGTAGTGCCTTTGATTCCACTTGAAAAGAATCCATATTGTTTCAGGCAAGTTAGCATGCACAGCACAATGTGACAGACAAAGCAGACAGGCAACATTATCAGAAGTTCAGTCCAATCCACCAGCACCACTGAGGGAAAACCTTACTTCCTTTTTCTGCTTCGTGTCTTTCCCCAATAGATCCCGGATCTCCTCATTGTAGATCTCCAGGTAGGATGCCCTGACAAGGAACTTGGTGTTTTCCGCACACTTCACATCAAACACAAAATCAAACAGGCAGAGAAAACACAAGACTGAAATTGGCATTCCAATAGCACTGGTGCAATTGACTATTTACAGACTTATACAAGGAGCTATATGGAACCCTGAAAGAGGAGTCTTTTTTTAAGATCTAAGCTTTGATGTGATATATATGTTGCATCCTCTGTCGCTTCAGGACATGATCTGAGAAGTATGAAACGGGCCAAATGATTTATGATGCAAATGTCTGAAAATCTTCTGTACCTGGATGGTCTCAAAAATGTGCTCAAATGCTCGAGGAATGACTCCCCTCTGGGATGGCGGGTCCACAACTCCTTGCATGGTGTAGGATTTACCACTGCCAGTTTGGCCATAAGCAAATATGGTTCCATTATAACCTTCAGTCACTCCCTGCACAAAAAGCACGGTCACAGACACAGAGAAGCATGGGTATTAGTGGATAAACATATAATGTTTTCCACATGACAATGCATAACTGTCCAAATGTCAACATAACATTGCAAATCACTGACAAAGATAGGTTGGTAACAGTGCAGTCACAGCTTCTTTTTTGCATTGAGGTCAAAAACCAGCACTGGTAACATGATATGCCTGACGCTCTGCAGTTCCAAGGTAGGCTATAGTGTTTCAGATTTTAAATTCATGAATCCAGTTACCTTGGAGTCAGGTTAGTAGGCTATGGACTTCTTTTTTGTTTTTAGCCCGCCTCTGTCTTGTCATGGTATGATAGATCATGAACAACACTTACTTCTACCAAAGGATAGGCAATCTCGTTGTACATTTGCTCGGTGGTTTGGCCAGTGAAGTAAGTTCCATCAAATGTGAACTGCTTCGGTGGTTCGCTGGAGGCTCCAGGCTTCTCGATAAAACACTGACAGAGACTTGTTTCCATTGAAACAATCATTTTACAGTTTAGTGCTTTCTCTCGGCCATTCATAGGACGACACCTAACCACAACTTTCACGGATTCTGATGCCATTTTGCAATTTTAATGTACGTATAATCCGAGTAAATCGAACTGCATGGTTTTATTACATGATTAAGTCTTTACATTGAGGTTTCGCCACAATGCATGTATGACCAAGCAACTGGCCTACAGCCTAGCTGGCCATAAACTCAGCCACATCCGTGGCACCTATACAGAGACATCCAGCGAGTTAGCTTGCTAATAAAGTAGCTATGATGGAAAGCTGTATAAAACACATGACATGAGCGGTCCTATTAATTTGACCCGACCTCAGTAGCATCCTTTTTCCACGGCATCTAACCGTTTCGGTCTTCAGGATCCATCAAAGCGAGGTCGTGTCCTCATAAAAGTGAGGTTAGACAAACATCATTATCAGCTCGTTCTATAAACCTAGCCACAAAGAAACAGGTTCCTTGTGTCGTGGCGTTCTGAGTTGCTAGGTAACGATAAACTTCAGCCACTAGAGGTTCTGCTGGTCCCCATTATGTCAATTCCTCTAGGGACAAATAAGTAAACTGCATTTGTTACATATTGCCAGAAAAAAACTCATTAAACAGGATTCCAGTGGAAAAGTGTTTATAAAAAATATAACAACTACAAAATGCTGAGTTAAACTCTTGAGAGAGAACAATAAAAAGTCCATAAAAGCAGGGTACACTGCCCACATAATATGGTACACATAAAAAATAACAAAATATAAAAGACGAACTTGCGGTAATGTACTAACAATAACTGCTCATAAGAATTTCAGCAACCAATCATAGCCTATGAGTGCTGCCATTTCCACATTCTATCCCATTCCAGTGAACCCTAGTGTACTCTGTAGTGTTCTGGTAAAGTCGAAATGCTGTCAGTAATAAAGAATATCCCATTTATATGAGAATGGCAGCAAGCACTAGAACGTGGTTGGTGGTAAAGGTTAGCATTTTTAACAAGACAAAAGTAGGCCGAATGACACTAATGCACACAGCATTAAATACAGACACAGCAGCCTAAATGTCAATAAATAATTCTTGAGTAAAATAAGTGTATTGGCTCAGGGAGCTCTAGAGAAGAAAAAAAAAACACACACACAAACACATATAGACCTATCCAAGTGCTAAGTCAATGGAACCATAACAACCATTGATAAATAAAAAGTGCCACACATTTTAACAGTGATAGTCAGAAGTCTATAAAGCTTGAACAATTACAATGGAATATCAACAAAAGAAAAAGAAAAATGTACCAGTGTATAAACTATATAAAAATATAAAAAGGTTTAAGACTCTAGTGGTCTAGTTGACAACCCTCACTGCCTAAACCCCCAAAACCAAGGAATCAGACCCAGCTTCTTCCCTGTCCATACTTGGGCACGGCCCTCTTCTGGCCATACTGTGGTAGTGCATTCTGGGGTTGGTCAACGTTCTCTTCCCACTCATAGCAGTGGTTCACTCGGGCACAGTTCAGCTGACACTCCAGTTCCCCCCTGTACTCTGTGTAGTAGTCTATTAAGGTTGAAATGCTGTCAAACTCAATGTGGCATCCCTAAGAGAAACGTTGTGGGGAAAAAAGGAGAAACTGATTACTTACTGATTGAAAACAACACAGAGAATACAGTATTTGTATTGCAATGCAATGACTGTGTGATTACCAACCTCCAGCAGATATTTGCCTTTGGAGGTGTTCTTGATGACACGGGTTGCCAGGCCGGAGGGGAATCGCATGATGAGGGTGCCCCGGCTGGGCTTCTTGGGGTGGGGGCAGAGCAGATAGGCCCCTAGCACGTCCTCAGCCAGCAGAGCAGAGCTGCTGTCACTAATGATCGTGGGAAGACATGGCTTCAGTCAGGGACCCAATGTTTACAGTGTAAAGTACAAAGCTCCAAAACAAGAGATATTCTACAATAACAGTGATTTGCAGGGTACTGAATGCCTAGATTAGCTGGTAAAACAACAACATACATTAATAGGCGAACAGCAGAGTGTTTGAGGCCTCTGGGCAACATTCCTCCATTTTACATTGCCACAACAAGTTGATACATCTTCTACAACAAACCCATGAATATCCCACCATTATATTACTATGGCCCTGCTATGCTTTTTAACGCTGTGACATTTAAAAGAGATGTCTAGATATCTGAAAATAAACCACACTAAAAAGTATTTAAACAAAATTAGTCATTTGTGTTAGAAAGATGCAACATTTACAGAACAGAGTGAGTAAGTGATATCTGCAGTTTTAGAGGGTGTGTGAGAGAGAGAGTTGCAGAGACACTGACAGACAAGACAGTAAGAGAAAGAGAAAGGTAGGAGACAAAGGTAGGAGAAAGAGAAAAAGGGGAGTGCGGAAAGAGAGAGAGATGAGACAAGAGAGCGAGAGCGATTTTGCTGACTCACCTAGAGAGTCCAGCCCAACACCACACAGCTTGAGCCAACGCTTCTTCGGACTCGGCCAGACTTGGGGTACGCACACGGCGCACTGGGCTGTCTTGGTCCTCCTTTCCTGTTTCACATGTATAAAAAAAAACATTCTAGAAATCCCCAGTGACATTCTAGTCTTATAATGTTTATTTATGTTGGGGGGACATTTTCCCAGCAATGGCCCTACCATGTTTTTTTTTTTTTTGGAGGGGGTTGGGGGGGGGGTGGGGGGGGGATTGGGAAAACTTCCAACAGACAATTACAGTGAGAAAAAATATCAGACAAAATTCAAAGAAATGAATTGCTACAAAGCAATTTAAAGGAATATTTATGAGGAAATGTAAAAAATGTCTCTATTCAAACCACAACTGTGACTCAACCCAATAAAGCTAAAGCCAGTGTGCTCCCTGAGAACTTAAGTGACCCTTGTGGCCAAACTCCTCACCGAAAAACATGTCCGTCACCCACACCACGCAGTGCTCAGTCACCTAGGTGCACTATACTGGTCAAACTAAATGTCTACCTTACCTAATAAAATCTTTCACCCTCGACAGCGTACGCCACACACCCGCCCCACCTTTAGCCTGGGTCATGCGCTCCTGTAGCTGCCGCTGCTTGAGTGGTGTGCAGGTGAACGAGCGGTACGCTCCGGAGCTCAGGCCTTTGTTGCGGATGGCCTTCTTGCGCACAAGCATGGGCGAGGTGACAGATTCTTCCTCTGGACTACTGTGCTGAGGCTGTGGAGGCTTTGGCTGCTGCTGTTGCTTCTGCTTTGGCTGCTTCTGCTCAGGGGTGCTGGACTTTGACTGGGTCTGAACAATGAAAGAGAGAAGAAAAAAAAAAAGAGAGTACATTCCCCCACATTACCAAACCACTTTAACTCAGCAGCCCTGACAAACCATAGCCTGGATATGCAGCATTCCAAATGATGAATATGTTGCTCTGGATAATGGAGTCTGCCAAATACCTAACCACAAGACCTTCCTACATAACATATCTGTCCCTTTTGTTCAAGAAACCTGCTCTGTAATCTTATCATCGTCAGTGTGTGTGCACTGTGGCATGACACAGGCATTACAAGGTTACTGATACAGACTGAGGAAGGGGAGGCAGGCACTGTGAAGACTCAAACAGTGTGCTGTGGGTAAATTATTCAGTTCAGGAGTTGAGAAAATAGCAAAGGGTATGAGGGAGGTAGCAACCAGGTATGTGAACAAAGAAATACAACTGAGGGAACAAGCCAAGATCTAAAACTTATCTTCTGCCACCGTTTCCTTCACATCTTGAAATGTACAATAGCAACTTCCCACTTGGAAAGCACATCCAACAGATGAAGTGGACAGATGAAATAATAACAATAATTGTGACTTCCTCTTCCCTTGTAAGTGACACTTCACACAACAAAAGCCCAAGTAATTTGAACCAGTCAACCAAAAAGTCCTTTTCCCCTCCCTTCCTCCATCCCTTCCTCCATCCCTCCCTCCCTTCCTCCATCCTTCTTATGCAGCCATTCATTACGCGGTGTGCTCTGACCTTGGCACCTGGGAAGAGCCCCAGGAAAGGCGCTCGTCTGAAGGACACCAGAGCGCTGACGCTGAGGGGGAAGCCCTGGTTGAGGAGGGAGGGGACGCGGGTGACCTTCTTCCCCTCCGCCGTCTCATCCTGGGCCTCCTCCGGGTGGCTGTCCAGGTAGGAGAGCTGGAAGCAGCGGCACAGCAGCAGGTTCAGGAACTGGGCCTGGGCAACACAGAAGAGGGTTTTTCCCCCAATGTAAACAATGAAAGAGCAGAAAAAGGAGGAGAGGACAAGTGACAGGGACTTCGTTGTTTGGATACTGTTAAGGATTCCTCCTTTCTGATCAATGAAATTGTCTGTAGAGATCCATCCTCAGTAAAGAGAAGAAGATGAACAGGACTGATACGAGCAATATTATGATTGATCCCATCATTTTTTGCCATTGTTCTACTGATTGCAAATTAAAGCAAAAACATTCTCTCTCGTGTGCATGCCAATGCTACTTCCATTTGCGTATCCTAATGTCTTTGAATAATCTAGACCCACCATGTGTCATGGTGTGTTTCAATGTGTGTGTGTGTATTTATATTAGACTCAGACTGGAGGTGGGCACATACATACCGCTCTGGCGTGCCTGGCCTGGAAGAGGTGGCAGTAGAGCTGGCTGTCGGAGCTGCCTGGGTTGTGGGAGACGAAGGCAAACTGGGAGTCAGACGGACGGGCCGTGGACAGGGAGATCCTCCGTAAAGCGTGGGCCATGAGGAGTGTCTGTGGAGGGGGAGAGGGAACACAGATAAGGCTTCACTGCTGTACCCCACACTCCTCTATCATCATTAAAACCTAGGCATGACCCAGTGTTGTGTAATTCACAGTCATCTTGTTTGGGCAGCTATGGTGTAATGCGTAATCAGTTGGTCTTGCGATTAGAGGAATTTCATGTTTGATTCCTGTAAAAGTAGGAAGAATGTGGGTGGGAGAGTGGAAAAAAACAATGCTTCCCTGTATCCTCCTCCACAGTTCATGTGCTCTAGAGTCAGCATTTATTACATACACAGAAAACCACAAATAAACATGGCCCAGACAAAGGAAATTAAATGACACATGCACACAGGAAATGTGTGCATCTTGAAAGAAATTCAGTAGAAAAAAGAACTTTGTTTGCCTATTATAAAAGCCACAGCTATGCATGTAGTTCCTACCGTCTCATCCTCATCATATACTTTCACTCCTTTGAAGGAGAACTTCAGAGAGACTGGCCTTCTTCTCTTGCATTTCTACCCAAAAGACACACACAAAAAAACACATGTAGGGTGCAGCCATCCTCTAGTTTTATTTTGGGGTCTCTTGTGCTCAACATACTGCTGACACTTACCCTAAGAGCCTTCAGCTGTATGTGCAGCTGTTGAATCTGCTCATCCAAGCAGCAGTCATCCACAGGAAACGAGCCAACATACTGTGTATAAGACAGGAATGTCAGTACGAAGAGAGAGGGAAAAAACTCCAGCATACATTTCCCCTTAACATACATCTTTGTGGTACATATAGGATCCCCGACATATTTTCATATCTACCTCCAGGTGAGCTGCTAAAGGGACAGAGAGCCTTACCTCGGCAGACCTAGTCACCGTGCCATTCTCCCTGCTTGGTACGTCACACATGACGGCTGCTTTCATTCACTTTGCTCTAAAACAGGGAGAGCAGGTAGATATTGACTGAAAAGACTGTAAGACCGCGGAGGAAGCGAGCACACAGCATCTCCAAAGTTGCTATATGCCCTTCGAGTGCTTCTGCAATCTGCACAGTTTCGCAGTGAGCTGTGGTTAGCACCGGAGACAGCAAGTCATGTTGGAAGACTTATATGAGCATATATACCTTCAGTCGCCTAACTTTAAAAAAGCCTCAAAAAACCTTAGGTCCGTCGAAATGCGTGTAGCAAACGAAAGTGAAGCCAAGCAAAACAACTGTGCTAGTGGCCATCGACGAAGATTTCAAAGTATGTGCATGGCAGACACCGTCTACACCAACACCTGTGAGGAATGTTGGCTCATAGTCCAGCCTAAATTAGGCTACATTTCCCAAATGAACAAAACAGACTTAAAACAACAACCGTCCTTTGAAACCATTGCGACATTGTGATGTACAGTAAAGGGAGCATGCGTGCTTCAAGTTACAGACAAAAGAAACAATCTTTGATAGACGCGGACTTTATCAACACACATACCTCGACAGGCGATCTCCACGCCAAACTTTACCCGAGGTGCCACCTACTTTTTCGGTCACAACTCTAAAAACAAGAGCTATGTTTTAGACTTTTACACGCATGTCAAAGTAGCCTTTTCGTGTTAAACACAAACATGCAGTTTTTTTTCTTTTACAAAGCTTAATATTTGTCAACTTACTGTGATTGTAAATGCCGCGCTGAGGGGTCGTACCCAGACAGTCCACCGACGAAAAGCGTTCCCATTTCGCAAGTCTGAAGTGACTCACCTTATCACCGCGTCTCCGCCCAGCATGTCCGAGATTCGTATTCAGACATACTAACATCATCGTTACTTGGTGGGCTATAACAATAACTCTTCAAATAACATAACTGTAATGATATATAGAAAATATAAAATCACTGCAAACAGACACTCACGTAAGGGACAATTAGACTACCTGCATCCTGACAGAAAACTGCATATTTAGTTAATCTCTTCAAAACGGCTTACATTGTAGTACATGTAGTTTATTCCACCAGTCTATTAAACTTACACACTATACACTTATTTTTCTTCAAAAAGAATACCTTTAAAACATTTGTTTTAAACACAAGTTTTAACTTCTTACTCTGTGTTCAGATATTGGCACTGGTTTAAATAAATGTCCAAACTGCCCTTTAGACATTTCGGCCACATAAATAAAAATAAAAAAACGGTCATAGTTTTTAATGTTGGAGTTTAATAGAACATGTGGCCTTAAGTCGTCTGTTCAAGTATCCTTAGGCCTAGGCTGGCTATATTAAGAAAAAATAACCCTTTTGGCCAAACCTGCGGGTGGGACTAATTTGTATAACCTCGTATGAACAGCCCAAACAATGCTAATTTCATAGCTTTCTTGCTGTCTGTAGGGGCCAATGGATTCACTGTAACAAAATAAACTAAATTTGTCTGCATGTCAAATGCGTCCTTTACAGGGACATGTAGCAACACGCTGGAGAATCTGAAACGTGTGAGACGAGGTATCGCCTACCTTGCGCAATTTTAACACATCGCTTTGCTGAGTAATTCTACAGTCTATTACTGCCAGGTGAGTTGGCCATATTCTGGCATATATAGCAAGAAACTGCAGAGCAAAACAACCCTGCCTCTTATTTATAGACGAGGCAGCAGGTCAATGGCAAAATGCAAAGTATATCATACAGTGGATGTTTCCAGTTTTAAAACGTTCATGTTTGTTTAACAGCATACGTTGTACATGTGTACATTCACATGATAATCAGTCATGTTAATGTTTTTGTATGAATATTTTACAACAAATGTTTATTTACATGTCACAAATGTCCTGAGTCTGCAGAATGTTCATATTGGTTGGTATGTATTTATCACAATTACTTAAGAGACTATTGGTAAGTAAAGACTAGAGGTACATAAAGAACAGATAAGATCGTACAAATATAGTCACTTTATTCATGACTACAGAAAAGCAGATCAGTGAAAGTTTAACAGCATGCAGAGCATGAGCCAAGCTCATAGAAAGAAAGCCGTCTTATCCTCATGAATTCACTAATACATTGAATATAATTGAATATAACTTGTGTGCTGTATTTAATGTTATGTTATTCAACAAAAAAGTAATTTAATGGTGTATCTTTTAACAGATCAGAACACACAAAAATGAATCATTGTAACTGTTCAACATTTTCAATGTTGAAACAACACTCAATGTTGTCAGTAGAAGTACAGACGTCCGATTTAGTCTGTCCAAAGAGACAGGAATGGCCATTTAACAAACGTTCTCTTGGGGGTGGGGGGAGATCCACACTTCTGAAGTACAATTCCATGCTTGAGTACATCAATGCTCATTCTCAAATATGGACCAAAAAAAATCATTAGTCAAAGCTAAAGATGCTAGTCTCTCTTTACAGAGCTTACCATTAGTGCCTCATGACCAAAAACCCCTTTATTGTCCAGAAGAACAAATTAAAACTTCACACAGTGACCAAAAAAAAAACACATCTGGACAAAACAACACAAAAGATCAATGTCTCAAATACAGTACATACACTTAGCAGTAAGAGCCAACTGGTAATGAGGCAAACTGAACTTCTAATCACTGGTATTAGATTTGGTAAAGACTGGCTAAATACTGACGGACCTTCTGAGGTTCTTCAATTCTGAAAAAAGGACAGTTTGACCATTGGAAATGTATTTTGAAAAGAGAAAGAAAAAACAAAAGGTACAAACACAACATCATGACCTTCAAAATGGAGACTGGAACTTGAGTGTTTCTATGACATCATTGTTCACCCATCTGATCTCATTATACACTAAGAGGAAGGATGAAACTATACAAAAAATGTAGAGTAAAAAAAAAAAATGTATAGGTTGACAAAGGCGGGAGGGGAGGCAAAGCACAACAGTCTACTGAGCTACGAGTAAACGTCACCACCAGCGAGCCTCGTCTGCACGCTCACTTCTTCACCCGAGTGGACTTGCGGGCGGCTGGTTTTGCCTTGACCGTTTTCTGTGCTTTGCCCCCCTTGGCCTTCGCTGCCTCTTCTGATTTAGCTGCCTTGGGTTTGTCTGTGTCATCCGCTTTGGCCCCTCTGCCCACCGGGGTCTTCTTGCCGGGTGGTCGCTTGGCCACCCTGCTGGTCAGCTTCTTGGCGACTGGTGTTTTGGGGGTGCGTGCAGGCGCGGCCTTCTTGACCGGCGTGGCCTTAGCTGGAGCAGCCTTCTTGGCCGCTGCCTTCTTGGCGGGGGGAATAGCTTTTTTCTTAGCAGGTGGCGCTGCCCTTTTGGCTGCTGGGGCTGAGCGTTTGGCAGGAGCAGATCTCCTGCTGGTGGATTTGCCCTTCCGCTGGGAGGCTGCGGCCTTTGGGGCAGGCCTCCTCTGTTGTCCTCTGAGGTAAGAACAATTAGAAAAAGAAAAAAAAGATAAGCAAAAGCAAATCTATTATCGGCCTGGTGGTGAGAGACATTTGGATGCGAAATCATCTTTTCGTTTCACAATAGTTGTCAACAAATATGGCAAACTAAGTTCTACTATACATCATTTGTATACTTAAAGTCTCAACAAAACTATTCCCCACATGAACATCCCCTGTAATTTCCACTATGATTCAAGAGAACAAAAACTATAAAATGAAATTAAAATGACATTATTAAAAGGAATATGCATAAATATTACAATACTTGCTTCGCCATCAATATGATAGACTGTGCTGAAAAATATTATGATACAGCACCATGTTTTTGTTGCATTTTACACTTTATCCACCTTTCATATTACATTTCACAACTGTCATTTTGTGAGATCTCTATTGCACCCAAATCAGTGGTAGAGCCAGAAATGACATGGGGGAAAAAAAATCCTCTTCCATATTACAGTTTGCCAAACTGAGATCAGTTACACTGTACTCTGGACGTTTTTACCTTCTCTTACGAGGGGGCTCATCATCCTCATCTTCATCTTCCTCCTCAGACTCTTCCTCTGACTCATCGTCCTCAGACTCGGCCATCCTCTTGCGTTTGGACCTCTCTTCCTCTTTCTTTTTCTGCTTCGCCACCTTCTCTGGAAACAAAATTTCCGGGCTGCCGTTGGAAAGAATTAAGCAAACACACACTTTTGTCAGAAGCACTTCAGTGAATCTCATACTTTTGCATGCCTTTAAAACACTTCACAGATCACAAATAACAATCTTCAAATTTAACGCTGACCTGAATGTAAAAAGCAACCACTGCATTATGACCCATTTCCAGCTGCCTGAATGTATATTATATACATGGTCACATTCCAGAGCAGAAAAGCTATTTATGGAACACACTTAACCAGACAGCAGTGAAAATCAGCTGATCTGAGACTTCAGGTGTTTAATATTCAGTATTCAGTATATTTGTTAATGGTGAAGTAGCAGCTGAGGCCTAACTGTAAGTTGCTCCGGATAAGAGCATCAGTTTAATATAATGCTGGGCAGAAAGCACGAAATAATTCTATCCCTGAAATTACCAAACATTTCAAAAAGTTATTATGACCATCTACTAGCAAATGTTAAATGTAGCCTACTGTCCCACGCCAGACTTCAGGCACAGTGACTGAGATGTATCAGCCCAGTGTGATGTGTACCTTGGGTAGTAGGGGTAGGAGAGCTGGTAGCTCCCGCTCAGGCCCTGGCCCGTAATCTGCTCGATCCAGCCCAAGGTCTTGCCCTTCTTCAGGGTCCTCTTCAGTTGGTTCACTAGGAGAGGGAGAAGAAATATGGAGCTTTAGCCAGTGTTAAGCCCCAACTACAATTGTAGATGGCATGTAAAAAGAGTCAGTCCAGCATTTTTGTTCGCAATTACTCAGTGTTCACTGGTATGCACTGATGACAAAGCAGTACCGATCAGGATGAAAACGGGGATAGTAAGTTGTGCAAGGTGAAGCAATGGTGGGCGCTGTGCTCAGGCTTACTTAAGTGGTACTCCTTCTTGTCCTTATGGCTCTGGATGAGGAACTTGCGGAGCGTGTTGATGCTG
Source organism: Setipinna tenuifilis (assembly GCA_030347295.1). Taxonomy (NCBI): domain Eukaryota; kingdom Metazoa; phylum Chordata; class Actinopteri; order Clupeiformes; family Engraulidae; genus Setipinna; species Setipinna tenuifilis. The sequence continues at coordinate 19,015,162 of CM059267.1, read as the reverse complement.
CAGGACTTGGGCTCGTTCATGGCTATGATGGCCGTCACTATGGCATCTTCAAGGACCGTTGCGGGTTTGTCCCCAGTTTTCTTTAACTGCAGGACACAAAACAGAACAATATTAAGATTCTGGGCTAGTACCGAGGAAAGCCACATAGACTAAAAACATGAAACAGGTATAGCTTGTGAAGCTCATAACTAGCTAGACCTGGACTGACACCCAACCCCGAGTTCTCCATCCTCTGGAGCAGTAGTGAACTGCTTGTTGTGTACACTAAGCACACAAACAGCTTTAACATAACGGCATAACAGTCTAGGACATGGAACATGTCAGGTCCATGCAGAGCTGAGATGGAGCCCCCCCTGGCCCAACAAGCCACCTCATCCCCACACGCATTTCCCCATCCCCACCTCAGCACTCCTTCCCTCCCACACACACAGCCCATCATCGGCCACCAAAGCAAATCCTCCCTCTCAACCCCAACTACACTTTATACACTTTATGCCCCAACCCCCCCCCACACACACCCATCCTCAAACTATATCCTATGGACTTTACTCCTCCCTCCCCATGCACAGATGTAGACAAACAATCACTAATTTCACTTTATGCCCTACTCTACCCAGTATGTCTATGAAAGTGACAATAAAACATTCTTGTATCCTTGTATCCATCCTTGTATTGTAGGGCCTTATGAACCTGGAATGTTCCGCTGGCTCCCTTGCCGGTGATCTGCTCCAGCTGCCCCCTCTCCACGGCTTTCTGGAGGGCGTTCTTCAGGATATCTGGCCTGCAGAGACACCAGGAATATCTCGAAATCAGTGGATACCAGATCCCCTACTCTAATCAAATGGTCCATGAGAACCTGGTCATCACTTTTAGCCATCTTACTGAGCAACATAGCCCTCCCACTGTTGACTGGTTAGTAACCAGACAAAAAAATTGGTCGACGAAACCGAAGCCTTAGTTGAGTTTCCTGATAAACTACTTTTGCGAAATACAGTACTATACAGTACAATACTTTAAGAGTTGATGTACCATTATAGGAACATAATTTTTAGGGTTGAAATACTCCTTAGTGTTGCTTTAAGACCTGGACAAACAAAACAGATATTACAGCAGGCCAGGAGAAACAGTGAAGGGGAGCTGAAATTTCCAGCATTCCTTACCTCTTCTCCACATCCATCTGTGGGTAGTGCTCGGTCAGGTACTTCTTGATGAGCAGATAGGAGGCCTCTTTGGGCTCACACAGCCGTGTCATGATGAGGGGCAGGCAGTCGCCCAAAGTCTCTCCCTTCACACCCGGAGCCACCACCACAGGGGGTTTCTGCACCAATCAGCAACCAGTCACCAATCAGCAACCAATCACAATCACGAATCAAAGCACAATCACAACTTGCCAACCAATCAGAATACTGTTTCAAATAAATAGAGTCATTGCCTCCCCCTTATCAACTGAGACAGTTGATAAATACAAGTGCAATGGTGTTTTTGAAGGGGGAAAAAACCCTTCAATATGTATCTGGGTTTATCTCAGCTCAACATCTCAAATCAAAATTTTGGGATCGTTCTGTCAGCTCAAAATCTGAAGGTAAGAAAGTGCTGTCTGCAGCTACAGAGACAAAGACAAAGACAAAGACTCTGGCTTTACTGTACCTTATTGGAGGAGTTGGACACCGCTGACAGGTTTCCAATCGTGAAGCTCCCTGCAAAGCCTTTCCCCTTCAGCTATGCATGTGGGAGAGAAAGACGGAGACATTTCAAGAGCTGCTTAATATCATACACAGTGCTGCTCGAAAGAATGTGAACCCTTTGCATTTAGCTAGTTTTCTGCATTATTTCGTCATTAAATGTGATGTAACGATCATCCAAGTTACTAATGTAGACAAACTTAAAAATGCTGAAGCTAATAGCACAAAATACATTCTTACATTTAATTGTATAGACAAATACTGTATTTAACATGACAAAACTTGAATGAATGAATGAATACTTTTCTACAGTGAAATATACTGTATCGAACATGAGATAACTTTTTTTTTTTTAACAACAAACACATTTTCCCATCTGCATGACACAGCTTGTAAGGCTGTATCACCCCAACAAGGTAGATATTTAGCTCATGTAACCTGTTTGATGGCTCCTTTCTCCACGAGTCGCTTCATGGACTGTCTGAGAAGAAATTTTCTCTTGTCCAGCTCCAGGAAGCCGTATTTGCTCATGATGTACTTCAGTATGACAAAGGCCGAAGCTCCACTTCTTTCTTTGCAGTTCTGTAAAAAAAAGAGGAAAGAGTATATTACCTATGTCGTGTTCTATTGTAAACATGACTTGTTCCCTGCTGAAATTGAAGCTTTGATGTCAACTATCAATTTTCGTATTCTTATTCTGTATTTATTAGGACTGTTCTGTAACAACTTAGCCGACCTCTACACCTTAAATAAAGGTAAATATGCTGTTTTTAAGTTTGCGACAAGGCATCCCTTCCGTTGCCTTGGTTTGAACTAGTCAGTTTTCATAATACATTTGCACATAACCTTTAAAAACTTTTGTCAGGCCACTCAACACCATCCATCACAGTAAGTGTGGGTGGAATTGTGCACGAACACACGAACCTGAATAGCTTCGATGAGGATGTCGTGCACTTTGGGGTGCTGCACGAAGGTCTTGTTGCCGGTGCGCTTCACCGAGGGCAGAGTGGCCCAGGCTGGGATAGACTTCTTCACCTTCTTCACCTTCCCCTCGTTGGCACCCTCCTTCTCCCTGCAACAGTTTCAAATCATACCACCACAGTATGTGAAAATTAGCTTGACGACATTCCCAAACAGTTTCCCCTACAATTGCCTGCTTGTCCATAAGGACTTTATTTTAGGATTCAAGAGAGTCACACCCAGACCGAGCAGATTTAATTGGCAAGGAAGCATTTTATGCGAAACCACTGGCCACGTTTCAACACGCATCTCCTCTGTATACTGTAAATAATGTGACCACCATGTGGCCCAGGTAATATAAAGCAATTCAACTAATGTACCTCAACTAAATGTGCCAATATCAGCCTGCTTACATGCCTGTTTAGTAACAGCCACTGAAATGAATAAGAGGTCTAATCCATCATGAGTTCCAGGACCATAAAATACCTCTATGATTTATAACACAACACTTCAACACAACACCTCCCTGCTGCTTTGTGACTTAAGGTTGATTCCCACCTTTGGATGTCCACTATGTTTACACACAAAGAGTGAGCGTGGGAGCTAGTGTAGGTGATGTGGATGTCAGCCACCATTATGTCTCTTGTACCTTCCTGCTCTTCATAGTTTGTGGAGGCTGCCCTACCGGCTAAGCAAGGGCCCAGTGAAACAGAGATCTACTCACTCCTTCTTGTCTTTAGACGACTTCTTCTTCTTTCCCGACTCTTCACCTCCCTCTCCATCAGCTTTTGCCTCCCCGTCTCCCTCCTTGTCTTTCGGCTCGCCCTCTCCTCCTCCTTCCCCTCCTTCACCTTCTCCTTCTGCTGAGGCCTTAGCCCCTTTCTCTCCAGCGTCTCCCTTCTCCCCTGCTGCTGCCTGCTTCTCTCCCTGGGCCTCGGCTGAGGCTTCGGCCTCTCCTGCCTCGTCCTCCTCCATGGGAGCGTTCTCCTCAGAGTTGGCTGCGGGATCTGCACCGAAAAAGCACAAACAGTTTTGAACAGAAAAACAACATTTCCTGAAAACGTGGTGTGGGAGAGACTAGTGTCTTAAGCTCTGGGATCACTGGGAGTCTGAGATGATCAGTATGTCCAAAATGATAAGACCTGCTGCCTTCACTGTCTAGTAAGTCACTACCTTAGCAGGAATCAAGGCACTGCCTAAGAAGTTAGTTTTGGAAGATCTAGCTTGACAGCAACACAGAACGCTCTTGTCAAGACACCAACAGCAGAATTTTGCTTGTTCAAGGCAGCATCAAGGATAGATCTATGCTGCGTTTAAAAATTGGGCAAAATGAAGGCAACTTAGAAGGCAGATTCGTATGCATTTGTTCAATTTGGACATGCCTGATGCATGTATGTGAAGAAGGAAACTAGTGAGCTGTGTTGCAAATAATGATGTTTGAGATTGAGATCTATATCAAATGAGAACACTTCTTCTCTTGGTTAGCATCCTGGCACACTAAATGCAGCAATGTCCAATGTAATATGCAGATGCTGCTACTGCTGAAAACTAGATGACTCAGACAAGAAGAATTGGCACAGCTACTGCTGCTCTCTGCTGCACTGAAGAACACGTGGGAGAACTCCAAAAGAGAGGTAAACTTTTTGCCGAATGTGTTTCTGCATGAAGAAACGAGGTGTAAATGGTTTACAAAGCCCCTCAAAGATGGGAAGAGTCTGTCTGCATGTCTCACACCCACCCACACACTGTGGCATCACTCACCTGTCTTGGAGGCGCTGTCAGGGGTAGCCTGCTCGCCGCCAGTCCCTGGTACTTTACGTATGGATGCGCGACGCATGGCTCACCTGGGGAGAGGCACAGTGGAGACACTAAGAGGATGTGTTCAGATTCCTATGCTGCAGAAGGGCAGGGGAAGGTCACCAGTTTCAGTTGGCTCGGAGCCCTCTGGAGCTCAGGCCCCCTCCGCACCTCGGCAATACAGCCAGTCGGAGCTCAGCTCCCACTGCTACAGTATTTACATGAATACATTAGGAGTGAGATATTGACCACTGTGAGTAAAGAACCCACACTTCTTACAAAACCCAATCTAACCACTAAAGATCACTCATGTTACACCATTGTCCACACCTGTATTAATAGGTCTCAGGTAGACACTAACCAGGTGACAACACCAGTCTCCAAACCCACTCCTTTCTTGGTGTTTCATCAATGTAATGCACATCAAACTAACAATGTTAACTAATGGCTTTGTACCAGGTAACATATTGTGGCGTCTACAAACAATCATAAAGCATGCCTGGGTAAGTCAAATAAGCCACTCAGGCCTAGCTGACTGATGTTATTACACCCAGGTGTGTTGCATTAGTAGCACATTTTGAGCTGCGGGGTTGGACACCATACTGTTGTTGTACTTGCCATTGCATTGCAGACAAACTGGCTAAAAATCTCTTCTTTCGTGCAGAAGTGAGAAAACTGCAATAGATACACGGACTAAAAAGTCTGTGTGCTTTAGTCACTATGAACGCCGAAGTGAGTGTCCATTTTGATTCATGTCATGCAAAGGTGTGGGCAGAACTAGAATGTCGTGTGCAAAAAAATCTTTTTTTTTTTGATAATCACCAAGGTAAACTGATTCTCTGGTTGCACAATAAAACGTCAGTATACATCGAAATAAAAATGCACGTCAAATGCATATCCGAAAATAACAAGACCTGCCTGACTATGCTTGAAACAAATGCAAAAAATCGAGAATGGCCATTTTGTCTATTTAGCGATACCCTACACAGTAATGGCGCCGCATTGGGCAGATGGCGAATGCATGAAGTTAAAATTGCAATGGAAAAGCGCAAGATAAGAGTATTTTTGTGTGTGTGGTTATTTAGTAGGCAGTGTGGTGTTGGCTAAATTTAACTACCATGCTGTCCCTTACCTTTCAGCACTCGGTTACGTGTTGTTTATTCTGTGCAGCTTTCTCCCAACAATTCTTTCTCCAGACGTGCCGTTCCCCCTTCGACGTGCGTACACGTAGCAACGTCAGAGCCGCGTCAGCAAGCGTGTCCTGTATGTATGAACTTTAGGTACCTGAACTAGTCCTCACCCTTCAGGGCATCTTTGGCGGCATGCAAGGCAAGACTGTTGGATATTGACAAACTGTTACTGTACCGCAAAATAATTATATGATGCAGAGAAAAACTGCAGGCTACAATGCAAGAGAGTCGTGTGGGTGTGTCCCGTGGCAACCTAGTCTCGTTAAAGAGAAAGAGCCTATTGGATGAGAGCGCTTCTAAGACAACCTTCTTTGACAGGATATTATCCATTAAGCTGGTGTAGTCGTAGGTGATTCTTAGCTCGAAGGTAATTTAAGGGCATCAAGGCGATTATTCACAAAGCACTCACAATAACAAAATGTATTACACGGACTACGATAAGGCAAAGGACTAGCAATCGTTCTAGTCAGTGCGCCAGACCATCCTAAGCCTAAAAACAGACTTATTAACGGGAGGCAATTTGAGGTTGAAACATACTGAATTTCAACATCAGTGCATAACCATTTCCCATGTTGTACAAGCTCAACAGAAAACGAAGCGATACAAATTGCATCTGTGAAATGTGTCAAAATGACGTTTGCCAGTGAGCATCATACATGGTTGCGTTACCCTATTTACTGCACACATTTGCTCAGAGAGGGAGCAGTGCTCGTTTGCCAAGAAAACAATCGTTTTCAAAAAGAAAATCTGACAAATTATCTAAATGATATGGAGTGAAATAAAAGATACAGTACAGGAGGAAAAAACGGTCTAAGACAGTACATTTCCATCCCAAACATTTGTTACAGCCATTCAACTGAACCAGCTGATTATAGTTAACACAAGTTTTCAACCAGATAAAACTATGATGACCTGTTTTAAGTGCACAGATTGAACCAAGTCATGGGAGGGCTTTTACTTTCTAACTCCAGCATTTTCCATCCCTGGATGTAAGACAAAGTAAGCCAGAGAGACACTGCTGTGAAATGAGTAGTGATGAATATTAAATTGAATATTTGATCTTAACTGCCACTTCAAACTTCACAATTCTGCCAAATGGTTGAGCACTCAACTACTAACCAAATTGGGTTATACCTCATACTTGTGAAGTGTTGATTGTTGGCTGGAAATGGGCTTTGACCCACAACTCCTTCATTTTTCAGTCACAGAAACCAACTGGTTTACAAACACTCGATTTTCTTTCTTTCTGTTTTTGGAGCACACACTAAACATTCTCTCAATTCCCTTAAAATGTGTTTATGATCAGAAGAACAGACATAATGTAATATGGTGATGGTGAGGCACGCTAGACATGTGGAATGATGTTGGTGTGTGGAGGTTTGGATTGAAGCACCCTGGAATGGTGTAAGTGTGATGCATTGTAGAAGGTAACACAGCATGTTCTTAGACAGTCTTTAATGTATTCACATGTACTTTAAATTTGCTCTTCATGTCTGGAGAATTACAAGGTTCAGCAACCCTGGTGTATCACTTGGACTCGCCTTAGAGCACACAAACACACACACACACATATTTGCTTTTTTTCGTCACCCCAGCGAAAGTCCTTATGTGTGTGTGTGGATATCTCTTCCGTCCTTTTGGAAGCTCAAACAGTTACCCACAGAGCAAGCAAAACCTGCAGCACCAGACCTTGGAGGGGTTATTCTACCATAACCTTCGACCTTCAACCGTCTGTGTCTCTGCCACATCTTTCATCCAAAAATAACTTCTTCTGAAACCGTCTCCAACCAAAACAACTCGGGAATCCACAGAGTCTATTCAATTCACAATTATTATTACTGTACTGATAATTACTTTTGTTATTTTTTTGTCTATTGTCAGTGACATTCTCCTCAATATGAGCATTTTCTGCAAATGTTAAATAAAAGGTCCATCTTTTGCAGTCTCTTAAAAAAATAATAAATTAACCAGGTTATGACCTGTTTTCAAGTCTCTTCAAAATGTAACAAAAAAAAGAAAACAAAACAAAACGAAAAAAAAAAAAAGTTAAAATTTAAAGCAAAAATATTTTCTATGTATAATACACTTATGTAGTGCTCCCATGTCTGGAGATCTTCCTCAGGGGGTTTTCGAAGGAACTCAACAGAACGTAGAACGTAGTAGAATCGCACTGCGATCACGTTCCAATTGCCCCCCCCCGCCCCCCCCCCCTCTCTGCACAGGCCCAAGGTGTCCTCTGTGGTCCTTGTCTCCCAGCTGGCTTGGTCAGTCCTATGGGAGTGGACACATTGCCTAGAACATCTGTGGAACGTGAGCGAGTGAGCAGAACCACGTCCAGGAGGAAGAAATGGGGGGGAGGGGGACGGATAACCCCCCGCCCCCTCGCTCAGTTGTCCTCCGACTCTTCCTCGGCCTCACGCAGCCAGGTGAAGAAGGCGGTGACGGACTTGAGGGCCACGCCTTTGCCCAGCTGCTCCGCCGGGTCCTTGCTGGACTCCCAGAGGTAGAAGGCGTCCTCCGAGATCACGTCCTCGTCGTACAGACAGTCGAAGAACATGCGGAGCAGGTCTGAAGGAGGGAGGGAACGGGAACATTACAACAGGTACTGTACATCAAAATGAATACCACTGGTCTCATTGTTTTTTTTAACCAAAACAAACAAACAAAAAAACTACATTTGAAGAGGTAGACATCTATGTACAGTAGGACTACATACCACTGTAAAATGCTCCTTCACTTTCAGCAAACCCCGACCCTCCCACCACCACTAGAAAACCCCCATGCTTGCATACCGAATACAATCAATATCCATGATTTTAGTCTGACAGATGCAGTACTGGATAATATTGTTACTGGTAGCTGTAAGCACATCTATGGCTGCATCCTTCAATTTTTAGGGAAGCATGTGATATTTTGGAGGATAAAAGGACCATATAGGGTAGATCAAAAAACAAGAAACAGATAAATGACAAAAATAAACGCAAGTACTCACTAGGAGGTTGATCAAGAGTTACTATTAATGCTTGAAGTGCATAAAGTGCTTGCAACTGGCGCTCAGTGTCTGAGTTAAGGTACTTCAGTAAGACAGGCAATCTCTTCTGGATGATAGCAGTGTCCACTTTGCAGGAGGAGCTCTCATCTGTCAACAAAAGAAGATAAAGAAAAGGAAAAATTACAAGGATAGATTATGTTGAAGCTCCCTTCTTTTGTTAGTGTTAGACATGCTCAGTATACAATATGCACAATAATCTAACAGTTGAAAGGCGCAATTCTATTTGTTCAATGTGCTCATATTTAGGAGACATGTGCGCATACACATGATTATGTTGTATAGTGTGTGTATGTGTGTGTGCCTGCTTGTGTATGTTATAAGAGTGTGTGTGTGTGTGTGTGCCTGCTTGTGTATGTTATAAGAGTGTGTGTATGTGTGTATGTCTGTCTGTCTGTGTGTGTGTCTGTCTGTGTGTGTGTCTGTCTGTGTGTGTGTGTGCGTGCCCATGCTGTGTGTGTGTTGTAGGGCTGTGTTACCTTTTACTGCTGCCTTGCACACTGCTGTCATTAAAGCTCTCAGAAAAGGGGAGGAGCTCATCTGAGACTCATCCAGGTTTGCCTGTGATTGGATGAAAACCCACAACAACGTTAACGTCACACTCAATCATCATCACAACAACTGGCCACCCAGGACCTCTGTCACAATGTCATGATATAGAAATCAGTCCCTTCAACTTTTAATCTCAAAATAACCTAAAACACATTGCTAAATAATGTAATATCAGATTTATATTGCCATCAGGTTATAGACCTGATCAGAATAAGTGGTAGGTCTTCTGAGTCAGTATCAAAGAAATCCAGAGCGACAAAACTAGGCAGACAAAAATACTGCAACAGGCAGAGAGGGAATAACGTGAAAAGCAGAGAGAGAGAGAGAGAGACAGAGAGGCAGACAGAGGGAGAGGGAGAGAGAGAGAAAGAGAGAGAGTGTGTGTGTGTGTTGTCTGCACCTCCACCCAGTCGAAGATGTGCTCGTCAGTGGCCATGTCCTCCAGCAGGAGGCGCTCTAGCTGGCGGCTCAGCTCCTCGGGGGACAGCGGCTTCTTGGACAGCAGCGGCGCCGCACTCAGGCTGTCCGGCAGCGTGAACTGCAGCTTCTGAAGGCAGGAGAAGGAGAGAAGAGGAGAAGAGGGAGAGGAGGGAGAGGAGAAAAGAGGAGAGGAGAAGAGGAGACGAGAAAAGATAAGAGGAGAGGAGAGTCAGGGGGTGTGAGAGGACAGAAAATGAGAGAAAAAAAAACAGAGGAAGAGAAAAAGAGGAGTGAATAAACAATGCCAAATGAAGGAAAACAAATCAGAGAATAAAGCCAAAAAAGAAGTAATGGTCATGGAGCAAGTAAGAAGGGGGGCAGGATGAGGGAGATAACAGGAAAAGAACCAAAAAAATAGGATGAGACAGAAGTGAAAGTATTGTTCACAGTAGAGGTCTGCGCTATTTTTTTTCCCCATCTTGCTTCCACCCACACCTGTAGCATCACGTTCTGCTCCCACCGGCAACAAATCCGCAGGAACAGGAATTTGTGTTGTAAATTATAGCCTAGTCACAAGAGTCAATAAACAGTAAAATTTGGACAAATGATAGGCTCTACCGGGCTCAACTGTGTGATGCACCGTCTCTGATGTGTGCCTTTTTATGTTAATGTACCTCAGATTGACCTACAGGCCGATTCTAAACAGTAAACTTTAAAATTTCCAAAATAAACGTGGGCATGTTGGTGTCAGTGTCTACCAAATGTAGGTGGATTTCCTTCTTTACTTCATAAATAAATCCAAACCACAATCATAATCACACACAAGGGCTGATTTAGTACAATTTATGTTTTTATTTTAAATTTGCGCGAGTGCCGCGAACCATCCGCTTCCCCCAGCTTCCTCAAAAGCCTCTCTGGGGAGTGCAGACCTCTAAGTTCACAGTTTAACCGGGACAATCTATGCCTGTGAGCAACTTACAGCTCTGCGAGTCTCATAAATCTACACCATTAGAATAATAAATGCCTAATAGAATAAAAAATGAATAATAAACTGTTCAATGCTCAGCCTCAGCGCTGAAACAGGTCTGATTAGACACGCAGCATTAGAGGAGTGGCAGCGGTTCAGGAGAGCATTAGTTCTGCTTCATGAATGTGAAGAGCTTACATATAATCTGAGCTGGTGTCCATTTTTAATGAATGGTAATCGTGCCAACATTACTGGGATTGAGAAAGCAGTCGTAGAAGGGGCGATGGCATGCAGGTGTACCGTCAAACAATGCGCTGCTATTTGAAAAGCTGGGCCTCCACCCAATCCAATCTTTGGTTTTTGGGGCAGTTTGCGGACATTGGAAGCCACTCGGTTGATTGGTAACACAAACCACTGACTGCAGTTACTGCCAACATCAGATTGCGTGAGTGTGTGTGTGGTGTGTGTGTGTGTGTGTGTTTATAGGTTGAGTGTGTGCGGACAGTCTGAGGCGTACCTGCTCTGAGATGAAGGTGTGCACGTCCTCTCCCTCCGGCAGGAAGTCACTCCAGCTGAGGCCTGAGTCCATCCACAGCGCCCCCACTTTCCTATGGCTCTGTGGCCACACACACACACACACACACACACACACACACACATACACACACAGGAGCAGACACAGTCCCAAGTTAGAGCCCACACTCGGTGTCCTCAAGAGTCAGAACAGCACTGCTCTCTGCAGCAGCTTCATCACTGAAGCACATTCTATGCTGTGTGCCAACAGTAGTATGCAGTGTGTACTGTACTGTATAGGCCTGGGTGGCATTTTAAAAAATCAGGGTATTTTTAAATACCGCAGGTATAATTTGTCATACCGTGGCGGCTTCCTACAGGTCACAGTTAGACATACTGAATTTGTTTGCCAACATCAGAATGGTGAAGAAATGCTTTGACTATTGCAACGTTTTCTTATGGAATGCAAGAAACTGCTGCTTTTGCATCAAACAAACAACGCTGCAATATGAGTCTGGCCATATCTACTGACACATCTGTGACATACCGGTATACTGTGGTATTATGCCAGGAAAATAAGAGGGTATGAAACATTGGATACCACCCAAGCCTAGTACTGTATGCTGTAAATCCCAGGAATACAGTTTAAGCATACCTTATAGTATAACTGTACATAGGGTAGAATACACTTATGCCGTACTGGAATATACAGTATAAGGCTTATACTGTATATTCCAGTACGGCATAACTGTATTCTACCCTATGTACTACAGTGGTGTGGTGTGGGAATTGTCTGTGCTATACAGTACAGTAGTATAGTGTGGCCATACTGTACCTCCCGTATCCCAGTGGTATAGTGAGCTTATTATAGTAGTACAGTTATACTATGTGAGACAGTAGCATCCAATTACTGGGGTAACCACGTACAGAAATTCTTGGCTGAATTCAGTGCCAAGAAAACAAGTGACACACTGTAATGCATCAAACCTCTCTGCATATACACAAGCTGTGTACACAAGCTCAGGGTAATACGAGAGTGGGTCATTATTATTATTATTATTATTATTATTATTATTATTGTTGTTATTGTCTGTAATGAATGTATGCATCGTTGGTGGGAGAAGGCTGCTGCAGAGACTCACCATTTGTTTGCATAGAAGGTGCAGTATTTCAGCAAATAAGATCCCTGCTCTTCCCACAGGAAGCAACGGTTTGCTTAATTCACTGCAGCAGATTGAGGGGGGTGATAGGAGGGAGGGGAGGGAGGGAGGGAGGAGAGTGAGGGAGAGTGAGAGAGGAAGTGGGGATTGAAGGAGCGACAGCGAGGTAGAGAAAAAAGGTGGGAGATTATTTTCACTCCAAGTTCACCACTGGGATATGTATTTGCATTAAAAGCATACACTCTAGAGGTGACCTGGCAAACAGTGCGACCAGGGGTGTGTGTGTGTGCAGTGCTATTTGTGTGGGATGTGTGTGTGTGTGTGTGTGTGTGTGTGTGTGTGTGTGTGCGCGCACTTATCTTAGGAATGCACAGCTGGACTTTGGGTTGCTGCTAATGGCTTGTATGAGTGTTTGTGAAAGGTGCATGCGTCTGTATGGTCAGATGGTGACTGGTGGTGTTTGTGTGTGTGTGTGTGTGTGTGTGTGTATTCTTTACATTCTTTAACTTCAGCATTCTTTTCCGTGCTAGTGTGCATTTATACGGACAGGATCAAACACTCCTCATTTTTGTATGTAGTCTAAAAGAACTCTTGAACAGCTCTGTTTGTGATGTGTGTGTGTCAGAGGGTGTGTGGATGTGTGTCAGAGTTACAAAAATGTGTGGGGTGTGTGGCTATCTCTCTAAAAAGTGTGTGCATGTGTGTGTGTGAGTGTGTGTGGATGTATGAGTAGCTGTGAGCCAGAACAGTGTGTGACTATGTCTGTAAAAAGTGTGTGTGTGTGTGTATATGTGTTGTAGACACTGCTTACCTAAAGAGCTCTCTCACAGAGATGCCCCCTTCCTTGAGCAGAGGGCCCAGTAGCTGGGCCAGGTAGAGCCAGATGTGGGGGATGTCTATGGCCATGTCATCTGCCACCTCCAGTGTCTCCTCGAACCTGGCAACGCAAACATACACCACACTTACAAACCTGGCAACGCAAACATACACCACACTTACAAACCTGCCAATGGAAACATACACCACACTTACCAACCTGTCCACGCAAACACACACCACACTTACAAATCTGGCAACACAGGTCTGGACCTCCATTTACACCACCTGGCAACACAAGTCTGCACCTTCACTTACAAACCTGGCAACACAGGCCTGCATCTACAGTTACAAACCTGGCAACACAGGTCTGCACCTACACAAGCAAAAGCTGCACTTGCGCGTCTGGACCTACACAAACATGCAAAGTCTCACTGCCCTGACCTACATAGAGAAAAACTAGAGCATGTGGGCATATAGTGAAGAATCCACGTCTGTGTTTAATGTTCATTGCGGTCTATTGTCCATACACCGTTGTGTTTTTTGGAAGAGAGAAATGGCACATTGATTTGAAAGCTAGACAATAAGTCGATGACGAAGCAACACTGTTGTCTGCTGTCCAGCACTGTCAGCATGGTAACAAAATTATGCTTCACTTAATCTTGACAGACATTATATCACTCCTTCATATTACATCTTCTGCAAGGTGGCCATTTTGAGTGGACAGCTAATAAAAATTAGATAAAACACTGCTGTAAGACTCATCTGTGGTAATATTTCCTGATTTTATGTCGGAATGATTTTTCCACCCATGCGGGTTAAACCCCTTGATTAGCAGGGTGAGATGAGTGAATTGTCTTATCTAGGCAGGCATGTTGCAAAAACCTGGAGACAGTTGGCCAGACAAGCGAAAAGCTGATCTAGGAGAGTCAATGACTTGGCAGACTCGTATGAAAACAAAACAAGTCAATAGTTAGGGGAAGCCATGTGAGACGCTTGCCTAAGGCAGTCCATGTCTGGGGCTAGCTGCTGGCTAATGCAATGCAGAGCTTAGCTGACCGAGTGATTGGCCAAGCAGAGGAAACAAGCCTCCTGCCAAGGTGAACAAGTTCCTTTTGCCCTCTGGCCAATCACATTCTCACTTCGGGCCCATTTGTGTAGCTGTGTCGGCCTATCAGAAGCTCTCTGAGACACCATTCATGTCAGGTTAGAGGAGTCTTTATAAAATAGTTTTATAAAATAAATAAAATAACAAAAAAGGCTCCACATGCCATAATAATGAGGCACATTTAGAGCTGTGGTCCCTCCACTACCGTCGGCACAGCCCACTACTCAGGCGTATCAACATCCTCCGTTTGACGCACAGGAGACAGATGTGCAGGCAGACCGTGGCAGCTTCAACAAGTGAAGCGAGACCACCACCGCACAGGCAGAAATATATTTGAGTCTTTAAATTCCAAGTCTTTAACATGCCATGTTTCCCTAGAGTGCACCACACTAAGACTAAGCATGAGAAATCTTTTTTTTTTTTTAAATTAGATTCTTTTATTTTTTATTCTGGTCTGTTAACTGCAAGACATCGCACACTTGTAGACAGAGAACACCATTTCCAAATTGCTGTATGTCCTGCACAATAAAGCCTCCTTTAATTCTAGAACCTTGAATCCTAGACCTCAGAGTCCTCCTGAAATACTGTACGCTTCACCAAACCTGACACACGACTCACCCTGGTACACCAACACCCTCCTGTGATGTCTAGTGACGTTGGATCACAGTTGTCTTACATGACACACACGCACATACAAACATACTAGAGCCAACACTGGGAGTACTGTTAAGCGGAAAAAAACAGCTTCGGTCATGCAGGTGTTTACAGAGAGGTGATCCATGAGAGGAACTGAGGGCCGGGACCAGAATGCTGACTTGTGTTTTACACCGGTCTGCTACATAAATACACTTCCCGGTAGAGATGGTGTGGGTGGTCCTCCCTTTTGTTTGCTGAGCAAGTGGATGTTCTCCATCACACTCAGTGCACTGGCCTCTGGCTTGAGGTGTCAGGTATGCGCTCAATACAAGGCACTTAGTTCCAGCACACAAACACCTCCAGGCAATACTCAGGCTTCTAGGAAGCTGCTTTGAAGACGTGAGGATCCCTCCCACTGATGTGAGTTCACTCAGTTAAAGAGTTGTTGGCTAAAAATGAGGCCTCATTTGCCTTTGCATGATGTCTCTTTGAACAAAAGCACACTTCTACAGAGAAAGAGCCTATATGGCCCACAGGGACACATTTGGCCACAGTTTTATTCAGAAAGCAACTGGCAAAGTGCAATACACATGAACTTCAGCTAGTTCCATATTTTTGCAAAGATCATAGTTGATCATTTAAATCTGCAGTAGGGAAGTTTAGAGAATTACCAGATGGAAGTTGGTTATATCGGAAAATTCAAAATCAGGTCCCTCCCCCAATCTACCCTGGCTAACGCGACTTATCAATGCTCTGCGAACATTGGTCTGGCCAAGCTGTGTTGTAAACCCATTTCTCAGAGGGCGGGCTTAACCCGCCTCTTTCAAATGCCTCTGTTTGCTACTAGACGAAGATTCAACCAATCACACTCTTCTGTCCTCTGACGTATGCGAAATGACCACAACAACAGGGTTCTTGCAAAGCCCCATCGACTTGGCTACCAGCAGGGCTAACTGATAAATCAAACTTTTACCGAAGCCGGTCGTTAGCATTGCGAAAACGTCCTTTCCTGCAATAAATGATTCAAGGGCTAACCTTTGCTCTATTTCCAGAGATAACTTCCCTTTGAATTCTTCCAAAACAGCAGCTACACCTGCATTGAAATCTTGCCGTTGCTCCACGTTCGCCATGTGACAGTGACTGAGGTAGATTTCCGGTCGCTAAACTACCGCGTCATTGCCTTTTTGAAATGCTAGATTTTCATTGGTCCCAGTTTCTCTGTTAATGTAGAAACGGCAGCTTGGCCAGACTGACTTGCATGCGAAATGCAAATGCAGCGGCACAGGAAGCATGGGCATGCCCAGGCTACCCCCAATCGCTACTAAGTTCGAAAACTGTCTCCCAAACCCCTCTGCTATAGACCAGGCGGTGCACGTCAGTAAGCACGAGCTGTGATTGACAGGCAGCTATTCCTTTCCCCTAACTTGATTGGTCGAACAGAACCAGGAGCGGTGGATTTCTACCAACATGATTATAAGCTTAGGGTGGAGATAGGCTATGTAAGAAAAAAAACCCTGAACTTTCCTTTTCATGTACTACTTCCAGTATATCATGATACTTTCAGCTAATTTGACTAAAAAAAGTTACCTATTGCAGTTTTAATGCCTCCAGCAGTACCCCATGTGTAAATATGGAAGGGTAAGCAAAATGCATGGCCGACTGTGTTTGATGCTGGCTGCCACTTGATCGTGAGCCTTTCATCCATCCAATTCATCATGATGCTGTTAATGCTGTGCTCCAGCTGAACACCAGGCCACAGCCTCTCCCTGTCCCTCTCCTATTGATTCCTCATCTGATTGGTTTTCTCATTTCTCATTCATCACTGATTCCTACTGATTAGTTATCCCTCAACATGAACATGATTCCCATTTGTTATTGTGATCGCACAGCACATCACAATACACACAACCTGCATTGACCCCAATCTCACACATGAGGAGAAACCATAGAAACGTGTGTAAATGTATTCAGAGCACATGATGGACGAGTATCTGTCTGTCTATCTATCTATCTATCTATCTATCTATCTATCTATCTATCTATCTATCTATCTATCTATCTATCTATCTATCTATCTATCTATCTATCTATCTATCTATCTATCTATCTATCTATCTATCTATCTATCTATCTATCTATCTATCTATCTATCTATCTATCTATCTATCTATCTATCTATCTATCTATCTATCTATTATCCCCATGTTATTCATCCAGGGTGGGTTGGTTGTTTATTTTGTTGCCTATTTTATGTTCCATGTTATTTTGTTGGGTCTCCCTGTCCCAGCCCTCCCCACTCCACTCCAGTCCAGTCCAGTCCAGTCCAGTCCAGTCCAGTCCCCTGCACTGACCCGCGGTAGAGCTGTTCCCTGGGCAGCACGTCCTTGTGGAGGAGCAGGTGGAAGAGCTGGCCCATGTGGTCGCGCGTCACCTGGCTCCTCTCCAGCGTGGCCTCCACGCCCACCCGCACGAACACGCTCAGCTGGGCCGTCTGCTCCAGCTCCTCCACACACTGCAGCGCCTCCTACACCGGGGGGAATCACACACACGCACACAGAACACACACACAAAAGCATGCATGTGAACACGTGCACAGTAAACAGTACATGTCCTTACATGCAAGGCACCTGTTCCTTATTCATCTAGTAAGATGCCAAAGATTATGCGGAGAT
>CM059267.1:18972640-18992640 GCA_030347295.1 Setipinna tenuifilis | reverse complement strand
AGTCACAGGGACACACAGTGATGTCACACAGGCCCTGTGTAAGAGTGGTAGAGTGTCCCGCCAGGCTGACAGAGGGCTCTCTGATTCAGTACCGTAAAGTCAACATGACTATGGGACTGTGTGTGTGTATGCGCGCACATGTGTATGTGTGTGTATGTGTGTGTGTGTGTGTGTTACCTTTGAGATCTTGGGGATCTTAGTGGGGTCGATGGTCCTGCTGTTCTTGCTCATGGGCACCGTGCTCCAGCTCTCCTCCCTCTGGGAGCGCACCTCTCTCGGGTCTGAAGGAACACACACAAGCAACCATGGAGAACCTTAATAAACGCACACTCAGACACACACACACACACACACACACTATTTCCGCTCGCATATATGGCACTATTGGCTCACAAGAAAAAAACAAAGGGCTGAGCATCTTCATTTACAGCTTCACTGCGATTCAGCAAAGGCATACACACACACACACACACACACAATAGCAACAGACTGTGCAAAGCACACTTACTCACTGACTCTCACCACTCACTCTCCATGGTTATCAGAGTCATCAACCACCTGCTAATCACAATCACACACACACACACACACACACACACACACACACCTTTTCTGCCATCGCGTGAGGCTTACACTGGCAGAGGAAAGGTGCCAAGAGCCCAGTGATCATGGTTTAGATACCCAGGAAACCCACTAATGGAGGAGGACACACATCTTTTCCACCACACTGGCAATTAATGTGACTCAAAGTGTCTAAATGAAGCGTTAATGTTCCTTTCAAAGCCTCCACAACAACAAGCAGATACATTAGAGCTCTCTTGGACTTTCAGCGGCACTAGAGCTTCACTTCAAAGTGCTGGCGGAGGAAAAGAATGGTTGGATTAAAAAAAAAAAAAAAGGAAATCCTTCCTTCCCTCCCTCCAGCTCCTGTTTCAAACATTTTTAATTCGATTAGCCCCGTGCAAGATTAACCCGTAACTTTCACATTCAGTGCGAGCTTCCTCAGTGAGATTGTGCGGAGGCCAGTCTCCCTCTCGGCCAGTCTCTCACAAGCACACACACAGACACACACACACAAACTCTTAAGATATGGTGTCTCTATGGATGGTCTGCGGACAAGCAACTCTTTCCAAATTTCTCATGACCTGCGCGTCAGGCAAAACAATAGTCATCTTCAGTCGTATAAACTTTTCTAATTGCGCTTAACATCCCTCTCCAAACCCACATGCACTCAGTGAATGCTTCTGAAGCCCGTACCCTGCACTCCATTTTGTAATGACTGGCGGAGGGGTCAATACTAAAACTACTGCACTCCTACAGCAGCTCTGGAGACAGCTAGAGAGAGGCAGGGAGGGTCAGACAAAGAGTGCTAGAGAAAGTGAGCCAAGACAGAAAGAGAGAGGGAGACGGGCAGAGAGAAGGAGAAGAAGGAGAAAGAGTGAGAGAGTGAAAGACAGAGGGAAAGAGAAAGAAAGTGGGAGAATGTGACGGCGATGGACAGAGAGAGAGAGAGCACAATAAAGAGAGGAACGTGAGTGAAACGGAGGAGTCTAAAGAGAGGAGTGAGTGAAAGGGAGGTGTCTAAAGAGAGGAGTGGTGACTCCTGTGCGCTTGGTCTCTAAGCCCCTAAGAGGATTTGGCCGTGGTGCTGTGTGCTACTAACCAACACTTTATCTGGGTGCCTTTCTGTGTCGGTGTGTGTGTGTGTGTGTGTAGGGGGGGGGGTCTGAAGTGCTCCTGCTCCGGGAAACGTACTTAAGGTACATCTATCTCCTTGCATGTGTATGTGTGTGTGTGTGTGTGTGTGTCTAAAGTGTCCCTGCTTCAGGAAACTTACTTAAGGTACATCTATCTCCTTGTGTGTTCCCTTCTGGTGTGAACCCTAGGCTGCTCTAACTTTGCTATGCCTTTGTTTACTCTTCTGTTATCTTGTTAATGTCCTCCTTTTATAAGTCACTTTGGATAAAAGCGTCTGCAAAATGTAATGTAATGTAATGGGATGTGTGCTGCCACCACTACTGGCTGGCTAACGGACTGACCTGGCCTCCTCTTGCTGTCCTTGTTGAGGAGCTGCTGGTGCACCTTGCGCTGCTCCTCCTGCTCCTCGATCTTGGCCTCCTTGTGGATCTGCTCGATGGTCTTGGGGCCCTGGTCGGCTCGCCGGGACACCCAGTTGTGCTGCAGGCCAGACCAAACGAGCACAGAATGAACATAACAACGGAACAGTCACATACAAGTACATACAAGAACACCCTTGACTCAACAACCATGAATGGTTATTTTGCCCCTATTATTGTGTGTCATGATTGTGTTGCTTCATAGAACATGGACGAGTGACTCAACTCTGATAACTGTTACTGTGGATTGCTAAAAAAAACTGACACTATTAACACTAGCTGGACATTCATGGTCCACATATCATAATCTGAAGAGAAACTAACTATTGTATGACCGAACAGGATCAGTGATGAACTCCTGTAGGCTCTGATGCTGATTTAGCTCTGTAATCTCCCCCCTCTGTGTCTCAGTAGTTCACCTGCTAGTGTTCACTCATTTAAGCCCCTTCAGGGTGAGGATCACTCACTAGTGTACACTCATCTAATCCCTTTTAGGAAGGGGCCAGAGAGGCCAACCCACCAGCGTTCACCTGCCACTGCTCTCCTGCCAGCCCCAATCATTAGGGCACAACTCATTTCATCCTGCTTAGGCTGTGGCACTGAGACTCCATTCCCACTAATCCACTTTGTAGTGTACACTACGTAATGTCATCCCTCCCCATTAGGCTGGGGACAGCTCCTGCTATTCCACTCACTAGTGTTCACTCATCTCAACCCCTTCGGCTGGGAACAAAGACCCACTAGCAAGCACTAATGTCACACTCCCCCCCCCCCCCCACACCCTTAGGGGAAGAGAGGGAGGCTAACCCACCAGCCTGAGGTCGATGATATCCTGCAGCATGAAGCGTATCCGAGACGACGTCTTCCTCTCCTTGACGATCTTCTCCATCTGGTTGAAGTACTGGTCCATGCGAGGCTGGGTAGTAGGAGGAGGAAGAGGAAGAAGAGCACACAAACACATCAAAAATCTATCTAAAGCAGGCATACCATGGCGCCTGGAACCTCTGGGATTCTCACGCATTTGAAAAAAGCGACTCCCGGACACCTGCAAGTAATACATCTCCCGCAACTTGCGCAAAATTTCTTGATCTAATTAGGCCAGGTGACAGATGCAGCAAGTGACAGGGACACAGGTGGAGATTGGGAGAGTGACAGTGACAGTCCTGTGTAGTCTTTTTGCAGACGTTTTGACCTCTGCCTCTCTCATTATGCTATTCCAGGAATGCCCAAATTTGCAAGACAACAAATTGGGGTGGAGAGTTGTGG
Organism: Setipinna tenuifilis; assembly: GCA_030347295.1. Lineage (NCBI taxonomy): Eukaryota > Metazoa > Chordata > Actinopteri > Clupeiformes > Engraulidae > Setipinna > Setipinna tenuifilis. Next base: position 18,989,257 of record CM059267.1, on the reverse strand, counting down.
GCCAAAACTTAATGATGCTGCACAATACAATAAATTAAATATGCCTTGGGGATGGTATGGGGGGGGGTTAATCAGTCATGGGCAGCCTTGGGCTATTCTGTTTTTGAGTTTTTTTTCCCCTTCACGTGCTCCAGCAGGGGGTGCGTAGTTGACCTCCTTAAAAATGGCCTTTTCTGCACGTTGGGACATCTGCTAAATCCAGAGGCCTCAATTTCTCACGCAACCATCATCCTTACCAGGAAACACAAGTGAACTGACTGACTGAGTAAACAAGTGTGTCCTTCTACAAATGTGTGCCTCTTATTTGTGTGACTGTGTGATTTTTGAGTGGGGTTTTTTTTTTTTTTAATCCCACAGGTGCACCGTGTCTTCTCTTACACCGGCTTGCTGTGATTAATGTGACCTGTCGGGGCGAAGTCTCACCAGCTAACATTAACATAAAACATTTATGTATAATGAGGGCGTCACTGGCAGGGAAACAGGAAGAGACAAGGAAAGGTGAAACGAGGGGATAAAACTGATTTAGGATGCTCATCGTGGATGAAAACATTCTGTCTGTGTAAGTTTACACACACACGTGCCTCTTGACTGCCTTCCATTGCTTAGGTTATTGCATCCCGGAGAGTGACTGAGTAAATCTGTGTGTGTGTGTGTGTGTGTGTAGTTGTAGGGGTGTGTAGTTTCTCGTCCACACCGGCACTCTGGTCCTTGCTGAGAGTGCAGGTGAGGATAAAGTGAGTCTCCTCAATCTCCTCTTCCCCCCCTCCTCTAACTCATACTCATTCACTCGCTCGCTCGCTCACTATTCTCCTACAACATGCTCCTTCTCCTCTCCTCCTCTCAACAGCCCTAAACATCTCTGGACATATCTACTTCAGCTCATCTCACTTCTCTCCACCTCCTTCTGTATGACTAGAATGGCTGCAAGCCGCCATCGTTTTCATTGTCAATCAATGAAGCCATTTTTTCTGATTAGCTGCTTGGTTTATGTCAATTAGCATTTCCAAAGCCTAAGATGATGCCCTCAAATGTCTTGTTTTGTCCACACCCTAAATACACTAAGTATATTATTAAAGAGGATTAAAGAAACTAAAATAAGTTCTAGCTGGTTTCGGAGAATTTGGAGTTCTTTCTTTAAAACATTATTCGAAACAGATTAAGTGATTGTCAAATACTTGGCAATTAAGCCGGTAATCTAGTGGTACAACTCAACCCTCTAATAGCTGCAGCTCCTCATTCCTGAATTCTGGAGTCAAGAATCTTGTTTCCATTGTCTAAAAATAATCCTTCGCTTCATTCTTTTCATCGCCACATTTTTCCATCTCAATTTCTCCCACTCCTACACATACACCCACACACACACACATGCACAATAACCCACCACACATTTCTCTTTCTTTTCTCTCCATCTTTTCCTGGTGTCTCTACCCTGGCCTTCCCAAAGTCAAAGTCTTTGTGTGTGTGTGTGTGTGTGTGAGAGTGTGTGTGTGTGTGTCTGCTCACCATCATAGGCGCACACGCACACGCACACGTCTCTTGTTTCTCTCCATCCTTCTTGGTGTCCTTGTCTTAACTTTCTTCACTTTCCTCACATTGGCACAATTTCCACCCACCCTCACACACACAGACTCCTATCTCGGTTCCCTTTCTGTCCTTTCCTGCTATCCCTTCCCCTTACCTTGGCCTTCTCGAAGTCCAGGTCCTTGCCAATGGTGGTGAGCAGGCGACAGAGGCACTCCAGGCTCTCCTCGTCGTGGTTCTTCAGCAGCTTGACCACGCAGTCGTGCATGATGGCCTCCGTCAGCATCTTGAGCTTGAAGAGCTCGCCGATGAAGCGGATGTTGCCGATGGAGCGCCGGCGGGCCTTGTCCTTGGCCTCCTCCAGCTCCTCCTGCAGACGCTCCCGCTCCGTCGACTGGGGGAGGCCAGAGAAGGTGGAGGTGAGGAGATGAGAAGGTGGAGGTGAGAAGGAGAAGGTGAAGGAGAAGGTGAGGAGGTGAAGAGGTGAGATGAGAAGGAGAAGGTGAAGGTGAAGATGAGGAGGTGAAGAGGTGAGGAGATGAGAAGGTGGAGGTGGAGGTGAGGAGATGAGAAGGTGGAGGTGGAGGTGAGGAGGTGAAGAGGTGAGGAGATGAGAAGGAGAAGGTGGAGGTGAGGAGATGAAGGCCAGGTGCAGATTGAGGAGGTGCAACAGGAAGGTGGAGGAAGTGAAAAAACAGCAGGAAGGGAGAGGGAGGGTCAGGAAGGTTGGAAGGAGAGAAATGGGATTTCAAAAGGTGCAAGGGCAAAAGACGAATAAAGAGGAGTTTTAATGATCACTCAGATTTAACTCAACTCATCTTAAACCTCACATTTTGAGAGAGAGAGAGAGAGAGAGAGAGAGAGAGACAGACAGACAGACAGACAGAAACAGAGAGAGAGGGAGAAAGAGAGGGAAGGAGAGAAAAAGAAAGAGAGAGTGGGGACCAAGAGAGGGGGATAGAGAGAGAGAGGGGGATAGAGAGAGGGCAAGAAAGAGACTGAGAAAGAGAAGGGGAAAGAAAGAGAGAGGGGAGACTTTACCGATGTGGCCGAGTCCAGCTCTCTCTGCTTGCGCTCGAACACGACGTCGTCGGCCTTGTCTCGCTCAAACTCCTTCTGGCAGCGGTTCAACAGCAGCTTGCGGAAGTTCACCGTGGTGTTGGGCTTGTCTGTCATGGGCACCTTCAGCTGCATGTGGAAGAGAGGGCAGAAATTAGTTTATGATTGTGTGTGTGTATGTGTGTGTGTGTGAGAGAGAGAGCTACTGTGTCTGCAAGCTATAGTGTGCCTTATTTCCTTTTACAAATATTTATGGTGTATTATGTGATGTATTATGTTATTAAGTCACAAGATGTTGAAATGAAGCATTTTCAAAGGGTGACAGGAGACTTATGAGTGAGCAAGGAAAAGGACACGAAGGAAAAAAAAAAGGAATAGGAGTAATTAACACAGACACACAAACAGACACACACACACGCACACAGACACACAGACACACGTATAAAAGCAGAGAGCAAGATGAGCCGGAGAAGGCAATCTGAGGACACACAGCTGGCCGAGTAAACAAATGACAGCCCGGTCGCAAAAGCAAACACACAGGAAGCCCTGAGCTCACCACTGACTGGACGGGCAGACATGCGAGACTCTTTAGGGGCACTGCCATCACCGGTGGGGGGGTGGGGGGGGACATGCGGGAGTGGGGGGGGCACAGCCTTTGTGCCGGCGAGCCATTAAGTTAATGAATGACGGAGGGCTGAATGGGCGCTGGGCTATTAGGGATCTGGATGGGGCCTCTGGGAGTGATGCAGGGATGGCTTAGATAAAAGAATCAGTGGCAGCAAGATCACAGGGAGGCTACAATCACCAGTGCCAGGCAACCTCTCATGTTCCCCTGGATATACAATGTGGCCAGTTTAACTTTTAAGCTGTCCTACCTCAGAGAGCTTTATTTAGGGGTTTGGAAGAAGTTAAAAGGCTTGTGTAATGCATGTTTGCCTTAGGTTAAGATATTAATTATCTTTAATTATTTGTCTATAATTATTATGCAGGACATCGCACACGAGAGAAAGAGAAACATTTGCCTACACTGTAAGGTTTTGACAATAAAGACTCCTTCAATCCTGAATCAGCAACTATTCACCTGTAATAGCTTTTTAAAAAAACCCTAAAATCAGGTCCTAAACATACTACATCATTACTGGAGAGGGAAACCGATAAGCTGAGAAGTTTTTCAGAAATCAGAAAAACTTATTGTCTGTCGTGACAGAAAAACCGTCTTAGGCGCGGCTCTCAAACAAAGACAGAACAAGACAATGCCACACAAATAATCTTAAGACCATCCAGCCTCAAGGGCAATACTGTGTACGAAAACACTACAGATGACCAAACATGACCAGCAGGCAAGCAAACCAGAGCCTGTGTTTGTCAAAACAGCCCTGCTAATGACGCTGGTCTTGGGGCTGAGCCAATCACGTGAACCTGACGGAGAAGCAGACTGAGGAGGGTTGCGTCACCTACCGTTGCCAGGCAGCGGCACATGTTGGCGTAGGCCACGGAAAAGCTGGGCTCGCCGATGGCCTTCTCGAAGACGAGGTCGATGACGCCCTTGAGCCTCTCCTCCGTGTCGATGGTCAGCTCGCTCACCTGCTTCATGAGCTGGTTGAACATCTGCGGCGTCAGCTTGTTCAGGATGCTGCGCACCCTGCGGAAGAGCTCCTGAGGGGAAACAAGACACGCCAAACTCAGTTCCTCCCACCAGTATGAATAGTCACATTGCATGTGTGTGTTTGTGTGTATTGGAAAGTTTCTTCACCTGTTTGTTTTTTTTTAAACACCTAGATGTAGACTTACATAAGACCACCATCACTCCATAGATATTGTATCATATCACTTGCACTGCACATAGGAGACGTAATCCTAAATTTCTACCCAAAACACACATTGTGTGTACAAGACGGGGCTACACACAGCTACACATTTGTCTCTCTCTCTCCCTCTCACACACACACACACACACACACACACACACACACACACACAGGCACCAGCCGTGTGTGTGTGCGTGTGTATGGCCTCCTCCTCCTCCTCCTCACCTGTGTCTTGACGGTGTCGGGGTCGTCACTGGCGGCCCCCCCCATCTTCAGGCCGGGCTTCCAGGCGTTCTCCGCCTTCTTCAGCTGCACGTCGTCGTTCACCGACACGTTAGTGATGATCTTACGGGGCGGAGGGCGGCGAGGGCACACACCCAGCAGCTGATGAAGGAAGAAAGAGGGAGAGATAGAGAGAGAGAGAGATGGAGAGGAAGGGAAAGAGGGAGGGAGGGAGAGAGGAGAGAGAGAGAGAGAGAGAGAGAGAGAGAGAGAGGGAGAGGGAGAGGGAGGGAGAGGGAGGGAGAGGGAGAGAGAGGGAGAGAGAGGGAGAGGGGAGAAAGAGAGAAAAAGAAAAAGAAAGAGAAATAGAGAGAGAGGAGAATGACAAATGTGGTTGAGGGAGCAGGCATGAGAGAAGAAAAGGAGAATATCAGAAGTGACAAGAGAGAAAGAAACAGCAGTATAAGCAGAAATGAAAGGGAAAGAACATTTGATTTAAACCTGTGGGAGACTTTGGGACAGGCAGCTGAGAGATGATAAAACTCAAGAGCGATGAGGCCTTTATTATCCACTCAATGCTCATCTATCATCCTCTCCCTTCAAACGGCAGCTTTCATTAGACAAGGAGTACCTCTAAAACCTAAAAGATGACTGTCGTCGACTGTGTCGTAGACTGTCGTTTTTTATTCTTTGAAAGCTTAAAACTTAGCAGGCCCATCACCAACTACCCCCTAGCCAGAGGGATATGTTTGAGTATATCTATATTGATATGTTTCAGTATATCTATATTGATATATTTGAGCAAATCTATATTGATATATTTAAGTGCTGTGGTGGAGGAGTGCAGAGGGATTTGCATTATGTGCATTATGTGCAGCCTGTGTCAGTGTGTGAATGCATCTCTGATGAGAAGCGCACACGCACCTCAGTGTTTGTTTGTATGTACATGCACGTGTCAGTGTGTGTGGTGTGTGTGCATCTGTGTGTGTAGCGTGTGTGTAAGTGCACTAGCCACTCACCGGAGCACCCCTGCCGCCCAGGATGGGTCGGCCGAAGTCAGCGAACGCTGGGGTGAAGTCGGGGCCCCTGGAGATGACCCTGGGGTCCGGCGCTCGACTGGGCAGCTTGTTCTGGTTTATCTGAGGGGGGTGGGGAGCAGCAAAAAAAAAAGGGACCAGATCAGCACTGCAGTACTACTGACTACCAGCAGGGGGTGGGGGCGAGCACGAACGAAACCTCTCACCCAGCATATGAATGGCAACGGTTGAACGCCCCTCCAAGCCCTTTGCTCTAGTACTATTCTTCTCCTCCCTCCCTCCCTCCCTCCCTGCCTCCCCCCTGTTCAACAGTGATCCAAGGCAAACTCACACTCTCTTTCTCTCCCAGGCTCTGTCTTTCACTCGCTCACTTACTCTCTGTCTCACGATCAACAACAGATTTCGCAAAGTGTGCCCCATCACTCTCCGGGCTACACCCCTGCAGGAAGAGGGCAGAAGCAGATGTGGGGGCAGACTCAGTGGGAAGGCTAAAGAAAACTCAGACAGACAGACAGAAAGAGAACGAGAGGGACAGAAAGTGAGAATGATATGAGGGGAGAGAGAGAGGGAGGCAGAGAGAGAGAAACAGAGTAAGAATGACATGGGGAGAGACAGAGCGAAAGAGAAAGAAAGTGAGAATGATATGGGGGAGGGGGGGGACAGAAAGAGAGAGTGAGAAAGAGAGAGACAGAGAGAGAGAAACAGAGTAAGAATGACATGGGGGAGAGACAGAGAGAGAGGGAAAGACTATGAGGATTGAATGGGGGGAGGGAGGAAGAGTAGGAGCGTGATTATGACATCAGGAGAGCGAACGATCCAGTAAACGAACTTGACAGAGAGAGAGAGAGAGGGAGGGAGGGAGGGAACGACTGAGTAAGCAAGTGTGAGAGGAAAGAGAAAAAGAGAAACAGAAAAAGAGAGAGAGAGTGAGGACAGCTGACCGGGGCCACACATGCTAGTGGAAGTTCACCTCGGCCCAGCAGCCTTGCCCAGATGTGTTTTGGGAAAGTGAGATGGGGAACGTTTGGAGGGGGAAAAAAAAAAACCAAACAAACAAAAAATAAAAAAGACTAGCCTCCCCCACCCCACCCACTTTTCCAGCGCTTTAGCACACACAGCACACACACACACACATACACAGCTCAGCCTGGGCGTTTGTTTCAAGCTCTCCGTCTGAGGGGCGAATTATCCCCGCTGCCAACTCTGACATAACCCTACTGCAATTTTAATGAAAACAGGACGTTTGTGCATAGGCAGAGAGAAAGAGAGAGAGAGGGAGAAACAGCTTGATGAGGAAAATGGAAGAACCAGAGACAGAGAGAGACACAGAGACAGAGGAAGAGGGAGAGAGAGAGAGAGAGAGAGAGAGAGAGAGAGAGAGAGAGGAGAGAGAGAGAGACAGAGAGAGAAGGGAGTGAGAGAAAGAGAGGGGACAGAGACAGGGGAGAGAGAGACAGAAACAGGAAGGGAGAGAAGGGAGGGAGGAGGAAGAAGAAAGCGAGTAGCGAGTGGAGATGTGGATGTATAGCTGGATAAGACACGGCCATGTAGAGTAGTGCTGTCCCTCTTATCCCTCTGCAATCTTATCAAAGAGGCTCTTTACTAGCGCTCCCTCCCTCCCTCCCTCGCTCCTTCGCTCACTCCTTCCCCGGCCTGCATCCACAGCAGGTCTCCAGCCTGGCAGGATCAGAGAAAAGCTGACTGTGTGTGTTTCGCCCAAATGACTGATGAAATCAGCTGGACGTGTGTGTGTGCGTGTGTGTGTGTGCGCCACAGTTTGAGGGAGTATGTGTGTGTCTTTCCAGAACATTGTTCTTCTGTATCAGACTCTGATCAAGGGCTTGGTGTATGTTTGTAATGTGGTGGGATGTGTGTGTGTGAACTTTTTAAGCAACACGTGGTGGGCCATGAACAACCACCGTGTGTATATGTGGTGTAAGTGTTGGTGTGTGGGTGAGTGTGGGTGTTTGATGTGGTATGTGTGCGAGAATGTCGAATGGTGTGTGTTTGTGTGTAAGAATGTTATGTGGGGTGTGTGTGTGTGTGTGTGTGTGTGTATGCATACCTTGTCCAGCACCACGTCGCTGATGGGAGGGAGGCCCTCAGGTTTCTGCACGCAGGCCGGCATGAACTGGAACCCCAGCAGGAAGTCCCGGTCATACTGCTTCTTCCCATTGGTCTGCACCAGCTCTGCACCACACACACACACACACACACACACACACAGAGACACACGCAGACACACGCAGACACACGCAGACACACACAGGGGAACAAGAAGTCAAAGGTCAGCACAGATCCATCCAATCACTGCACAACAGTGAACACATCTAACAGTCAAATCTGTTACACATACAGAGTATGGAAGCTCATGGTGGGATATCTTCCAGGACAAATCAAGACAGCCACCTAATGTGACACTGTACACTCCAATGTAATGACAGGGAACAGAACACATATTAAATACAGGTAAAGCCGCATTCCAGAAGTAATATCTGTGTGCACTAATATATAGATAGACGCAACTCTGAGGCAGCAAGTGCTATGCTCTGAAGTGTACTTTTTTTCTCATTCACAACAAAAACACACAGATAGAGAGTGGGGAAAACACTCCCATACTGAACCACTAACTCACACAGCACAAGTACTTGTTAGGGCTTTTTCTCCATAATGCCACTTGCATTAGTGTGACTATTAGTACATTAGACTCCTCACTGAGGCAATGTTGGAACATTTTGCATGCATCACTTAAGTGGAGTGCATTATAGTACCTTAGGCATTACAAACTGGCTTCCATGCACACACTTTTCTGTTGGGATGCGAGTAGATTGACATGTTTTGTGATGGCACATGTGCTGCAGGGGGGGGGTTAACACTGCACAGAGCAACGAGTTTGTCTTGGGGGCCCCAACGTTGGCACCTGTGCCACACAAGCACAAGCCCAAAGCGTGCCGCGTGCCCCCCCCCCTTGAACAGTAATTACACCCGTCTGTCAGTGCTGCCAAGGAGCTAGGAGCTAGCTGGGGAGGAGCCCAATCTCCCATGGTGCACCTGGGGCGGGCAGGCGGCATGTGGCATGTGGCGTGTGGCGCTTTTACCTTCTTCTAGGAGGTAGGAGGGCGTGGCGGGGGCGGGGGAGCCGCTGTCCTGGTCGCCGGGGGCGATGCCGCTGTCGGTGCTCTCCGTCTCGGAGGCGTGGGCCGCCCCGTTCCTCATGGGCTCCGCCTCCACGTCCGCGGTGTCCGCCTGGCCGTTCTCCTCGGGCGCCTGCGGGGGGCAGACGCGTGTCCTGGGGGTCCTGAGGGTCCGCTGCAGAGGCAGGGTCTGGAGGGGGGCTGCCCCGGCTCTCTACCGGCTGGGCCGACTGGGGGGGCCCTCACTGGGGGAGACGCCTCTCTGACGGGGGCCTCCTGCAGAGCAGAGAGGAGAGGAGAGCAAGAGGAGAGGAGAGAGCAAGAGGAGAGGAGAGGAGAGGAGAGGAGAGGCAGAGGAGGAGAGGGAGAGAGGAGAGGAGAGGAGAGAGGATAGGAGAGAGGATAGGACAGGGAAAGGAGAAGAAGGGAAAGAAGAGCAGAGGAGAGGAGCAAAGAAAGAGACCAGAGTGGTTGACAGGAGAGAAAAAGAGGAGAGAGGATAGGAAAAGAAAAGGACAAGAGGGGAGGAGAAGAAGAGAGGAGAGGAGTAAAGAAAGAGACGAGAGTGGTTGAGAGGAGAGGAGGAGGAGAGAATAGGAAAGGGGAGGAGGAATGAGAGGAAAGAGGAGAGACGCAAGAGGAGCAAAAGAGAGGAGAGGAAGAAGAGAAGAGAGGAGGGTTAGAGGAGAGTGAGGGCCAGCGGAGGTGATGAGTTGATGGAGATGGATGATGGTGGAGGGGCAGGGTGGTGTTGACTGAGGGCTGGTTATATTGGGGCAGGGACCTGACGTCCACCGCACATGTGGAAATACTTAAGAAGGCAGCCAGTGTTACACAGCTCAGGGCTCTCTGAGGAGGACATGTGTGTGTGGGCACCACACACACACACACACCTGAGTAGACTTAACAGAATCAGGATCATACAAGCAAACACACACACATAAATCTGAACAGCCATGTTCGTAATCAGGACCAACCATGCACACACCTACAACCAACCAACCAACCACACCAAATATATATATTTATAAAAAAACAAACCTGCTTGAATGTTTACGGAAACATGTTCAAGCAAGCAGCAGCACACACAAATCACACATACAAACACACAAACATACTATTCACCAAATGTAGATCAAGATCTTCAGGGTACACGCTAACTAGATAACCCCCCACACACACACACACACACACACACACACACACACACACACACATTACCTCTCGCTCCTCTGATGAGGCCTCTCCCATGTGACTCCCTTCATTTGGCTTCTTCCAGCTCTTTGGTGCAGGGCCTGTAGCTTGGGCTGTGGCTGAGGAAACACACACACACACACACACATTATTCACTAAACTGTTTAGTTTAAATACACATGTACTCACTAACTCTGACATTCCCAACCCCCACCCCACAACCCCCTCAAAACCCTATTCATCTCTGCCTCCAACTGTTACCCAGTTTTTGTGCCCCCCCCCAACCCCCTCTGCCCCCCCCATACTAAGCGCTAAGTGACATCAGCTGGGCCTCGCTGGTCTGAGTCAGAGCACCATTGTCCACGAGGACACACCAGGCAGAATGAGGCCGGACACTGAGGAACAGTGGGAACAGCTGGGCCCCTGGCACGCTCTCACACACACACACACACACACACACACACACACACACACACACACACACTGAGCAGCTACATCTTTTGCTGCAGTTTGGGAACAAGCTGTTCAGCAACAGTAACAAATATTTTAATTTGACACTCTGACCTCCCAAAGTACTACATCAAATCCCTGACCCCTATTTTGCCTTCAGTATTTCTACAGAGGCATTACCAGACAAAGTGCGTGTGCGTGCACACACACACACACGTGCGCACGCACGCACACACACACACACACGTGCGCACGCACGCACACACGCACACACACGCGCACGCACACACACACACGCACGCACACACACACGCGCACACACGCACGCACACACACACACTCTCTACCATGGGGCCACATGAGGTGCTTACTGGTGGCTGAGGTCTTCCTTGAGTTGGTCTGGCGGTGGGCGTCCTCGCTGTCGGCCGTGACTGCTGCTGCTGTGGGGGTAGTGTCCGGTGTGTGAGCGGGCGTGTCATTCATGACGTCCGGCACCAGCGGGGCCTCTCTGCTGCACGGCTGCTTCTCCTCCAGCCCTGGGGGGGGCACCAGGGGGGGCAGGCCAGGAGGCGGGGCCAGCACGGAGGTGGTGGGTGCCGGACAGCCACTCGACGAGGAGGACGATGATGATGAGGAAGAGGATGGACAGGCTGCGTTGGTGGTGGTGGTGGGGACGAGCGGCGTGGGTGGGGGGGTGCCCGCGGGAAGCGTCGAGGCTGCTGCAGCTGCTTCTTGAGGCTCGTCTCTGGAGGAGACCAGGACGACTGGCTGCTCCGATGCCTTCTCAACAGGCAGGCCTCCGCCACAGCAGCCTCTTCCACCACCTCGCCGTCCTCCTCCTCCTCCTCGCAGTTCCACCTCCGCGCAGGGAGAGGGCGCTGGCGAGTCGGCCAAGCCGTTGACCGCCTGTGTGGGAGGCAGAGGAGTAAAAGAGGAGGAGGAGGAGGAGGAGGCCAGGGGGGCCACGGGCGTCTGGGCCAAGGGCTCCTGATGAGACTGCTCAGCCGCTGCCTCAGGGCCTGGAGGGGCTGGGGAGGGATCTGCGGGGGCTGGGGGCCCCACAGGAGTCACCACCTTAGGCCCCTCCGGCTCCACGGGAGCAGCGGTGGTGGTGGGGGGGAGGAGCACTGGGGGCCACAGCAGCAACAGCGGCGGCAGCAGTAGTGGAGGTCACCGTGGGCAGAGGAGGAGAGGGAGCAGAGGAGGAGGAAGAGGAGCAGGAGGAGGAGGAAGAGGAGGAGCAGGAGGAGGTGACTGGGGGGTTGATGGAGGGGGGCTCGCTGCTGCTGTTGCTGCCCCCACCGCTGCTGCTGGTGTTGCTGTTGCTGGCCGCCTCTCTAGTACTGGGCTCCACGGAAGCATCTGGAAGCGCTGGGCTCGGAGACGGGGTCGTGGGAGGAGGGGGCGTGGTGTCTGGTTTGGGTTTATCTTCTGTGGTCAAACAAACAAGTACACACACACACACACATACACAGACAGACACACAGACACACACATACACAGACACACAAACACAGACACACACACACACGAGAGAGAGAGACAGAGCAAAAGATCAGCAGCAGAAAGCAGTCATTTTAAAAACACAGAGCGATGGCTTTAGAGCGAATGCGAGAGCGGAGGTCTATTTCGGGAGGAGAGGTTTAATAAATAGGAGGGCGGGGGAGCCCACGCTTTGTTTGCAGTGCGAGGCAGAGCGGCAGTCTGGCCACTGACACCGAGACTCTGACCGAGGGCTGCGGGCGGAAAAGGCTCCACATTTCCAGTCAGAGGTGTGGGAGGCCTGTCTCCTTTGAATATTTGTGTGTGTGTGTGTGTGTGTGTGTATGTGTATGCATATGTGCATATATTTTCTTGGTGCGGACTAGCCAAGGGCAGATGCTGGATTGTGCTAATATGTTATGTCAGCACGTGTATGTGTGTGAGATGAGAGGGAGGGAGAGAGAGAGTGTGTGTGTATACTCTGTGTACACATTTCAAGTATGAGTGGGTGTTGGACATGAGTGTCTTCAAACGTGTGTGTGTGTGTGCGTGTGCGTGTGTGTGCGCGCGCGCATGTCTGCCTTCAAACGTATGTGCGTGTGTGTGTGTGTCCATGTCTGTGTATAGATCCAAGCGTGGATATGTGCATGCGTGTGCACTTTACCCCAGAACCAGTGCAGCATCTGGGAAAAAAAACACTATTGTCCTAATATTTAAGGTGAGTGAATGCATGTGTGTGTGTGTGTGTGTGTGTGTCACACTGGAGTGGCCGTCTGCAGGGTGTGAGTGTCTGGTTGTGTGTGCATGTTTGTGCCCAGCGCTGCCCAGGTACTTCATGTGTGCCTGTGGTGTGCTGGGGCAGCTGGATGGAAGGTGGTGCTGATGTGGCAGGTCTGCACCTGCAGGCCAGGAGTGTGGGTCTCCTCACCTGCCTCCAAATGGACCGTCCATCTCACTATGCAGGGGGTTGTACTAATGCCTGTGTTGTGCAAATGTACATGTGTGTGTATGTGTGCAAATGTGCACATTCATGTGTGTGTGTGAGAGTAAATATGCCAGTGTGTGTGTGTGTGTGCGCAAATGTGCACATGCGTGAGTGTGTGCATGTGTGTGTGTGAATGGGCATGTGTGTGTGTGAGTAAATATGCAAGTGTATGTGTGTGTGTGTGTGTGTGTGTGTGTGTGTGTGTGTGAGTAAATATGCAAGTGTATGTGTGTGTGTGTGTGTGTGTGTGTAGTGACCTGGTGTGCTGGCTGGACTGGGCTGTCTCAGGGAGGACTCAGGGCTGTAGGCCGCTGCTCCAGTAGCATTCGGGTCTGGAGTCTGACTGCTGCTCCCTGGCTGCTCGAAAGACACACACACACACACACACACACACAGAGTTAATCAATGATATAAACACGTGCATTGATACAGACACTCTACTATTTGCAAACTGTCACCACATGTCATGAAATCAATATAAATTAGAGCATGGTTGTACGCACACGTGCGCTGTGCACTTTCACACACACCACATGCGCACACACAGGCGTGCACATGCGCACACTCACACACACACACACACACACACACACACACACACAGGTGCAGCGCAAGCAGTAAAAACTAATTATACACCCAAAGAACAAAAGAGCATGAAGAGAGAAGGACGAGGGGACGAGGGGGTGAGAGGGGGAGAAGCAGAAGAAAGAAAACAAAGGGGGGGGGACAAGGGAGTGTGGAATAACAGGGGGGAGAGAGGAGCAGGAGAGAGAGAAGAGAGAGAGAGCTAAGAGAGGAAGGAGGAGATGGTGTGAAAGAGAGGGCAAAACCAGAGTGGTGATAAGAGGAGAAGGAGGAATGGAAAAGGGAGGATGAAAGCAAGTGACAGAGAAATGATCAGAAGAGGACAGCAGCGCCAAAAACAACCTACTGGTGTGTACACACACACACACACACACACACACACACACACACACACACACACACACACACACACACACACACACACACACACACACACACACACACACACACACACACACACACACACACACACACACACACACACACACACACACACACAACCCATAAACTCAGTAGAATCAATTATGCATTTAAGAGCAGCAAAGAGGAGCTACTGTATAAAGGTAAGGCCTCACTGATGTATGGTGCTGGACAGAGACAAACCAAAACACACACACACACACACACACAGGGTTGGATGAGGGGAGGACGAGGAGAGATAACTGCTACATTAGCATTCATCCCCACACACACACACACACACACACACACACAGACGCACACGCACACACACACACACACACACACAGGTGTTGGTCGCCTATGTCGGGACTACGTGTTTTTTTTTTTTATCGTCTACCCTTTCAGTCTTCCTTTAAGAGTTAGAGGCCCGTGTCGTCCTGCTGCCATCTTTATTTTAAGGTCCGTCTCTATGGGCATCCAGGCCTCTCCAGTAATCCCTTAATCCCTAATTAAAGCGCACGGCAAATGGCTGACATTAAAGTCCGCTGAAACTGAACCCAAATCAGCGACAGCCGAGCCAAACTGTGCGAGTAACTTGACTACCCTGCACCGGCGTTGGTACGAGGCCAGTCTTCTTCCCTCTGACTGGGGTGGCACACACAGCTTCAATATAATAACAGCAACAACAATAATACTAGTAATAACAATACTTATTATTATTAATTAATAATTATTCATGTAGCACTTTTCATACACATGGCAGCTCCAACTGCTAAACATAGTGGGATGGAAAAAAAGTGTACAGTAAAAAAGACATAGATATATATACAGATAAAACATGGAGTATATTAACAGAAAAATGAAAAGTTCTAGCCATGTGACGCGAGAGAAAAATGGAAGTGTAGAGGAGCTTTTGAATTCTTAAACAGATGTTCTGACATGCTTAATAGTCTTAGTGCAATAGCCTTCATATTAGGCCTGTGCTATCAGGAACAGAGGGAGAGTAATGACCCCAGCAGGGCCCAGAGCTACGGCGCTGTGTGGCTGGGCACACACGCACAGCTGGGGCTACTATCTGGTGGCACGCCTGGAGGTGTGGAGTGGGCATGGGACTGCAGGGCACAGGGAGAGTGATGTGTGACGTCCTGTGGCCATCTTGGCTGGCGAGACACTCATCTGATGCCCGCTGATAAGGATTAAGGTCCCCCCCCTTTTCCACACACACACACACACACACGTGCCTACTGTGCCAGCCTAATCACCAACTCTCTCCCTTTCTCTCAAACACACACACACACACACACACACACACACACACACACAGACGTTTGCCTACTGTGCCAGCCTAATCACTCACTCTCTGCCTTTCTCTTAACCACACGCATACACACATGTGCATACACACACAAATACACACACAGGCCACTGGCTTCCTGCAGGGCAAAAGACATTTAGACACTCGAGTGTGTGTGCACAGTCACCTAGATACACACACACACACACACACACAGTCTTAAATGAGCAAGTTGTTATCTTCACACTGACAAACGCAAACACCTACAAATGAAAAAAATAGGCTTGGTGGAGCATCTTTTGTGTTTAACACACAAAACAATTACACATCACAGGTCATACACACCTGCTTTTTACGATGCAAAAAGACACACACACAGACACAGACACACTCACACACACACACACTAACATGCATTAGGATTAGCAGGGCACAGCTTGAGCTGTGACTAATCCAAAGCCAGGAGAGAATGGAGCGAGACTCACACAGGCTGGAGGAGGAGCTTAATGGAAGATGAAGAGCTTAACTAGGAGACAGGTGTGTGTGTGTATGTGTGTGTGTGGAGACGTGTATGTGAGTGTGTGTCAGTTTGGGCATAAGTGTTTGTGTGTAGGACAGGGTGCTTATACCTGAGAAAATGTGTGTGTGTGTGTGGTGGGTGATAGCCTTAATGTGTCTGACTGTATGAAGGTGTGTGCACGTGAGTGTGTGTGTGTGTGTGTGTGTGTGTGTGTGTGTGTGTGTGTGTGTGTGTGTGTGTGTGCACGTGTGTGTGAGAGAGGGGGTGTGAATTGGTACTACTACTAGTAGTAGGCTCTTCCAGAAGGTGATGTGGTGATGTGTTGTCTGCTGTGTGGTTAAGGTGTGTATACGTGTGGGTGTGTGCTGTCGGTTTTGTGGTTGGTGTGTGTACTTGGGGAGGTGTACATGTTTGGTGTTTGTGTGTTTGTGTACCTGTGAGGGTGTGGGCATGTGTGTGTGTGTGTACCCGTGGGGGTGTGGGTGTAGAGGAGGCTCGTCCAGTGGCGGGGGGTGTGGGGGTGGTGGAGACCCGGCCTGACATGATCTCCTCGGTGATGTCCCTGCCGCCCTGATTGGGGTCCCGGATACGGATCTAGTGCATAGGAGCATACCGTTAGACAGACAGACACACACACATATGCAAACACACACACACACACACACACACACACACACTCATGTCAGGCTACAAGCTCAGTATACTGCATAACAATTATACAGACAGGAGAACAAATGTGGTGTTGCACACAGTTTAACAAATTGAATTGCCACTGAATTGAAAAGGTGAATGACCAAACGTGTAAGAAGAGCAGGAGGAGAAAGAGGAGAGTTAGAGGAGAGACGCAAAGAGAGGTGTGGCAGGAAGTGAAGAGATAAAGAGGAGGAATACTCACAGGTTTCTTCTCGCGTTTGGTGGGTGGAG
>CM059267.1:18965140-18967640 GCA_030347295.1 Setipinna tenuifilis | reverse complement strand
TGGTTAGGAGGCCGTATTAGTCGGGGGGGGGTCAGGGGTCATTCTGCGGGTTAAGAGTTAGCGGGCTCTCCTCATGCCATGCATCTAGAAACGTCTTAGAGATGTGCGGTTACCTGGATGGGCCTGAATCCTCCCTTGAGTGAAGCAGAAAGAAACAGAGAGGCTGATGGGAAACTTGCAGTGTGTGCGTGGAGGACAAATATTAGCACTGTCTGGTGCAAGTGTGCGTACATACACACACACGCACATGCACACACATGTATATGCGTCCACACACACATTATAATATATCATGGGCAGGTATACACATTTTCCCCTTCTCACAAACTTACACACACACACACTGAAGTGGATACACACACACACACGCACGCACATACACCACACACAGACATCCACAACAAACTAGAAGCAACTGTGGAAAAGCTTAGCAAGGCCGTTATCACTGATACATCTGTTGTGAAACTGCTGTGTCTGTACACATCTATTCCCCAGAGTGCTGTTCATGCTTTAACCGAGATAGCGCCCCCCACAGGCCAACAAAAGGGCACCACTATTGGCCCTGCCGGCCAGCAGAGACCAGCAGCGCCGCCCGAGCGGCCCCACCCATCCCAGCCCAGGGCCCAGTGTCCGCTGCAGGAATCCACCCAGACGCAGGCAGCCTGGCAGCCTGTTTACAGTACACGCCCATGGAAAGCCAGAGGAGTGCTGGTGAGCAAACTCACACGCAAACACACAAATACACAACCTCTCTCTCTCACACACACACACACACACACACATACACAACCTCGCTCACACACACACAAACACACAAAAATACACAACCTCTCACACACACACATAAACACACAACCTCTTACACACACACACACATAAACACACAACCTCTTACACACACACACACACATAAACACACAACCTCTTACACACACAAACACACAACCTCTCTCACACACACGCGCGCGCACACACACACACACACAAGCGCACACACACACACATACTCTCTTGTGCTTGTTTGGCAGCTCTGGGGGTTTCCAGACCTCCTCCTCTGGCACTTCCCTGGCAATGACTCAGCACAGCACATTATTAAGAAGGGAGGGAGAAAACGAAACAAAGTAAGAAAGAAAGACAGAGAGAAAGAAAGAGAAGGAGGAGGGATAAGGGAGGAGAGAGGGATGGGTATTGAGAAGGAGTGCTTATAGAAAAAGGGTGGGTGTCCGGAGGGGGGGGGGGGCAGAGAGAGAGAGAGTGAAAGAGAGAGAGAGAGAAAATGGGAAGCAGAGAAAATGGGGAGCTTGAGGGAAAAAAAAGAATGAGAAGGAGAACAGATGGACAGAGCATGGCTGTAAAATGAGAGTAAGTGTGTGTGTGTGTGTGTGTGAGTGAGAGAGAGAGAGAGAGAGAGAGAGAGAGAGAGAGAGAGAGAATCAATATGTGTTTGTGAGAAAAGAGAGAGAGAGAAAGAAAAAAATCTGTGTATTTCTCTGTGTGAGAAACAGGGTAGGTGAGAGAGAGAGAAGAGAAGAGAAGAAGAGAGGGTGGGAGCAGGGCTGGGTTGACTACTGTACTGAGGGTGTGACCTCACCGCTCTCCTCAGCATCCTGACCTACATTCCGCAACAGCCTATATACTGTATGTGTGCATGCATGTGTGCGCTACACACGTACGTGTGTGTGTGTGTGTGTGAGCGTCTGTGTGTGCACAGCCCAGTCTTTCCACTCACAAGCTCTCCCGCTCCCCTCCCCCTCTAAGCTTTCCCTCTGTGTCCATCTCTGTTTTTCCTCCTCCTCTGTCTCTCCCTCTCTCTCCCCCTCTCCCTCCCACCCTCTCCCTCCCTTTCTCCCTCCGCCCTCTCCCTCCCACTGTCTCTCCCTCCCTCCCACCCTTTTCTCTTTCTCCCCCCTCCTCCCTCCCTCCCTCCGCCCCCCCTCCCCCCTTCCCTCTCTGCCGGCTCCCTGTGCTGCCTGCTTACAGTAGCGGCCATGTCTGCACCATCGGGCCAGTGTGAGCCAGGGCCATCATGGGGGCCGCTGGGGGCAGGCAGGCAGCCTGGGCCTTGAAGCTGCTACAAAAACACGGACTCGCATTTCCTCCATTAATGAGAGGCCCCGCCACTCCACACACTGGGCCAAGCTGTGTGTGTGTGTTGGTGTGTGTGTGTGTGTGTGTGTGTGACCAAGCTGTGCTTGTGTTAATTTGTGTGTGTTCATGAGCGTGTGTGTGGCCAAGCTGTGTGTGTTAATGTGTGTGTTTGTGTGTGTATATGTGTGTTAAAATGTGTGTGTATTTGTGTGCATGTGTGTGTTTGCATTTGTGTGCATGAGGGTATGTGTAGGTGTGTGTGTGTGTGTGTGTGTGTGTGTGTGTGTGTGTGTGTGTGTGTGTGTGTTGGTGTGTGTGTGTGGAGGGGGCTTATGGGGGAAGGGAGGGAGGAAGAGAGGCAGGCAGGCAGGCAGAGACTTGCCCAGCCCTCTGTGTCTAGTGCAGTGCAGGC
>CM059267.1:18885140-18960140 GCA_030347295.1 Setipinna tenuifilis | reverse complement strand
TATTAAAGATGGTCAGCTGTGAAGTTGTGATCATGAGTGAGAGGCCAGTCAGCTGGCTTGTGAGCTTTCATAGGGGACGGATGCATCAGGCCAGCATGGCCAAGAATGAAGAAGAATGAAAGAGAGGCCATGAAAATAAGAGAGAGCGAGGGAATGCGAGTGAATAGGAGGGGGAGAGAGAGAGAGAGAGAGAGAGAGAGAGAGTGCATAGGGAGGAAAGTGGGAGAATGCGAGCAGGGGGGAGTAGGTGGGCGGTGGGGAGTAGGGGTGGTGTGTGGTCATGTGAGGCGAGGTCAGGTGAGGTGGGGGCTGGGTTACCTGGTGGGGTGGTGGAGGCCGTGGTCCCGTCACAAACTGCAGGTGGGAAGGGTGGACAGCAGCAGCAGCAGCAGCAGCAGCCAGGGAGGGACAACAGGACACACAGCACATCAACACACACAGCGGAGACAGACAGACAGAGACAGAGAGAAAGAAAAAGACAGTGTGTGAGTGAGAGAGAGAGAGAGAGAGAGAGAGAGATAGACAGAAAAAGAGACACACACATACAGGGAGAGGAAGAAAAAACAGCAGTGAGCGAGGGGGGAGAGGGAGGCTGGGTGCAGAGGTGTTGCAGTGATGGAAACACAGCTCAATACGGTGCAGCAGGGGCACACATCCACCTGCTCCAGAGGGGCACAGCAGCTTAGGAAGCACATCACTCCCCCTGCCTCCCACACACACACCTTTCACATCATAAACTACCATGCACACAGCTTTCAAATAATAAACTCAGACACACACACACAGCATTTCATTCAATCATTCCAATTAATCATTTGGAGACAGGCGTGTGGGAGTCGGAGAGTGACGTCACCTGTAAGGTAAACGGACAGGGATTACCTCACTCTTGCAGCAGAGGTCTCTGGCTTTGTCATGAGTTACCTGCAAGAGGTTGCTCACGTTCAGAGCCTGCATCCCATCAGGCACCTGGGCACGGAACGCCGTACTCACCGGGCGACTCTGAGGCTGGACGTTCATTGGCTGCGTCTGTGGAGAGTACACCAGTGGGCCGGAGCCTGCATTCTGCCCAGATGAGTACGGACTCTAAAGGAGAAAAAAAAGAGAGCGAGAGAGAAAAAAGGAGAGAGGATGAGAGGACTTGAAAAAAAAAGACTTAGACAAAGACAGATGAAGGGAAGGAAAGAAGGAAGGAAAGAAGGGTATAGAGAGAAAGAGAGCTAGACAGACAGACAGGCAAAATCCTGCTGCCTCTTTGTCTGCGGTTGCCATGATCAGAGTGTAAAATGACTACAACAAAACCAACAGAGACTTCAGGGACATCTGTCTCAAGACACCCACACCCACTTTAAACAGTCCAGGACTGGAGTGTATGCTATGCATGTGTATGCGTTTACTGAGTTGAGATGAGCAGATGCTGGAATTGTTAATAATGTTTTCACTGTCCAATAAATCAGCTCAACAATGAGACTGGTAAAGTCTCACACACACACACACACACACACACACACACACACACACACACACACACACACACACACACACACACACACACACACACACACACACACACACACACGTCTCTCGGTCCTTAGTCATGGTGTTTTCCACAGTGAGCCACCGCTAGGCGCAATGTTCCCCCCGCAGCTATAAAAAGGCTTTTAATTGAGGAGGTGATTACCGCCATCCCCCGGGAGAACATCTGCTTTGGGAGTGAGACGCCCCCAGAGGCTGGGGGATGGAGAGTGTGCTCAATACCATGCAAAAGGTGTGTGACTCCAAATGTGTGTGTGTGTCAGTGTGTGTGAGTGTGTACAGTATGTGTAAGAGAGGGGGGAGAAACAATGTGAGGGGGAGCTATTGACTTTCCTCAAACTGCTAAAACTTTTTTTTTTTTTTTTGCATTCGACCACTAACTATCTGCGTGGTTTGGATTGTGTGGCCAACACACAGAACTCTTAATTGTGTGCTACAAGTCATTATAGTAACTACAAACAAAGTGGACCTTTCTGTGCACTGCACGATCCCATTTAAAGACACTCAACCCACACATGCAAACTGAGCATCTGGAACGGGGTGTGGAGGAAGTCTGCAGACTATTAGAAGACTATTTGCCGATATTCGCCATGGACAGAAGACAGCGAATGCTTCCTGCATTTCCAATATATCCCATCTCCCCGACCTGAAAAATCAGTTCTTTTTGTCTTCATAGCCTTTCTTATAGCCATGGCTTTATGCGAATAACAAAGTTCTGGTTCCTTAATTAAAATATAGAATTATTTTTGATGTAATTGCATTGAATAAATAGTGTTGTCAGAAAAAAACATCTATGTCACATGTCCAGCCTAGCAGAAACAAGCCACACACAGAGGAACACAGGAAGGTTTAGCAAAGGACAGAGAGAGATGTAATGAGGAGGGAGGGAAGGCGATGATGATGTGCAGAAAGAGAGAGAGAGAGAGAAATGAGGTAGAGAGAAAGGGAAAGGTAGTGATGGTGAATGTAAGAGATAGAGGGGAAAATGGACAAAGAAAGAGAGGGAGGGAGAGATGGACAGAGAGAGAGAGAGAGAGAGAGAGAGACAGAGAGAGAGATGGACAGAGAGAGAGAGAGAGAGAGAGAGCGAGGGAGGGAGGGAGAGTAAGAGGGAGGGAGAGTGAACGGAGGCTGGTGGAGGATCTAATTAAAGTTGGTGACGGCTGGAGAGCTTATTAATAGCGCGCCGCAGTGCTTGCGGGGTCTGCAGATACACGCACCTAGTGTGAGCCTACACACACTCACACACCATTATGCTTCCTTTCCTCTGAGTCACTGACAACCCCCCTCCCGCCCGTGTGTGTGCGTGTGTGTGTGTGTGATGTGTTTGTCTGTGTAAGTGTTCCATGGAAGAGATTTCGAAATGACGCCCTGTGTCTGGGTCAATATTTGGCCCATTTACGCAAGATTTTTTTTCCACCTTTGTAAATACACCTAATGCGCAAGCCGCATGTGTGTGTGTGTTTGTGTGTGTGTGTGTGTGTGTGTGTGTATCCATGATTTTATTTATCTCTACATCATCAAGCAGCCAGTAAAAAAAACTGTGGGCACTACGGCTGCTGGCTAACTGATACTCTGTTCAAGAGAGAGTATCACTTCGGCCCCTGTAATACAAGAAAGTGTAGCGGATGAGTGCCAGGAAGTAACTGGCGTCGACACAAAGTTGCAACACTAACATTTCTTTGACTTGGAGATGGACATGTTTCACATCAGAAGATACGAGGGTTCCATTTTTAGAAACAATTTAAATCACATTCTTAACTGTATCTACTTCTGACACTGGCTCTGTGTTATGGGGTCAGAAAAATCACATGACCCTTCTAGCAAATCTTTGGACAAAATGCTCCAGACTCATCCACCTAATGGAAATATAACCATCTCTGAACAACTACTACATCGAATGAAGCAACATACAAAATATCAAAGGTACAAAATGCAGTAAAGAAAACATCCAAAAGTGATGCATGACACACATATTGACAACAAAAATGTTGGTACCCCTCCATGGAAAAGGAATAACCCACATCCCTGATTGCTTATTACATGTTCAATATTTGTGTTCTGATTTAACAAGTCACACATATAAAAACGGTATGGACATAATTGATGGAATCTTCAGCCTAATGTTTTGTTTCATGATGTTTAGAGGTAATCCCTGCAAACCAGCAACATTTCAACTAGACATCTGCAAGAGTCATCTGGTAGTCTGTCTTGTCCTAAGCAAACCACTCCATCTGCTTGAGTTTTGTAAGATGCTGTCTCAAGCTTGCATGTTTCAGCCCTCTCCACACATATTCGACGCAATTCAGAATAGCATCAGAATAGCCTGGTGTTTTGTGCTTAGTCATTCCTGAGAAAATTTGAGAGGAGTGTTTTGGACAAGGGCCTTGCCTGATCCAATCCGATTTGTGAGCTCTTCACTCAATGGAGGCCAGGAGCACAATGCTTCCGAGATGCACAAAGGAGTGTGCCCAGTGGCGCATTCCAGGCTGTGAGGATCCTTGGCGGTTT
The DNA here is from genome assembly GCA_030347295.1 of Setipinna tenuifilis. Lineage (NCBI taxonomy): Eukaryota > Metazoa > Chordata > Actinopteri > Clupeiformes > Engraulidae > Setipinna > Setipinna tenuifilis. The sequence goes on along the minus strand of CM059267.1, from coordinate 18,956,096 downwards.
TAGTTTCAATGAAACACAGTCTACAGGGTCAACAGCCTTGGTACGATGACTTCAAGGCCAAACCAAGAGTGCACCTTGCCTTAGGATACAGATATCCTTCGGAGCTCTGTTGGGAATACCATTAGAATGGCAGCATCACAAGCACAGTAGAACTCTAGAGCACTAGAGGAAACTGGAGGCAGTCTGTGGTAGAGCTGGAAGCTACCAGAGGTCAAGGACTTTACTATCTAGACAGCATCAATTGCCTACTGGGTTATTGTTACACTTAATGTTTTGCAGGAAAGGAGAATGCCCATGATAAGGCAGAGGTTGAAGAGCACTACTGTAAGTATTTAGGCTTAGTTGGCAGGTAGTGTCTTGGCAAAAAAAATGTAAGGGTGTGGTATACTTTTGAAGGACTAAAGGATCTAAAGGTTGACAGTATGGACAAAGGTCTTGTGCAAGTGAACAAAGGCAAATTATATGTTCTTCATATCTCATTTTCCAGACGTTGGCAAGTCAGGAAGATCAAGCTTATTGTGCTGTATTTAAAAACAGGTCAAAGGAGCCTGTGGAACATAACATGGGTAAGGACTTTGCCATAAACATTTAGCAATGAGATGCTGCAGCATTCTCTGAAGGCACAGAAATCTCTTTTCTCCTAAAAGGTAGTGACAACATGTCTGTAGGTATGCAAGACTTTTCCTTGTCCAGGGTAAGGCAGAGAAGTTGCTGAATTTCACGAGAAGACAGAATTCCCCATACACTTTAGCCTGTATGACATCAGTACCTAGGAGCCCCCTCTTTTCCCTGGGCTTAGAAGCCAGTTCTTCCTGGTGGACTTGAGGTGGAGTAGAGAGTTCATGAAGGGCTGTGGGATCTGTCATGTTAATCCTGTTAAGTAACTCTAGTGAAGGCTCTGCCTAGTGATCAAGGATCTTTTGTTTGCCCTTGAAGGGGCAGTTCCATCTGCAAACCTAACTCAGACTGGCTAACATACATTGGGAGGAGCCATAAACATATTGAATGCCATTGTAGAACTTGTATGTCTAATTTTCATTGGCATAGAGATGGATTTCTTGTGTTTTGTTTATACATAATTTGTTCAGAATGCCACATAGCTTACATTGTGTCGTTGACCCTCACATTTTCCTTCTTTTTTGTAAGAGAGGAGCTGATCCCCAATGTGCTAGATGAGTGTTGTCTAAAGCTGTGTTTTTAGCCTCCTAGAAGGAGAAGCATCTTGTTGGAAGCTTTGTTGCACCAGTTTGCGCTCTTCCTCCTGGAGAATCCAAGAGGTTTTGGGCAAACATCTTAAGCTGCACCTCTTCCACATCAAGGTGGGTGTAAGTGATGCTACCCGCACACAGATGGGACCCCCTGAGGTTAGTTTGTGAAAGACTGTCTCTAAAGGATTGTGTTTGCACTGCCTACTCTGCCCAAAAGCAAGCCAGGCTTTCTGGGAAGCGGCACCCTGGGAGACAGCAGATTATAACCCTGGGGGAAAAGGAGACTGGCACAGGGCTGTGTGTGTGTGTGTGTGTGTGTGTGTGTGTGTGTGTGGTGTGTGTGTGGTGTGTGTGTGTGGTGTGTGAGAGAGATTTGGAGCTCTGCAAGTGTCAGACACGACTGTCTCCACAGAGTTCCAGAGTCCCCTGAGACAGCCTAGAGAAGGGTTAATCAATTCATCTCAGTGACAGCCTGACTCCGTACTCACTCTCAGCACATCACATATGGACACGTGCTCGTGCGCACACACACACACACACACACACACACACACACATGCATGCACACACACACAGAGCACAGCGCACACACTTGGGTGTGTATAAATGCAAAGGCATGCATTTCTCGGCCACACTCTAGTGCACATATCCATTAACATGCAGTCACCCAGCGTGATGCTCCCCACTGGAAAGTCAGAGATGGGAGGCAGTGTGAAAGATGGATAGACAGCGGGAGAGGACGAGTAGAGGGACAGAATGAGAGGGGGAGGGAGATAGAGATAGAAAAAAAGAAAGACAGAGGGGCAGCTAGGAGGATGGAGAGATCGCTGGATAGCTTGTAAAGAGGAGGGGGATGAGGAAGTGCAGGATGAGGATAGAGAGAAGCAGATGGGCAATAAGATGACAACAAAAATACAGATGGGACCACTGAGCCACACACACACATACACACACACATAAAAACAGATAGATGGACAGATGGACACTGGTCGAAACACAAAGACAGGTGACCCCAAGCATACTAACAGGATACGGACACAAACACACACACACACACACACACACACAAAACAGCCAAATCACACACACACACACACAAGCATGCATACACATACACAAACTCATTCACGCACACACACACACATATTATGGGATGGCAGCGGCGGTGGCGGCGGCTGTGTCTGTGACGGACGTGACGGAAGGAACACACTCACCCCTCCGCCTGCCTCCCAGCCCTTAAGGTAGCGATACGGGGGCGCTGTGGGGACTGATACCTGAGAGAGAGCGGGCGCGGAGGCCGGACCTCCAGGGCCAGGGGGCCCCGGCAGCGGAGGGTGGCCCTTACTGAGGTCGTGAGGGGGAAACGGAGGGCCGGGGTGCCTGGGTACCTGTGGAAAGGGGAGAAAAGGAGAGCGAAGGGGGTGGGAGGGGGGACAGAAGGATGGAGAGAGGGGGAGAGAATGACAGAACATTTAGCACCGCTATGCTTCGACATGGTCAGGATATTTTATTACACCGACACCTTGTTCTGTTGGCTTACGTGAGACATGAAGGATTTATACGAGACAGAGAGGAAGAGAGAGAGAGAGAGAGATAATAGTAATGGGAATGTATTAACTTGTCAAGTGAATAAATGTGCTTTTAAGCTTCGATCTGAGCGTACAAGTGGGTGCAAAATCACTTCACCATTTATCTGCCAGACCGTATTCTGGTGGCATGAAAAGGTCTGAGAGTGAGTGAGTGACTGACTGATTGCAAGAGTGAGTGTGTGTGAGTGTGTGAGTCTATGTGTGTGAGTAGGGAGAGTGCAAAAGAATGTGTAAGTGCGAGAATGATATTGTGCGCGTGACGGTGCGCAGGCAGACGTTACTACATGAGCCGGGGTGCTTATTAAGAGTGATGGGCCGTGATGGCACATGATGTGACCCTACAGCAATGAGAAACAGGCCGAAGGAAAGAGGGAGACGGAAAGAGAAAGAGAAGAGAGGGGGAGGGACAGAGGGACGGGAAAAAAAAAAGAGACAGACAAGAGAGATTGAAATGCAGGGAGACCAACAGAGTGAGAAGTAGAGAGAGAATGGGGCAGAGGGGCAGAGAGAGAGAGAGAGAGAGAGAGAGAGAGAGAGAGAGCACATAAAGAAAGACACTGTGTGGAAGAGAGTGAAACAAAAGAGAGTGAGAGAAGAGTATGCAGTGGATGAAGAGTGTGGGTGGAGGGAGACAGAGAAAAAATAAGAAAGGACAAAAAGAAAAAAAAAAGCAAGGGAGAGACAGACGGAGAGGTATTTTGGTGGCGTGCTGGGCGGACTGCCAGCTCTGCACCACTGCTCCCAAGGCCCCTAAACACAGTACTCTATCACCTGCACACACACACACACACACACACTCATACACACTAGGTACGTGCACACAGTTACCTGCTGAACAGCACGTGTGCACACGCAAACACACACGCACGTACACAAACACAAAGTGCACTCAATCACCCGCACCCACGCAGATGCACATGGATGCGCAAAGACGTGCACACACACACACTGCACTTTACCTCCCACAACTACACACACACACACACACTTCTCCTTCTCCCTCTTCTATATAATGTGACAGTAACACAGTGGCACACCGTGGCTCTGTCTCAGATCACTACGTTCCTTCCCCCTCACGGCTACAATGTCAAGCTGCTCATTGAGAGCAGGGTGGGGGGGGGGGGGGGTCAGGCCACGGTGCTGGCACTGAGCGTTAACACCCGCCACTCCAAAGGCAAACAGAGCCTTTTTTTTCCTCCCCCCCTAAAGCGAGTGAATGAATGTATGGCGTAAGCATATCTAAGGAGGCCAGGGCCAAATGAAATATGCATGGGGTTTGCACAGAGGGCTGGAGCTTCCCCTGGGAATAGCCACCGTCAAGGAAGAGGCTCCTGGACAGAGAGATGGCGTTAATGAGGGAGGGAGGGAGAGAGAGCGAGAGAGAGAGAGAGAGAAGAGAGAGAAGAGAGAGTGAGTGAGAGAGAGAGAGAGAGCGCAGATCAAATAATTACCACAGGCCACAGGCTAGAGGAAGCAAGAAATCATGACAGAGAAAATGAATGAAAAAAATTGAGTCAGCAAGAGAGGGGAACCATGGGATAGTGGGAGACAGACAGAGGGGTGGAGAAAGAAGGAAAGAAAGAAGGAAAAAAAGGAGGAAAGAATAAAAGACAGAAAGAAAGAGACAGAGAGACAGAGAGAGAGAGAGAGAGATCATGAGGAAGGAAAGATAAAGTGTATGTGTCTGTGGAGGGGGACTTGGGTGTGCAGTTTGTTGGCTGTGATCCACAGATCTTTGTGTGTGTGTGTGTGGCTTTGGACTGTGGCACTGGTGTGCAAGACTGATCTGGGTCTGGAGCCAGCAGGTCTGTGTGCCACATCAAAGACACACACACACACACACCGCTTCCTCACACACTCACACACCCACCCTCTGCCGCTCTCCCCCTCTTCCTCACACACATACACACACACGCCATTTTGGTCACACCGCAGGTTTACTGACAAATTATACTGGCATTTACTGGCACCCAAAACCCCTTAAAATAGCAGTTGTTGGTTTGTGTTGTGAAAATATTAAAATGTCTTTAAACCGCGAGCATCATCTTGAATTTTATGAAGGATTTTAGTTGACATTAGGTTCCCTGTCTTCCGAGTATGCTGTAATGGGTTGGGTTGTTTTATTCTTAATTTTAGTTTTGAAGAATTTTAATGGACCAAACAATAAATGAACACATGAAATGCAATGAGCAACATGTTTTACTGGGCAGTAACAGCAGGTGAAACTGCAATAAAACCTGAAAGTATGGTAAATAAACAGTGCAGAGAACAGAAGCATAAACCAAAATATATATATATATACTAGACCTGCAATCACACACGCAACCGCACACACACACACAGACACACACAGTAACACACACACACAGCACTGGGGGAGGTGGACACGAGGCCTCATTACTGCTAGCTGACCCTGGCAGTGTGGCTCGGTCTTTGACATACAGCCCCTGGGCTTAAATCATTAGTGTTGGGGTCACGGAGAGTGAGGTTGTCATGGTGTGTGTGCACGCATGCCTTGTATGCGTGTGTGTATGTGTATGTGTGTGGGTGGGTGTGTGTGCAGTCTGTGTAGACTATAGTGGAGCCCAGAAAAACATGTCTCCACCTGCCTTGCTTCTCAGCTTCATCAGATGCTACCCTGGAGCAACAGCTCGTGCTGGCCAGGTCTATGAGAGGAGACGGAGCCTTCTGCCTCATCACCCTGCTGCCATGCTTCCACTGCCATTTATTCACACACACTTCCATTCCATTGTTTTGTCTAGTCTATGTATACTTTGTCTAGTCTATGTATCCTCTATAATATACTCCGCTGTATGTCCTTGGGTGCCCTCTTCCATCGGGGCGCTAAAAACCCTTAGTCCTGGAATCCTTGATGAATGTATGTATGTATGTATATATGTATTTATGCGTGTTTATATGAGTATACGTGAGATATCTCTATGATGTGTATATGCTGCTGTGTTTCTGATGTGTGTAATTTCCTTAATTTGCTTGGGGATAAATACGGCATCTCTACTCTCCCCTCTGCTGCTCTAGCTCTACTCATCCTTTATTGCCAGGACACTGAAGAGAGACAGGATGCAAGTGGAGGCAGAGAGAGAGATGAGGCGGGAGATTTAGGAAGTCACCACAGACCAGATTCCAATCTGGGTCCTAATGGTCCTCTGCCCTGCCCATTTATGCCCCCCCTCCCCTTCCATCTTCTACTCTGTTCCTGAGAATGTATTCCGCCTTCCACTCTACCCATGCTGCATTGCAAGGTCATGCCTGCTAATGTCTGTGCAGGAGGGGAAGGTGTTAATGTAGTTGCGGCAGGACGCTGGGCGGATGGGGAGTAAGGGTGTATGAAAGTGTGGTGTGCTGGTAAGAGTGCTTGCTGAGCGTGCTGAGCTTAAAGACTCCTCAGCAGGGCCGCTGCTGTGGTGGGGAGGCAGGTGTGAGACATTCGCTGCAGGTGAGGTGCACCATCACTCACCTGAATCCTCCACCTCCACACCCCCACACACGCTTGGTAACTGTTAATGGGAGACCGAATATCGCACCATCTTCGGATTTGAAATGCATGGGCGCACACACACACACAAACACACGCAGACACATACACACACACTTGCCCTCGCAAATGATGTTAACAGAGAGGCTCATTGTTGTTTTTTCACACCTTCTTACACCTGTGCCAGATAAAATCTCTTCTTTTAGAGAAAATTTCTTTCACCATCTCTCTCTCTCTCTCTCTCTCTCTCTTCCCCTCCCTTCCCCACACACCCACACCCACTGAGCGGTGGCAGCAGTGAAGCATGCTGACCTCACACAAACCACAGCGATACTGACCTCACAGAAACCACAGAGATATGAAAAACCATCACTGTGAAACCTCATGCAAATGCCAGTGCCGTTCTTAGTGTGGGACTGTGTGTGTGTGTGTGTGTGTGTGTGTCAGTCCGCCAGCAACAGTTATCTGTGCCCCCGGTAAACAAATCTGAAAAGCTAGAGATTAAATCGTGACCAAGCTATAATAATCAAATCAGCCTTTGTTACAACAGTTGAAAAAAAAAATATTTGAAAAAAATACTAACGAAATAAAATGTCTGCACAGTAACAAGACATGCAGACCATTCGCAGCACAGAGACCAATAAAGTTTAAGTAGAGAGGTAAACATTACTTAGAAGAAATACCGACATGCCTATTGTTGCTAGCTGGCAGGCAGGCCTGAGCATTGATATGTACTTGTTCTGTGTGAACGATAATACAGCACACAGAGTATGTGGAAAGCAGGATGACTGAGTGTGTGCGTGTGTGGAAGTGTTTGTGAGAGATTGTTTAAGGGTGTGTGTGAGAACGAGAGAGAGAGGGAGAGAGGGAGAGGGAGAGAGAGAGAGAGAGAGAGAGAGAGAGAGAGAGAGAGAGAGAGAGAGGGAGAGAGGGAGAGAGGGAGAGAGGGGGGTTGACTGGGGACACAGGAGAAGGAAGCATAAGGCAACAAAGCCGGGACAAAGTACAGCGTCGATGGTGACGATGATAACGCAAACAGAGATAAATCAGAGCTTAGTTTTTGGTTTTGGTCCCAAAGCCAGTTCTTTTAGTGCAAAACAACACATATAACATCGCCTGTGTGTGTATGTGTGTGTGTGTATCTACGTGTCTATGTATGGTCTCCATCTGACAAGTCCTTTACTAAGTCCTGTATGGATGGGTATATGAGATTTAAGGGACCATCCTGCAGATACAGCTGATCCTGGTACAGTGTTCAGCAGCCCCGCTTGCCATGGCATCATCCTGGTGTGTTTGGGAAACTGAATGGCGTAATTGGCTGGAATGTGTCAGATGTCTCGCTCACACTAAATAATGCGGAGTATGGCATTATCAACCATACCAACACTGATGACACAACCAGCTTGAAGGGAGTGTGTGTGAGTGTGAGTGTGTGTGTGTGTGTGTGTGTGTGTGTGTGTGTGTGTGTGCACGAACGCAAGGGCGACTGACTGCCCACTGTTCTACCTCACTCCATCGAAAAGCCCCCCGGCTTAATCAATCCAATGAGTCAGCTCATGGTGTGTGTGTGTGTGTGCGCGGGTGTGTGCGAGCTTTGCTAGCTGTAGTTCACCCAATGGATGAGCTAAAAGTGGCCGGTGTGAGAGTGTGTGTGGGGAAACCACCCGTGTGTGCTAGCGAGCTAGTGCTGGCTAACGCCGAGCGTAGATGGAGCAGAGATGGATATTCTCTCTGCGGTGAGTCCTACGGTGGCTAGCACAAGAGCGCTGAAATTCTCCCCGCGGTGCTCAGGCTAGCGGCAGCTAACGAGGAGAGCTGAAGAATTGGCTGTGTGGTCGGGCTAATGAAAGCTAACACAGGAGGCTGAAATTCCCAGGATTTCGAACTGCGTGCACAAGCTGACGGATGCCAATATGGACAGCAGGAATTCTCCCTCTCCCCCTCTCTGTCTCTCTCTCTCTCCGTCTCTCTTCCCCCTCTCTCTCTCTCCCTCCCTCTTTCTGTTGATGAGCTAAGGGTGGGTGGCAGGATGGGACGGGGTGACTGGGGGGTTGAAGGGGGTGGGAGGGGGGTGACAGAAGCTATGACTGTCGTGCTGGGAATGTGCTAAAGACCATGTGGGGCCTCTCAGTGTGTATGTGTGTGTGTGTGTGTGTGTGTGTGTGTGTGTGAGAGAGAGAGAGAGTGTGTGTGACAGAGTGTGTGTGTGTGTGTGTGTGTGTGTGTGCAAGTGAGGGAGAGCAACGACTGCATGAGCAGTCTGAGACTACCACAGGGTATAAAAAAAAAGAGAAAGAAGTACACACAAGAGTACAACTGGGTTAATGAAACAAAATTAAATTAAGTTCAACTAAACACTTTCCTGTGGTGACTTACCCTGGCCTGTCTAACCTCATGAATGGTACACTCAAAACACCGTGTAGAAGAAGAATTAACTCCTTGTTTGTATTTTTGTATGGGTTCTCTTTCTTTTTTCGTCTTTACAAATTCTCAAGGAAAACAATGGTGGCAAAACCTTTTAAAACCCTTTTTGCAAGAGTGCGAGCCAGCCATCGTGTATTAAAAAGAAGCTGTTTCAATGGAGTACAACTCGTGTCGAACCAGATGTTAACAGTTTTGAATTCGCTGCAAAGAAACACTGGGTGTTCTCAGGGCTTGAACCCCCGGAGAAGAGGGAGCAAAGGAAATGTATTCGTCATTTGTACTTGTTGGTTTTGTTATGTCATAACCGTGACCCCTGTTTCTATGGTTTTCTTTAAAGATGTATCCTTAATAAATGCTAAATAAACCAAGCATTTAAACCATACTAAAATGCTACGGAGATGAAATCAATGTTATGTATTAATTGTAATTATCCTAAATAAATGCATTTGATTGAATATATATAGGAAATGTTTGTGAACACGTATCACTCATTAAAGGTACCTGTAGGTGGTATTAAGACCAAAGGTTACCATTGTGGAAAGCCTCCTTTATTGAAAACTCTTTTACAGTAGTAGAAAGACAGACAACATTGATTAATTAGGCTTCGTATTATATTACTGAAGTCATTTAGTGGGCTTGGATGGGGTGGGGCATGTTTTTGGACTTTTACAGATGACAGCCAATATTAAATTAGCAGAGTGACAAGAAGAGCGCTGTAAAAGCTCCTGTGTGTGTGTGTGTGCACACAAGGGTGATTGACTGAGAGTGTACAAGCTTCTGTTCATGGGTGCAAACTGTGCAGCGACTGATTTGGTGACCAACTGCATGAGTGCATGTCAGTGTGTGACTTGGTCAGACTGTATGTGTATTGAATGTATACGTGTGTGTTTATGACCACAATGCAGTAACTGTATTTGTGTGTGTGTTGTGTATGCTGGGTGTGTGACCACAATGCAGTAACTGTACTTGTAACTTAACATATGCATTTGTTTGTGCATACACTTGTGTGTGTTGTATATGCTGCAGTGTGTATAGCATACACTCCATGTGTAACTCAAGTGTGTGTGTGTGTGTGTGTGTGTGTGTGTGTGTGTGGCCAGTACTCACACTGTAGACCGCGGCCACCCCGGGCTGTGCAGGGAAGAGGCGCTCCTCTAGGCCGGGCTGCACCCGTGGAATCCTGGGACGTGCCGTGTTAAGGACAACTCTGCAGGGGGGTCAACTTAAGGTCAAACGAGGTCAAGGGGTGAGGGGCAGTGAAATACAGTACATGCACCATCAGCAAACAGCAAGGCACGGCCCGGCCGTGTTGCTCAACGATTTACACATGGACAGCGACGATCCAGTGTGCAATGCCAACTCAGCTCTCACACACACACACATTCCCCCTTCTCTCACACACACACACACACACACAAACACACATTACGTTTTAATGCTGGCTCTGTGGCTGAACAAGAGGTGAACTGTACGGAGGAGGTGAAGAGAAAACTTCCCCTCGTTCAGCTGTGAGTTTTTCCAACCTCTACCAGTCACCCGCACCCCCATCCTGCCCCTCCACCACCCTCTTGCTCCACAAAAAGTTCACTTTCCCCCTCAAGAGTACACCATGTACCTTCACCGGGGAGCATGGGGCTGCGGGGAAAACCAGGCATGGAATTCCCAAATTTCCACACTGGGACTGGACTCCACAGCTCCACAGCCAGCCATGGGGAGGGATAATCCTCATCAGTCTCAGGACTGGGGGATTGGGGAATCTTTTAAATCCCTTTCAAGCTCCTCCCCCCTCCACACACACACACGTATACACGGACCAGTCAGAATAACAGCACACAGAAAAAGAATTACAAAAGCTTTCACATAAACAACACACGATCGCACAGACCAGCTTTAACTAGTGGCTTCAGTGCGATACTATTGCTGCCGCTGCTGCTGTACAAGTTAAACCACTCTATCAGTCATCTCACACACACACACACACACACACACACACACACACACGCACGCACACACACACACATAGGGCAGACACAGGATTGGCACCATCTCACTGAAATGCTTTGCTATGATTCATCTCTGTGCTATGATACGGCTCCCCCTTGACTCTTTACTCCTCTGACAAGTGAACATTGACCCTGATTTCTCTCAGCAGGAAGAGATCCCAGTCAAAACTTTGTAATGACGGTAAGTGGTGTAATGACCTACGCAATGCTGTCTGTTTGGGTGAACGCCTTGGTGCATTTGAGAAACAGTTGACAGCTCAATTCTCAAAACCTCATTTAACTATCATGGATTAAAAATGTTATTCGTTGCTTGTACTATAATTTTTTACACATTTGATATTCAAATGTTAACTGCCATTATTCTGGCTCTGCCACGTTGCTAGGGACAAAAGCGTTGGTTAAATACCGGCCCCACGAGCACACACACACCTAATTCCTCATGACTCACACACGTGGCCTCCCTCACCTGGGGGCAGTGCTGCAGCACAGCTGACGCCTGATGGAGACACTCAGCTGACAGCTAGACAGCTGTGTGACATGGCACCAGTGCCTCAGCGCCGTCACCTGCCAGATAGGCCCTCTCCAAAGGCCTCAGGTGCTCACAGTGTGCAAGAGTCAGGATGTCTCAGACACACACAGACACACACACACACCTGCTACGCAAAGGCCGTAGGGGTGGACTGAACAGAAAAGAAAAACTGAAACTAAAAAACTAAAACTGAAAAGAATTAAGAATAGTAAAGATGGAATGAGAGATGAAAGACAGCTGGAGGAACAAGAAAGGGCATGAGGAAGTAAAGCTGAGGCAGAGTGAGAAAATATGCCTGTGCATGTGTTTGGGACAGGGAACTATGAAAGAGAGAGAGAGACAGAGAGAGCGAGAGTGAAATGTAAAAATGAAGAGAATGAACAGCAAGAGGAAGAAGGAGAGAAAGAAAGAAAGAACCTGTAAAAGAACCGGCTCTGGTAGTCGTGTAGTTCGGAGTGCCCAGGAGACTGTAAGGAACGCGCTGGTCACGTGATTTCAGGGAAAGCCAAGGTCTGGCTCCCCTCCTTCCTGCTCTCCACACTTTTTTCTCTCCCTCTTTCTCTCTCTCCCTCCCTTTTTTTTGTCTTTGGGCTCCTTCTAACCCTGCGCTCTATCCTCAGGCAGGCTGGAGCACTCATCTCTCCTGGCCCACGGCCAACTTCACTCCTGAGATTTAGCAGGCCAGAGAGAAAGAGAGAGGAAGAAAAAGGGAAAGAAAGGGCCAGAGAAGCTTATAGCAGTGAGAAGCTGGCAAAGAGCTGGGGCAGAGTTCAGAGAGAAGGAAGGAAAAGAGAGAGGAAGAAAGAGGGAGGGAAAGAAAGAGAAAGAGAGAGAGAGAAAGAAAGAGTGTGGAAGGGTTGTGTGGGTGACAAGTATTTTTTCAAATAAATGCTGGCAGAGCTGCTGTGAGTTTCCGGCAAACGTGTGTGTGTGTGTGTGTGTGTGTGTGTGTTACCCAGGATCCACAGGGGTCACCCTGTACCTTCTTTGACTGGGATATCTCAGACCAAGTTTGGACACAAGAATGTATAAGACAGTGCTGGTGTATGTGTGTGTGTGTGTGTGTGTGTGTGTGTGTGTGTGTGTGTGTGTGCGTGTGTGCGCGTGTGCGTGTGTGTGGAGTGTGAGTGGTACGGAGTAGCCACGCGACTCAGCAACAAAACACACTCACACGGTGCCCTAGTTTGGTGGATGAAACTTTGGTGAAAACTGCTGGGTTGGTTGTATTTAAACTGGCGATAAATAAAATATTCAGCTGAAGTGTGGCTTTTAGATACAGAAGAAAGGGAAGTCTTTTTTCTCTGACAAAGACAATTTGCACGCACCAATCAAAAAATAGCCACTGGCCAATTTTGATTTATCCATCTGACAAAATAAAAGGCGCCCTGTTTATTGGAAGACTGCCACAACATGCCTGCACATTTTCTATTAGCGAGAAAGCAAGCAAGAGAAAAGGTTACAGGTTGATGCAATCAATCCATCTCGGATATCCTGAAAGCCAACAGATATCCTGTCTGAGCAAAATGTTTATTTTAAAAGGTTGAAGGCACTCGAAAGACTGGAGCTTCTGGAAAGAGATGATCTAACTTGTCTGACTTGAACTAAAAACGCAGAGTCAACAGTGCACATCACCCATCATGTGAACACACAATCATGACTTTGCTGCTCACCTGTGGTTATTCTAGTGATAAGCTCATGTAAAAAAAAAACCTGCCTACGGACACACTGCATTCAGTTTCCGTCACAAAATTGTTGAGGTGAGGCCCTACCAAATGCTAAACATCCAAATAACTTCACATTTGACACTGTACTGACTTGGGTCCTCAATACACCAAGAGTACAGCTTCTTGGACGAATGGTTCTTGAGATAAACAAGAAACAGATGAAATTTCTCATTGTAGTATCTCCAAACTGTGTTAGCAAATGTGTTCCTAAAAAAACCTAATTCCAAATATTAAATTGTTCCTCGGGTCAGAAGCGTTAAAATAAACTCTAAAAGTAACTTTCCTGGATGGACACCCTTTGGAGCCTCAGGGGCTAACAAGAAGAGTATCTAGTCATGCAATCCAAGTGAGCAAAACACTTCCTGTTTCAAAAAGGCTCAAAATCCCATACTCCAATTAGCCATACAACAGCCAGGAAGGGGAAGCGGCCTGGACATTTTTAAAACGTATCTGACGAGCTGCATTGATGTGTGGACAAATTTAATTGTTTTGAACAACTGAAGAAACACTATGATTTATTCCTTGGAAAAGCACCTTCAGCAAACACTTTCCAGAGGCCCATGGTGACACGGCCATTTTACACTATAATTCACTTTCATACATTCACTTCCAGGAATTGCCTGGCAGGGTTTTTTGGTCAGCTTCAACTTTTGTTTAATTCAACTCCTCAGCTTGGCTCTGCCCAGTAAGTGCGCTTGACCAAGCTGTTCAAAGGTCTTTCTGTCTTTGTGTAGAACAGTTTGCATACAATTTTGGTTTCGGCCTGCCAGTCTCGCTCTGAAACCGTGGTGGGGGTGGGGGGGCAACACTCAGTGAAATTACAGGCTGATCCGACTGGCACTTCCTTGCATAACCAAATCCATTTGCATGCGCCAGGCTGTACTTTAACAATGACTCAGAGCAATCTGGGTCTTACACAGTCAATACTCACCAGCTCACACACACACACACACACACACACACGCTAATGAAAAACCATTGTTCACTCACCAACTGCCCTCTTACACTGACTGACCTGCTTACTTGACACTTGCCTTAGAAACACCATGTCTGAGTCCAACAGTCTCTTTCTCACACACACTAACACACACACGTCAAAAGCTTGTCAAAGCTTTGCCTTTATGTTTAAAATGTGTTTTTTTTGCACTGCTAACCCTGGCTATGCACCGTGTTCACTTGCTTTTTTCTCTCCCCAACACACACACACACGCACACACACAATGCTTATCCAAGTGTACATTTTGCTTTTATCCATGTCTAAGGGTCTCTCTGCACTACTCATGTTCATGTTGTTCACCTGTCTTTCTCTTGGTCATCCACTGACCCGAGTACAGCACCTGTGCTCATCTGCTCTGCTCAGATTCCTCCAGTCACCCCTCAGTAGCCTCGAGCGGGAACAACCTCATGAGGCTGAACTTTGACCGCAACATGGCCGTCTTTCTTTCTTCCTTTCTTTGTTTTTCCTAGTCCCCCCCCCGCCCCCATCCCAACCCCAACCCCCTTCACTGCTCTCCAGGAACACAGGAACGCAGCTACTGACAGATAAAAATAGATGTTAAGACCTTTATCACTACACGCCCCTAAGAACAACCCAGCAAAGTTTGCGGGTTGTGAAAAAACCCATAATCTACCTCAAGGAATGTGGAAAATCATCAGATAAGCCTAAAATATAAATATATCATTTTAACGCTTGATAACAACCTTTCCTTCCACAGAGGCATACCAGAATCTCCAGGGGAAACGGAAGAGTATGCTCAGCTTTCACCGGGAGGTCGAAAATAAAGGTGCGATCTTAGTGGGACAAAGGTGTCAAGGTCCAGGTCCAAAGCCCTGAGAAGGGGAATGCTGACCGGGTTAAGCCTCGTCTCGTGCTGCATGGGTTGCTTCAGGAGCTTGGCTTTGGGGGGTGGGGTGGGTGTGTGTGTGCGTGTGTGTGTGTGTGGGGGGGGGGGCTTGCCTACTCTCTCGACCGAGGGGAAAGCCTGAGCCTATTCCAACAGCCACTGACTTCCTCCAGTGTGCACAGGCAAAAGAAAGAGAAAGGGGAAGACAGAAAGAGAGAGGGGGGAGAGAGAGAGAGAGAGAGAGAGAGAGAGAGAGAGGGAGAGAAGCTGGATGAGGGAAGGGTCTACAAAGCTAGGCGCACATGGGGCCAAATAGAGAGAAAAAAGGCGGAAAGAAAAAAAAAAAAACTGGTGGGGTGACTGAAAGACAGAAAGGGAGGGGAGGGTGAGAAAGTCAAACCGTTCTGCTGAGTTGACTATGCTTTCCCGACGTATAAATCACACCGCTCAAGTCAACTTTTGCAGAGCAGAAATAACATTTAAAGACATATACACACACATGCCAAACATCTAAAATCATCAGCAGCTGAATACACCAAAGCTTAAATGGTCACATACCCAAGATGACACCCCGCCACACCCACACACTTTCCCATACACCTAATACAGGCTACATAATGCTCGTCATACAGCAACACACACACACACACCTATGACCTATGTGTTAGCAAATGGCACTGATATCCTTTCGCTGAGGGCTCATAGCCTGTTAGGTGTGCTGGCTGAATGACTGAATAGATTAATGAATGAATAACAAATAAAAGAAATGCACAGTGCAAATGGATGAGTGAATGCTAAGAGGCTGTGCAGCTACTAGTGGAACTGGGAAAGAGCAAACAGCAGGAGGAACAGACAGAGAGAGAGAGAGAGAGAGAGAGAGAGAAGGGGGAAGAAATAGGGGATATACTCCAGATTGCAAACGTGGCACTCAAAGCTGCTCAGGGAGGGAGGGGAGGGGAGGGGAGGGGGAGGGGTGCAGAGAAGGGGGGCAAAGACAGAGAGCGCTGGAGGGTGAGAAAAGGCGCGGGAGAGGGAGAGCGGGAGAGAGAGGGAGAGTGCGCGCAAGTGAGTAACAGACAGATTAAGAGAGAGAGAATGAGTGAGAGGGAGGGAGAGAGAGAAAGAGAGAGAGAGAATGAGTGAGAGGGAGGGAGGGAGAGAAAGAGAGAGAGAGAAAAAGAAAGGGAGGGGGAAAAAAAAGAGAGAGAACTAGGGAGGGAGGGAGGGAGACCGAGGCCTGTGTGGAGTACCTGAGTGCAACGGGTCCACATCCCAGCCAGAGGAAGTGGCTGGAGACAGACCAGATGGTGCAAACGCTGAAATGTCTGCACAGCCACCCGCCCGCTCACACTGCACTGAGTAAATATGGCCTCTGTCGTGTGTGTGTGTGTGTGTGTGAGACTGTGTATTTAAATGACACATGCGTGTCCTAGCTTGTCTGTTTGTGTGTGTTTGTGTGTTCAAGATTTTTATTATTTTAGTTTTTTAAGCATGAGGCAGCTAAATTTAGTCTTCATCCACTCCACAAACATGCTTATAATGCTTGTGATGTGTGTCTATGTGTGTGGTCTTTGTGTTTTTAAGGTCACATAGTATTGTGTCTGTATTCCTCTGTGTGTGTGTGTGTGTGTGTACAGTACAGGCCGCTATGGGACCATGACTCAACAGCTTGGCAGATGGTAAATCAGGGAGGGAGGAAGGAGCGAACGGCTGATAAACACAAACCAGATGACCCTTAATGCAGCAGCAGCAGCTCCAGCAACAGCAGAAGATGGAGACGACGAGATGGGTGGATGAACAACAGCCACTAAACTTAAGCAGAGGCAAACAGCACAGTCATCCAGCTAAACGCACCAAACATCCTCCAGCACAGTGACTGTCAGCACAGTCATCGAGCTACATCAACCGATGGCGCTTATAAGAATGTCTTAGGATGATGCAGCTTCAGTGTATTCCTCTGTGGTCTGCATGACTACAGGAGGTGGACTTTGGAGGGGTGGTGGTGAAGAAGAGTGGATTGGCAACAATGCCTTGTGGGACTACACAAGTAACGTGACTACACAAGTTCTTTGTCACGTTAGTGACCACAAACCCCAAGACTGTTGAAAAGAACCCTAAAACACGCATCAGCCCAACCACAGCAGAGAGAAAGAGAGGGCCAACACTGTGCCAGGAATAAACACATTTAGCTGCGTTCTACTTTGCTTAAATTAAACTTCATTACACATCTCTGTCATGAGACCCTGCAGCGATGGCATCACATCGGGTGGCAAATTGGTTGCCTATTCGGAGGGGAGGTGTGTGTGTGTGTGTGAGAGAGAGAGGAGAGAGTGTGTGTGTGTGTGTGTGTGTGTGTGTTTGTGGTGAGGGGGGTGGGCACATATTCTTAGCGAGGTGTGGACCTGCAAATGGCTCTGTATGAACACATGCAGCCTGAGTCATGCACTTCCCAGCTCTGTTTTTAACAGGCGGCAGGGCCGGGGCCAGGGCCAGGGCTTGGGAACGGGCATTTTCCTTGTAAACAACACGCCTGACCTGAGGTGCCGTCACAGGAGTGCCTACAGCCTGATGTGACCTCTGTCACCGGGTACATACATAGCAGTCAACTACAGTATGACACACATAGCTATACGTGTGTGCGCATGCGCGGTGGTATGTCTCGAGGCCAGTTGCGCAATATATATTCCTGATATACACAGACACTGAGCCCGCTGCTGAGAAGACTGATGCCTAGTCATGGGGGTCAGCCGGTGCAATGGAGGTCAGAAGAGCAGTGTGAAATCACATTAATAACAGTCTTGTGATAGTCTGTGAAATCATCAGAATGACCTGGAATATCCTCTGTAGTACTGTGGCTAAGATTAAAAGATTTGTAATCTTTCTTAAATATCCCCTTTTTCACTGTTCAGCAATCAATCAAGGTGTGCCTAGCTCAGTGAAATGCCAGAACACTAGGAACTAGGTTACTGGTGTTGTAAATAATTGCGATATTCGTGAAGGTTGCATTTTAACGCAAGACAATTTCTTGGTTACTCTACATCTATTACAGTGATTACACTATTACACGACAACAAAAAAATTAGCATCTTATTCACATAGCAGATCAATTAAGGACATTTACTCCTGACGCATTCATTTGGTGTGCTATTTTTGTAGGGGATTTGCAAGTCACATGCAGAAAATAAATGCAGACGTATTGAGAAGCATACAGAGGACTGTAACAGTAACAAAATGCTTACATGCCTACCAGTATTTCTGGATAAAAATCCACCTGATAATAACAATATACAATTGCAGGGGACATTTTCTAATATATTGAGAAAAGCAAAAATAAATGTTTTTTTCTCCCTATTTAAAAGTGTATTTGCTCACTATCTCTTCTACAGCCTAAACTAAGTATTTAAAGTGATCTGCCTCTGTTTTTATATGTGCTTTTGAGTACTGTCATGCTAAACAATCTAGTTGTTTCCAGAAAGAATGTCACAATCATTTCCAACCTATCTGTACTTTTCCTCATCATGTCATCAATTTAGTCAACGTTACTGGCAGCTTCTAAGATGGTCGCTCCAAATGACTCTAGTATAGGCTGGGTGCAACTGGAGGTCACTTGGACGGACATTTGGTTGTACAAGTCACTTTGTGGTGGAAATGTTTGGTATTTTCTGGTTAAAGTCTAATAAAGAAAGAATTACATAGTCATGTTAACATTGCTAAAACAACAAACCTAAGGGTGGTCAAAGATTTTTGCACAGTACTGTGTATATACACTGTAATATATATTTCTATAATTTATACAGCTGATATACACACATATGTACAGTATAGAACACTAAGTGGAAAAAAACAGCCTACCGCAGCTTACCAATGGCAGACTAACCGACAAAACACTTTCCACACTAAAACCATAAAAATATATACCAAAGATAACAAGTGTCATAACGGATGCCCCAGATTATGCGCTTGTGAGATCTCGAGGTCTTGAGCAAAGCGGCCGCAAACCAGCTTTATCTTTCCTCCTCGCCGCTGAACGGCACAGAAAATAACCTGAGGCCCATTCGTCTCTAACCAGAGCAGCACGCAGCAGCCCTGCGGCAGACGCCTCATCTCAGGAGACGCGCTGACAGAGAGAAACAGATCGAGGGTGAGAGAGAGAGAGAAAGAGAGACAGAGGGGGGGGGAAGAGAAGTGGACCACAAATGAGAAAGAAGAGATTGAGAGAAGAGTAGAGTTGGCTGGAGATCAGCCAAAGGCAAATAAATAAATAAAAAAGAACAAACACACAATATCACAAGTCGCCAAACTTGGAGAGAACACTAAACTAGGAGATGAAAAGGCAAATGAGAGGAAGGAGGTGAAGAGACAGAGAGAGAAAGAGAGAAGAGTGGGGAAATATTTAAGAGCAAGACAGACGAGAGGGTGAAAGCAACTGGAACAAAAAAAAAACAAATGAAAAAAAAAATGCAGGAATACACAAAACCACAGAAAGAGCAACAGACAAAGAGCAATGAAAAAGCAGAGAAAAAAGGGAGACATACAGAAAAAAAGGGGAAAAAAAAGAAAGTGGAGAGAGAAAATAAGAGGAGAGCCGCCACATGTCTAGTGCTGTGCTGGTATCTGGCGGCTCTGGGCCGGGCTGAGTGTGACCTGGGCCATTGTTATGAGCCTGGTGGGAAGTGGCCGGCTGGCCCAATGCACCCAGAATGCTAAGCAGCGTGGCTATTGTCTGCCCGTGCTGCATGCACCCGCCGTCGCTCTGGCAACCAGGAGTTGCAACCACCACCCCCCAAGCTTACACTACACTACACTAGACACACACACACACACACACACACACACACACACACACACACGCTACACTACAAACATACATAAAAGACACATTACACCAGCTCTCTTGCCAGACACAGCAACAAATCATAACACAATGTCCTAAGGAAGTTCCATTCAAAAACAGAGACCAACAACAACATGGGGAAGGGGAGAGAGGGAAAGCTAGAGAGGGGGAGAGGGAGACAGACAGAAAGAGAGAGGGAGAGTGTGCATATTCATATACATTGAATGAGTGAGGAGGACAGAGACTTTGGGAAACCCTGCGAGCACCTGTGCCAGACTGCTGTTTGCTTATTCAATCATCTGCATCTCTTATCCCCAAATCGCAGCCTTCAGTACAGCAGCGCTGGGCAGTCAAGCATGCCGTCTGGGGCTATATGGTGGGATCTGAGGGGCTATTGATATATGGTGGATGTGCACTTGCCCATGAACCTGCAGACACTCTGTGACAGAGACCCCTCAGGGACACCTGGCTGTGAATAATGATTTACAGAAACGGCCGCTGCTTGGCGTGACGAGCCTCTGGCTCTTGTAAGACAAGCGTTAAAAAGTCACCAAAATGAGGTCAACCGGGTGACAGACAGGGCTACAAGGAAAGGCGTGCTTTGATGTCCCTGTTTGTCCAACTGTGCAAACAAGTGATTATAGACTGGCACAACCCCAACATCCCCTCACGCACACAAACACACATATACACACACACATGCATGCGTAACGCGCGCACACACACACACACACACGACCTAAAACACTTGGGCTGGCTGGCGGGGGCCGAGCTAGCGTTCCAGACGGCAGGTTCAGCGTCGGCATGAGAGGAATGGCCCAGACCGGGGCAGGTGCCAGCCGGCGCAGGGGGAGAGAGGGCACGCAGATCAGACGCTCCCCTGGCCTGACCTCGCCAGATCAGGTGTCGCCACCCAACACCAGATGCCACAGACAACATGGGCTGGCGGGAGGGGAGGCCAGACAGGCAGGCAGGCAGGCAGGCAGGCAGGGAGACACACTTACACTCACACTCACACTTACATACACACCGCCTGAGGTCTGGGCATGCCATTCACACAGTGTCTCCCTTGGCTGCACAGCACTGTGTGTGTGTGTGTGTGTGTTTTTTAATTTATTTTTTCCTCCTCATCTCATCTCTTGACTGTACCAACACACACTTGACTGGTGTCCTGAGGTTATTGAAGACGTTTATTAAGCTGATGCAGGTGTGCATGTCTGCTTCTCAGGAGCAGACAGACAACAGAGGCATGACTGAGCATGGAGACCGCCCGAGGAGGACTAAACACCTCTTTATGCTTTTTTCAAACTGATCCCAAACTTTTTTAGATCCAAAATCCAAACTTTTAGATAGTAAAAAAAGTAAAAAGACAGCAAGTGAAAGGCCAGTAAAGAGAAAAGAAATTGAACAGTCTGAAATGTACAGAATTGAGAATTTAGGAGCCATCAGTGTTAATGAATTATAGTATTCCCGACTATGTTTTTGTTACTGTAATCTACCATCTCTGTGGTTTCGTAGGCTTAGAATAAACCTTCTGTGTCTACATAGTAAGCAGATCCTTTCCCACAGAGCTAACCGTGAGTCATCACCATCCTTCTACAGATACACATTACGAAGCAAAACCAAAATGGCCAAACATTACTGTCACTGGCACCTGACTGTCTCGGTGGTTCCTCCTGTATGTTTGGAAGCCCGTGCGGTCGGTTGCAATTTACAGCCTCAAGGACAGATGCCAAGAAATCTAACATTACGCATCTTTCAGGCTTCACCAAGACCATGTTTGCTTGGGTAGTGTGTCAGGCAGGCAATGCTGCTGTGCATGTTAACCATCCAAAATTTCACATTCTGCATTTTTAAAGAAAGTGTGGCTTGAAACCGTCCTGTACTTCAGGAGTAGGGCTCAATTGGTCAAGGGTAGGCTTTTTCAAAGCATTCACATAGGCTTACATGGCTTTGTTGATACCTATTGACAAATATAGTAAAGGGCTTTCAATGGGAGGACAAAGACTGCCAAGTATACCCTCAACAGTGCTTCCTGTCATTTGTAACCACTCAGTGTGAAAAACTCTGTGGCTGAAATGCCAAAATGCTGGTGCTCTGTAATTTACAAGGGACACTGCATTACTGTCGTAACATCCAAAAGCACTTTATGGAGTTAAGGTTGTTATGTAACTGTTAAGTCAAAATTACATGTTTGCTGACTTTGAAAACAGCATCACTCCCCTTACAGACAATTTCTGTACACTGAACTGAAGCTAAACTCGTCAAGGCAATCGATAGATCAATAGTACTGACCAGCTGAATGACATTCAATGAACCAGAGAAACATCAGACAAACTCAGCCAACCATCTGATGCAGGAAGGACAGCAACATCAATATAGTGTTTTTTGCCCCCCTACATTAGGCGTCAGCATTCTGCCCTTCAGAAGAAAATTGGCATGGCACCATTAACTGTAGTCTACTCATGGCACTGGAGAGAGACCATGGTAACCACGATAATGAGGATTCCAAATTCAGATTCCAATTCCAGTTCCAGTTCCAAACCACTGCATCACCATTCCCCCAGCACCTTCTCTTTCTCTCTGGTGCTCCTCTTCTCCCTTTCTGAGTGCTTTCCTTATTTAGACCAGGCCTCTCAATTCAGCCTCTTTCCCTTCACAGTAGATGTGAGCAAATCAATCCACTGGGTGTTCCACAAAACAGAAATCACTAAATTACCCAGAGAGCAGTACCAAAAAAAAGTTCTAATGGACACTTTTCAATCAAGGTATGTGGCAAACTTTCAACAGGGGGAGAGGGGATTTCCAAGTCTTTTCTCAGCACATTTGTCCACCCTAGTCGTAGGTCTTACTTTGTGTAGCACACCTGATAACGATGCACAGGTATGGGGAAAGGACCAACACCACGTCTGCTTACAAGCTGATAAACTGTCTCGCTCAGCTCAAGACGGGTTTGTTATCCAATCCTGTCTCCACCAATCACCTTAGGGATATGTATGGATTATGCCATGTATGGCAGATGAACACCCATCTGGCACAGGGGCGAACTGTTTAGGCTTTATGTCAGACCACACAACTTTCCTTACTTTCTACAAATATCTGCCACTTAAGCAATTTTAACGTTTAAAAAGGTGCCTGAAATAAGAAGGCGTTCTGTATTTTGCCTTAAGGATAGCTTTACGAGGTAAATGCCCACAGGTGTTTATTAGGACATCCCTAGGGGATTGTTCATTTAACAACTCACAAAATGCCGGTCTACAGAGTTGGAAAAAACCCTGATACTTTTAAATCCTCTCACTAACCATCCTAAAAGGTCCAGGCATGCTCCAAAATTTATTGCAGTTGTGGGTCCAACAGAAACAAATGCAGAGCAAGAAAACAAACAACATGGCATGTTTTGAGGAATTCTGTGGCTTGGCCATGAAACTGGATCCGACAGTGGTGCACGATGGAAAAGATTTTGTATTTCCAGCCTCAACCAGGTCTTGGTGGAAACTCTACAGCATCAAACAGTTCAGCATGCCAAGCTCTTGATGCCATCGGTGGTTGATAATGTTGTGACCACCTCCTTGGCTTGAGAGAACATTTGTGCTTCCAGCCATGTAAATCAACACCTGTCGCATTTCTAATCGTCACCAAGTCCCGGATGACTCTGGCTTAATATCTGCAAACTGGCACCACATGCAATTGCAGGTCCAGCACATGAAAATGTCAAGAACGGACAGCATTCAAGCAATCACTCCCATCTTGCTGACATTTCCCCAGAAGAAAGGCAAACATGCTGCTTTGTCTACATGTGTTCTCAGCAGACATCAACAAAACCACAAAGAGTACCTTTATTCCAAACAACACTGTTTAGTGTATTAATCCAAACCAAACTAAGGTGGAGCATCTCATCAAAATGTTAACTGTGACACACTGGCTGACTCCACTGGTTAAACAAGACCTTGCCTTACACTTTCTGTACTTCTTAATAAATGAATTTATTGTATTGTGAAAGTTTGTTTAGCCGTCAATGGCACTGGAGTCTTGAGACCAATATAGTCCAGGCAACAAGTGTCACTTGGAAAAATGTTCTGCTCATAGTTCTGCACAGGGGAAGTCAGACTCATCCAAACGCATTTAGTGCATGATGAAGACAGCACTCCAGAAGGCAGAACTTTGAGTTGCTATCTGGTGAGGAGTTCCATTTTTTAATATACGCAACAACAAGCTCAGCTACAGAGCAAGCAGAGAGAAAAGTTCTCCATGAATTGGCCTTTAACAATGGGTAGAAACTGGCTTGGGATTTACAGTGTATCGCGGCTAAGGGGGGGGGGAACTCTGCCATCCTGTCCGGGGAAAGGTTAATTACATTATCAAGACAGGACAACTGACAGCACCAATCAGGGGGCTAATTGGTGACAAGACAATAAGTCTAATCTGAGCAACGGGATGGAGTACCACTGCAGGTAAAGCAAGGTTCCAAGCTTTGTGGTAAGAGCATCAACGAGGAATCTTCCTGGGGAAACCGCAGTGGAGAATATCAACTCAAAAGAAAATCCTACTGTCTCTACACGCCAGCTAGATTAGTTAAGTATGACTCATGTAGGGCTGCTCAATTATGGAAAAGACAGTTATAATTATTTTGATCAATAACGTAAAACAGTAAGTCATTAATTTTAGACGTAACGTTACATTTATTCAAGTCTACAAAGAGTAAAAATTGTCAATTTTCTTTGATTTTTACATTTCCCAAATGTTAGGTTATTGTTTGAGATTTCTGGAAGCCATAACTGTAATAACAATTTAAAAATTCAATTAATTGCACAGCCCTAGATCCACAAACCGTGACGTTGAGCACCTCTGGAAAACCCATAGCAGACACAGCGTAGAAACCACTCTTCCATTCCACAAACAAAATGGCTAGATAGGTTCCTCATTAAGTGCTGCGTTTTTTTTTTTTTTTTTACTGATCAATCTGTTGAGAGTGGACAGCATTCACACCCAGAAACTTTTTCTGTGAGTTTGGACTGTTTTTAGAAGTCCACCATTCAAACTTGTGAACCTCATTGTGGCTGCCTTCTCGCTGAAACCTCAAGGCACTATTTTTTTTTTCTTTTCTTTTCTTTTTTTTTTTTTTTACAGCTGGTTCATGTGTACACAGTGAGAGAAATCAGGGGGGAAAAAAATCTCATCACTTCCTGCACCAACCCTGCTCAGAACAGACAGGGCAGGATGGGTATCGTTTGTCCTATGCCCCTGATATCCTAAGCCAACACACCTGACTGGATTGAGTAACGGACATGACGTCTAGATGCCAACAGCAACAGGGGTTCAGGGGAAACCAAGGAGTAATGTTTACCAAGATATCTGTGAAGTCCTGAGATGCCATCCAGCTGAACAGCTGACAGCAAACAAACAAGTTGAATGAGTAACTGCACCACTGCAATAAGTTGAGCATCCGGTAGTCTGCACCATACAGTTATACACAGTCTATACCAACACACACATTAATCATATTCAACAGCCTGCAGTCCAGCCTTTCATTGGGATGGAACAGCAGCAGCTGGCTATGCAAATAGAATGTGGGCTAAAGTGTGAAGCACTGAAAACATAACCATGATTTATAGCCCTCGACCATATATGAGAAGTATCCTCCTTTCCACATTGACAACTGCATTTAGACCGGAGAGAGACCATATACTAGGCACATTTTTAATGATGACTCTCTCATTTGCAAGTAGACCCGAATAAGACCAGCAAATGCATTTCATTCTCCCAACCTGCAAATACTGTCAGCATATCAGGGCAACTGTTATCTCAAATGCCCTAGATGCGGCTGCACGTGAGTAGTTACCGGTGCATTATGTACCATTCGGCTAGCTCTGCATCTTAACTGACGTACACAGGAAACTGGGGAAATCCCGATACATAATAACGGTGTGACCACGCACAGTTAAAATGTAGCCTACCAACACTGCAACCCCGCGACTATTAAGTTGGATTTTAAATAATCAGGGTAGCCCTCCACGTTGCGAATATAGACTGTGGTTACCATTCTACAAAAGCCGGTGACACAAACTCTTATAGATGGTGTTTTTAGCTCATGATAGCCGCCCAAAAGTAAGGCTAAGTTACGTTAGCACATCGAGCTAGCTAGCTTTAGTGGCAAACAAGCAAGTGTCCCCATCTCGCCCCCCCTCCTCCTCACACAAAGACGAAATTGTCAAGTTCATCACACAAAGCCGACTACTCTTGACGCACACGGGGACTACTCCCAATTTAACTTTCCAATTCTCATGCTTAACACGCCGGCATGCCGGTTGAATCTTTAAATATAGAAATTAAACTGAAAACTCCTCAAAATAAACAGATAACCCCAGTCACTGGCAAGATTCCCGGCTAAGTTATCTAGCTAGTAAGCATCCCAACCAGTTAGCTCTACCCGCTAGCTAATGTGAGTTGGCTATCAGCTAGCTAGCAAGCTATCCGGTTTAAAAACAATATTAGCAGGGTAATCTCACAACTGACGTTAATTAGCTAGACTGTTAGCAATCATTTTTATTTCTCATCGCCTACTACCCCAACAGCAAGTCAGCCATCTGTAATAATGTTAGCAAAGCTATTTTCCCATTCTAGCAACGTCTTCGAAATATTAAACCATGGTTACCGGTCGGACCCAGCATTGAGAGGGGGTAACGTTAACGTTATTGTTATCAGTGAAGGATACTGGGGTGGCGGTACAGCAGGCGGCTGAGGAGCAGTCGGGGCTCCCGGTGGTAACGACACGGAGGTCAGAGTCGCCCGCAGTTGGCTTGATGGGGATGGCCCGGTTACAGGTCCACTAACTGCGACAGCGGCCGGTTTCGGCACCACTTTCGGTGGCAAACTCATTGCAGATTTTGAACAAAAGCAAACAATACGCTACTAAATAATGTTACACAGTATATCTAGCTATTATACATAAGTAAGCGAGATGTTCCTCTTCAGCGTTGCAGAAAATCCTTAATAGTCAATAGTCAGTCTCACAGCCCATTATCACAAAAGGCTTTTTAAACGTATACTCGCTTTTTTCATCAGAATTGTAGAGCTATTCATGGGGACGGCGGGGGGCTTGTCTCCCCCACCTCGTCCGGGATGTCCACGGATCCGGTTCGGTCCCGTTCTTCAGAGTATATTCCCCGGCGTGCCCTCTTTACTTAGTCAGCGTTTGTTATCTTCATGTTACGTTTTAAACTCATTTTTCATAGAGATGGGAGACTTCGCTCAACATGGCGTTGCGGCCGCCTCAAGCAGTCCGGTAGGACGGACTGTTCGACTACCGTCGGCTAATTTCGGAAATGCTCGGTTTACCTACCGGCTAACGAAAGTGACGTATAAATAGGGTCTGATGTTGGGTTTCGATGTTGTAGAGATTTTACAGGCTGCATCCACTGAAATTAAACCAACCTTCTTAGTCATCGGCACAGAATACTTGATACAAAATAATTGCAATGTCAGAGTTTACCCTAATTAAGTTACTTTGAGAACGCCGCACTGCACGTAGGTCCTAATGTGTAACACCCCAGCAAAATTAAACGTGAGTTTAAGCCAATAGGTTTCGGGGGAAGAATTATTCAGTTGATGACCGGTACGAGTTTACACCATTACAGTTTACCGCAACATCAGTTTGACACAAAAATAAATATTTGCGTCAAGAAAACATTCATGTGGCGACATCTAGCGGAGGTATTTCAGATGTGCAAGTCTATGTCCCTGTCGGGCTAGGAGGGGGTCAGGGAGTAGAATTTAAACAACTGGAAATGATTAAAAAAAAAACAACGATGTACTTCCCAATAAGCGTTTTTTTATTTCATGTGAAAGAAATATAAAATGACACATAAAAATCCAAGGCAATATGCAGTACAGGTCAATCCATTGATCCTTGCCTTTTCATACATGGACTACTGGATCACCTATGGTTCCGCATAGTAACAGCATATTTTAATATAGAGTATTAAATACCTCAGCTATGCTGAAATATTTCTGGCAAAATAAAAACCAGCTCACCTAAAGGAGCATTGGCACCCTGGTGATTAAACGTATTTCACAGTGGTAGGATACGCAAACCCATCCTACATATGATATAGCTATTTTGAAACAGCATTCATCCATATTCTTTAAATTTTCAACAAATTTTACAACAAAAGTTATTGCACAATATATGTACACAGTCACTTTTTTTACACTTTGTGCATCAGTTTATATGATCTGTGCCCAAATGGGATCAGTGTCTATAATTAAGGCATTTGGCATCTGTCCTTAATTTTAACTTAAAAGGATGCATTGTGTCTACCATTCACTTGCCAGACCTTTTGGCAGGGGGTTTGAAAGACATTGTTCTTCACTTAATCTGAATCATAGAGACTTGTGAAAATTAATATAAAACATTCTAAATGTATTTATAAATTTGTGTTGTGTGCTATTTTACATAGAAAGAAAATGTAAGAAAACCATAACATGATGTGAAGATGACGTGATGAAGGCATAAAAATAAATATTGGCATTTTCTTTCATCTGATGCAAAGAATTACATCCCATCCCACCCCACCCCACCACATCCTTCTGTCTCTTTAGTTCAACTGTTTGAGTTCCAGTGTTAACAGTGCTTCTCCTCGCTTCAACCGAGGAGCAAAAGACATTTTTCATTTTCATTGCGGTCCATAGAGATTTTTAAAAAAAAAGAAGTGTGTTTCTTACACACTAACAAAAAGGAGCTAAAGCAGAGTCCTCCTCCAGTCATGGCAGTCCGGATTAGGCAACCTGAGAAGTTTAGAGCTGAACAAGCAGGGGCCGGCTGTGATTGGCTTATTCACCAGTCAATCATCCATCTCTGTCTCTGCCTTGCTCATCTCTGAGGGGGGAAGTTCATGTCCCACACAACACACAGGCCATTCTGCTGTGGCCAGTTCAGTCCAGCAGACACCAGGGGTCGGGGGCCCAGTCCCAGTGTGTGCGGTGGTGTTCACCAGAGAGCACACTTCCGCTTGGGGTTCATGGGGGTGTTGGCCGGGCAGCTGAAGTGCTTGGAGAAGTCGTGGGAGTTGGAGACGGTGCCGATGACGCGGTATCGTGACGGGCTGTGAGGGTCTGTGATCATGCCCTCATGGGCACTCTCGGGGGTCCGTACCGAGCACCACACCTTTGGAGAAGGACACAAACACACATGCACACAGGCTTACCATCTGAACACTTTCACAAGTGTCACATTTCTATTATGTTTTGTGTTTACCTGTACAAAGCTTTGTAATGCAAAAACAGTCTCTTTTCATTAACTTTCATGTGTCATATATATATTTTTATTATGGCCTTTCATGTGTTATCAAACTGTGGGGGTGGTTTTGTTTATTTCTACTCAAAATTAAAACAATACAATTAAAAGCTCACTGATAATACATGAAATTCACAATTTTAAAACATGATTTGTGGAAAAAAAGGGAAACAGTATATATTTATTTTAAAGGACTTTTCTGCATCATGAGTTCTTTAAATCTGTTTTTAATATTTATTTATATGTATCTGTTTATATAAGCCCCATGAGACCACACGCTGTTAGATGATCATATAAAAATAGCTTGTAAATAACTTGTAAACAACTACAGCTTGTTATACTACATGAAATACATTTTTTAAATCTTGGTAAATGTACATAATGCTGCATGTTGGGTCTGTAATAGTACAGCTTGAGTCTTCCAGGTGCGAAGTAAACATAATAACTCTTCACACTGTACAAATAAACTGTGCCACCTTCCATCAGTATTAATACCTACAATTCTTTTGTCACAGGCATCCAGTCCACATTAAAATTGGAAGTTTACAAATTTTACAAATTGCTGGACAAAACCTTGTCCATTTATTTAACAGTAAAACATGTCTAGCAGTCATGCACCTGCTTAATCTAACACTACTAAACACAATAAGTTACTTATAATTAAACAAAATGAGATGTTAGATGTATACATGTATGCTGACGTGGGCATGCACAATAAAGTTAGGTTGGATGAAGATAAAAATCCATATAGTTAATAAATCGTTGCATACACACAATCGTTCCAACATTAAAAATGTTCGACACAAATGTAACAGAATCCGAGTGGAAAACAAGCTGCAGTTACTCACCTGGGCGAATCCCACAAAGAACAGCTGATGGTTGGTCAAGCCCAGTGCAGGCAGTGCGTCCTCCTCTCCGTTCTTTCTGATCCAGTTCACGTAGGCCTGCAATCAGCACAGCGATCAGGTTTCACTTTCCTAATTGCACTTTCCTTTACCAACATGCATGTCTGTCATACATACTGTGCATACATATC
Source organism: Setipinna tenuifilis (assembly GCA_030347295.1). NCBI lineage: Eukaryota > Metazoa > Chordata > Actinopteri > Clupeiformes > Engraulidae > Setipinna > Setipinna tenuifilis. Next base: position 18,926,120 of record CM059267.1, on the reverse strand, counting down.
TTCACCAGTACAGCCCTCTCCTATCTAGGCACCTACAGTAGGTCTGATCTGCCCTCTTGACACCTGCGCCACCCCCGGAGCGTGCTCGTCCCCTCTCTGCCATATGTTTCTGCTTGTCCGCCACGGTAACCTACGGCCTTTGAGCCCACGGGCGGAAAGAATGTGTGAGCCCCGGTCCGCTGTGCTCCGCCACCTGTCGTGTTCCGAGGGCTTTACAGTGAGATGGCCTCGCGCTGATTTTTCCACCCTACACGGGCTCTACTGCCCCGATGTGCTACCCCTCTCCCGTCCTGTCCCATCCCCCTTAAACCCAAAGTAATGAAAGAGGGACACTAGTTGGGTTGGTGGCTGGCTGTGGTGGTGGTGGTGGTGGTGGGGGGGGGGGGGGCACTGCTGGGGCCAGAGTGACAAGGGTGATGGGGTGACAGGTTCCATGCGCATCACACATTTTCCGTGTATTAGTGCGCGTGGCATGCTGCGGTGCGATGTGTTAGTGTGTTCTTTTTTTAAACTGCCCGCATAAGTGGGGGTTGACCTGAGCTTCCCCATCAGGCCCAGTCATCCTCCTCCTGCCCCACCGGCCTCTGACTCTGCTTTCTACAAATATGCCCAAAGCAAGCATTTGGGCTAACCTGTTTTATACATTTTCTTTTATCTGTACTTCTGATTTATTGTACTTTGGTTTACATCTATGCTTTTTGTGGGCCTTTACTATGTTGTTGTTATTATTACTATTATTGTTATTATTAGTAGTACTAGTAGTATTATTACATTGGTCTTACTTCTATTTTTATATTATTATCATCAAGTTATCCTGTACGTAAAGCACTTTGTGACTGTCTTATCTGCCTTGAAAAGAATTAAATAAATAATTTTTACTTTACTTACTAAACATCAGACACGACTGCTCTACAAAGGCAAATAAATGGGACTTCCTAATGGTATTAGCAGCAGAGTCCTGGTATAATATGGGCCTTTATGGCTCTCCTAAGTAGCCTATTTATAATTCCATGTCTTTGGCGTGAAAGCATTGCAGTGCTTCTGCAGATGGTCAGCTCTCTATAAAGGGACTGTTTCCATGACTGTAGGTCTTTGTACTCGATTTTGTGGATATGATTGTCAAGAGGGAGAAAACTCAAAGCTTTGTTTAGGGAAAGGAAACCATCTATGCTACAATGCCCCCCCATTCAAAACAGCATTCATCTGATAAATGCCAGGGGAGACCATTACCCTATTTTATTACTCCTGGGAGAATCTCATAAATCTGATTAATGTTTATCAGTTGTTTACATCTTAAAGTCTTAGGTCCCTACCTCAGTAAACACATCACACCTAACATTTCAGACAACTCACTTAGGCCTTTCTAATGTCCATTATAGTCTGTTCAGCCTGTTTAGTCTGTTTGCTCTTTTTCGGTGTGGTGTAAAGATTCAGTTTCACTGCATTACATTGTATTTAACTGACGCTCCTTTCCAGAGCAACTTACAGTGAAGAAGGTACAGGGACAGATCCCCTGGGGCAATGTGAGGCTAGATACTTTGCTCAAGGGCACTTCAGCCATGGGTGAAGGTGAATGAGAGCTCTGGTTATTCACTCCCCCTCCCACATATTTCCTACTGTACAGGCAATCAAGCCTATGACCTGCAAATCACAAGATCATCTCCTTAACCATTAAGGCCACAGCCCCCAGCTCTGCGTTTCTAGGGATCCTAACCCTTGACCTACTCTCCCTGTCATGTTGTACCAGCTGAGCTGCACGGACTTTGGGTGGCTTACATACTGACCTTGTATGCAGCTTTCAGTCCCCCGTTGTCGGCTATGTTCTCCCCAAGGGTCTGTTTGCCGTTCAGGGCTTCCTGGTTGACGGTGTAGTTGCCATACTGCTCCACCATACACTGGGTCTGGTGCTTGAATGCTTCCACGGATGAGTTCTTCCACCAGGGCCGCAGGTTTCCATCCTTGTCGTACTCCCTTCCTGACAGGCGAGCAGTGCACATGTACATATTACACATCTACACTGAGACCAACTAGGACTACGTCTCTAATTACGGAATTTGTATTAAATGTTGAGGGATGGCTCTCAATCTCAAATCGCATAATTTGAGTCCATATGTTATCAGGTGTGACAGAAATCCAACCAGGCCGTGTTGTTTGTGTATCTGAGACTTACCCTGGTCATCAAAGGCATGTGTCAGCTCGTGCCCCATGACAACACCAATTCCACCAAAGTTCAGGGCCCTGGAATGAGTTTGCATATGAGTAAGGATTACATGCATATGAATGGGAATAGTGTGCATATGAGTGAGGATATTTGAGTCAGACAAGTCAAATCACTTTTATTAGTATATCACATTTTAAAAAACAACAGCAGTTGACCCAAAGAATTTTACACAGTGTGCAGGAAAGAGGGCCAGAAATGTACAAGAGGTTCCTGTGCGTATGAGTGAGGATAGTGTGCATATGAGTAAGGATAGTGTCCATACGAGTCAGGAAAAAGTGTCTTACTTCGGCCATGAGTGGCTGTAAAATGGAGCCTGGAAGATGCCAGCAGGCAGGACCATCTCGTTCTTGGTGGGGTTGTAGTAGGCATTGACTGTGGCCGGGGTCATGCTCCACCTGTGCACATAAGAAATCACATCATGCTCATTCTCTCTCTCTCTCTGTTTCTCTCTTGCTGTTTGTCTGTCTCTCTATCTGTTTTGTCTCTTTAGCTCTCTCTCTCTCTCTCTCACTGTTTGTCTCTTTCTTTCTTTCTCTCTCTCTTACACATACACTTCTGTACGCATCAATCACACATACTGTAAATCTTATGTAGACATCTTCATCCTTACCAGCAGCAATACTAAAGGAGCAATAAAGCAATAAAGCTAAATGTTTTAGACTACTGAACTAAAAGAAAAAAGGCCAGTGTAGGGGGCTTGCCAAATGTTTTACAGTTATAAGGATGTTAAAGGCAGTTTTCAGAAGTGGCTTTCCAAAGGAAGCACACAAAGGTCTTACTGCAAGTTTCATAAAGTGTGTGTGTGTGCATGTGTGTGTGTGTGTGTGTGTGTGTGTGTGTGTGTGTGTGTGTGTGTGTGTGTGTGTGTGTGGGTGTGTGCGCGTGTGTACGCGCTTTTGTCAACCTCGAAACCACAACAGTGCTTCCGGCGCGACAGGCTTAGTAACGAGAACTCATGTGAGGAATTGAGGCAAACCACCTGCTACTCCAGAAATGTGACTGTATATCTGTGACCGTAAGTGATTCTGACCTCTGTGTGTGTGTGTGTGTGTGTGTGTGTGTGTGTGTGTGTGTGTGTGTGTGCGCTCATGCAGCTGAGACTGTGTGTGAGGGGGTATTTCAGGTAAAGTGCAGAACTCACTGGTTCCTGTTGGGAGCCTTTCTCAGCTGGTCTGCTGTGACTCTGCCAGAGAAGTTGTAGTACTGCATGACATTCTGAAAGTACAGCTCAGACACCACCTCAAACTGCAACCAACAAACAAAAAACAAGAGACCATGTGTTCTTCTTTCTAAAAGCAGGCCACTAAGTAGCTCTTCGGTTATCTTGAAAGGACATTGTAAGCATGCACTAGTTTGTATTGAGTACTATAAAGCTTAAGGCAATTATACTCATACTTATATTACAATTATACATTTATACTTACATCATTGAAGACCTTGTCCAGTTCCTTTGGGTCCATGATGAACTTGGGATAGCCAACCATGTTGTAAATGGCATCGGCCTATGTAAAGGACACAAATGACAACCACCAGGTGATGCTGTGGAGCAACAGAGCTTTCACAACAGACGTCGCAGTCAGATTGTCAACACTGTCAGAGGGATAGTGAATTGTAATTGCTTTTAATGCACCTTTTTAAATGACAAAAATAATCATTTTATGACTACTAAAAGGATATGGATAATTTACCCCCTTTTTCATACCGTTGCACGTATAGTTTACCCACCTTTCTTACTAATTATGTATCATTGGATCCCATATAGAGTACAAGTACACCATCAGCTTATTATTTGCAAATAAACTACTGGTGTGTGAACTACTGGTGTTAACAGCAAGATTTTTTAGAATTCTTACTGTAAGTAAAAAAATCTGCTTCTCTGTTTCATTGTGTAAATGAGAGCGCATAACTGTTTCTGCATGATGACACAACCAACACAAACATGTCTAAAAGCTGAAGAAGAAAAGGCAGTCATGGTAACATTACTTCAGAGTTCTACAAGGACACTCTTCTGTTAACAAGCCAGGCCTTGACGAGGACATGCTGTGTGGTACACCATGAAACCCACAAAAGCCGGAGTTGGCATACAGGGGTCATCGCCAGGCTGCGTTGCCATAACAACCCCTGGCACACTGACATTTCCATCTATGCATCAAATCCACTAAGCTGGGCTTAGGGAGGGCACAGGTAATAGAAGGGGTGGGGATTCTACTTGGCCACGTTCAGGCAAGGTATTTAAGCAGAATCCGTAAGGAGAGAGAGAGAGAGAAAGAGAGACAGAGAGAGAGAGAGGTAGAGGGAGATAGAGAGAGAGAGAAAGAGAAAGAAAGAAAGAAAGAAAGAAAAACACACACTAAAATACATACCTTTTCCTTGGCGGCCTTTTTGGTCTCCGGGTCCATCCAGGCAGTGTCTTTCAGGCTGTCCTCAAAGGCCCATTTGATCATGGAGACCATGTCTTCAGCCTGTTGGAGAGGGGAGGGGGGCACACAGGAAGGACAGTCAGCTGACAGACGGCTCCCAAGAGGCCATTTAAGGCAATGCAAACTTGGAGAGTTTTTTTTTGTTGGCCATCTGGATTTACTATTGTAACCCAACCCATAGACCGCGGAAGCGGGGGGGCCAGGCGGGCCGTGGCCCGGGTAACTTTTTGAGAACAATTATAAAAAAAAGGCCTGCAAGTTGTTTTTTTCACCTTAAAAAAGTCAACAAAATCAAACTAAGTACGAACATAATGCTGTCACTGTGACACGGGCTTTTATCCAAAGGCAACGATCAGACAAGGAATTTGACAGCTTCTTCAAGTCAGTTAGTGAGGAATCTACCGATCTAACTGAGTGCCCCCAGCTACCCAGGCAAACAGGGACGTCGTTAGACCTGGGCATTCGGGGCTATAGCCCCGGATCTTTTGGGAAGTGGCGGCTGTACGCACAAGGCATCTTGGGGAGAGAGTTTTTTTTAATTATTATTATTGTTACGGCTATGGATGCTTTGGCAATGCAGCATATGATGTCGTGAGAATAAAGCACATTTTAATTGAAATTGAATTTGAGAGAGACAGAGAGACGTCTGTGTAAGAGAACTGAACACGATTTAATGCACAGAGTTTAAACATTTGGCTACCCCTCCCCCACTCTCACGAAAAAATGATGCATCAATCAAGAATTACATCGCAGGCTACCAGTCAGCTACTTACTACTAGACATGCACAACTGGGTGAATCCCGAGTTCTGGTTGGTCAAATAGTGAGGGTTGCTTGCTCGCATACAGAATATACCAACATCCTTGGCCTACAATAAAAGAACTGTTGATGTTTAAAAAGTGCACTTGCAATCGTGAAATTAAACTAAGTAAGATGTCAGCATGGGTTAGCAAGAACACAAGTGGATCATAGCTGCACCAACTTAAGGTAGGACAGAGGGTTTCCTTTATCACATGCCTGCCGTGGCACTAGTTACCAATACAGTCACAAGTAATATTATTTCCATTGCATCTAAAGTCATTTGACGTAGGATTTATCGTCTACTTATTGTGACTTCTACTAGCGTCAAATACATAGCATGACAGGCTAGTCACTGTCTGACAGCTAGCGCCACCTTAACAAACTTTTGACCGCATGCGTAAACCTATTTAGCTAGTAATAATCTGTTGAGTATGGCAGGGGGATTGTAGTCTTTTTGATTGCTGTTAATTTACAACTTAATTCTGTAGGCGTCCATGAATTTACTTTGTTGTTCGCCATGTATGTAGCTGACATTTTAAGTATTGTGTACCCCTATGTGTGTGGGCGTGTGGCAGTGTTGTTCACTAGATTTGTTCACATGTTTATTGTTCATGTGTAGTTCACGTATCACATATGTTCATATTATTCATCTTCAAGTTCAAGTTAGTCGTTGTGTTGTAAATATAGATTGACACTTCATAGTAAAACTAGCATAGCCCGCAGCACAGAACCGCAAGTAAATCTGACCTGACCATAGGCTATGGGCAGATTTAGATTTTTTTGTTGCAAATTCAACGTCGGTATTCTTTCTTGTCTATGTGTAGTATGAAGGTGTTTAATAAGCTATATGCTATTTCAATATCACATTTTGGCTGCTAATGTATGTGGTGCACTTTGGCAGAAAAGACGTTCACAAGCTATCCTATCTTTAATGCAAACATCGAACTACTTGTGCATGGCCCTTGAGTCATGGAGTTGGCCTTTCCTTTTATTCCTAAACTATGTTAAAATTGCATGTTCATCAGCCCAATTTTCAAAAATTCTCAGGGGAGAAACCCCTGAACCCCCCAAAACTTGTTCTACATACCTAGCGACGCCCCTGTCGAGCACCACAGAACGCACTTGTTTGTGTTCAGTGTTTCTCATAATGCTTTAGTACTGGTACAAGCAAGCAAACATGTTCAGTTGCGTTTCCATCATGACTGATAGCATTATGTGTGTGTCCGTGTATAGAGTAAAGCCTCTGCTACGCATCATGTCTGACCTAAAATTTCGCTGCCCCCCCCCCCCCCCGATTATGGGCCCCCCCTTGTTCAAACACGTTCCGCGGTCTATGACCCAACCCAACACTCAGATAGTGTCTGCGTGATATAACTGTTAAATGAAGACGCTGAATGTTAGCATGAGATCTGCGTAGCTCAGAGATCAACTTTTGAAAATGTTCTATCGATTAAAGAAGAAGAATTTTCCACATCTGTTGGCTGGTGGGCTGATGGTTTCACTTACGCTGGTCTTGCTGTCCTCTGCAAATGTGGCTTTCACAAACATGGCTCCCAAAGCGAAGCCCAATGCACTATCTGTGTCGCTCACACACAGCTTCCAGCGTGGGCTGCAACTCTGCAAGAAAACAAAGGAAGACACAAAGACACACACCATTAACTAAAACGTCACCATAAAAAGACTGCTGGGAGCATACTGGTGTTACAGGAATTTGTTTCAGTATATTACAGACTGTATCTTCTTTCATTGCATAGGCTTGTTCCATGGTGCAAAACCCAGGCTATAGACAACGATGTGCGTGTCTTTTGCTTTACTCTACACCTCATCCAACCACCACAACAAACCCCCTAACTACATCAAAGAAAACAATGCAGGTTAGTCATTGTTCCATCACAGGCATAACACCACCACAGCGAAGAAGGCACACAGAGTGACGTCATGGCTGGCTTCTTTGTTCTGCATGTTTGCTTCATGTTCCACCCAGGTCAGTGACTAACCTCCCTCTAGATTTAAGAACAAGCTAAAGAGTCACTTCCTGATAATCGAAGAAGTCTGTGCCATATGTGTGTAGGGTATGACGTTTCTGTGACTAACATCCTTCAGGAGAATATGAAAGTGTTTCACTTCAGAAGTGTATTTAAATGTAACAGTAGTGGTGGGCATCTGAAAATGTGTCTGTTTGGTCTGCTGTAAAACTCTCTGAACTCCGAAGCCCTTTTTTGTTGTTGCTTATCTATCATGTGGCCTGCATTCCACCCCGTCATTGCCTGGCTTTTGTTTTTACAAGCCACACAGAGAGAGATTGGCAGCAACAGGACACCCTCGTCGCCCCTCACTTCCCCTCTCCTGTGGGGATGTTTGGAGTCCAAATGGAGGACATACGGCCTGGGGGTGGGGGGTGGGAATGGCCGGTCAGAGAGGAAAGGGGGTGGGGTGGAGAACAGAGTGTAAGAGGCAAGAAGGAAACGTTGGGAGATACTGAGAAAACGAAAGCCGTGTGTTTATGTGTGTGTGTGTATGTGTATGTGCATGTGTGCATGCAAGCTTTAGTGTGTATGTGTGTGTGTGTGTGTGTGTGTGTGTGTGTGTGTGTGTGTGTGTGTATAACTGAGTGGACCAGGGTCAAAGGTGAGTGTGGTAGAGGTCGGCATTAAGGGTGTACAAGCAGCACAAGTGGAGGCACACTGACTTGGTGCACATGGGAACTTGTACTTTCTCAGAATGAGAAATGAACAGCAAAATCCAAACACACCCTTGCTGACCTTTACACACATACACACACTTAAAATACTGTCTCTCCCTCTGTCACTCACGTACACACGAACACACACACACACACACACACACACACACACACACATTCTCTCTCTCTTATCTTTATCTCTCTCTCTCTCTCTCTCTCTCTCTCTCTCTCTCTCTCTCTCTTTGGCCCCCACCCAATGAAAAGTGTGTGCGGACATGGCCACACAGAGAGAGCGAAGGACTCGGAGATCCTTGCTTGTTATTACAGCGCGACCCTAGCGGAAGGGAAAGCTAGCGGAACTCCTCGCCCTGATAAGAGACAGGACTGCTGAAGGCTACAGGGGCCCCAGCCCCACCCCCAGCACCCCACCCCCCCCCCCACCCCACTTGAGCACAGCCAAACGGCCACCTCCCTTGTTGGCAGGTGAGCCAATCACGACGGCCACATTGCTGTTTCCATCACCTTTCATCTCCTTCTAGCCAAGTGCAACTTCCTTGCTGATGAGCAGGCTAGTGTCGCTGGAGCTCTTTGGCTTTAATCACAGTCTTATCACGCACAGGGTGGACTTTAAGTGTCATGTACATGCAGAGGCTAATGTCTTTTTATCGGGGCTGTATGCAAATGTGGGTATTAGCGATGGACAGACTGGCATCAAGGAAAAGAGATAGTGGGAGCTGCGTGTAAATCCCCCATTGAGCCGCATTTTGACTCCTATCACCCGGAAGATCTGTTTTGCAAAAGGGCCTGTTTTTTTCTTCAGCTATTATCAGAATTGAGAATCGATATCAGAATCTCCATCAGTGGGACGACTTCAAACGCCATCTCACCTTTTTGGTTCCGTACATGACCTCAAAGAAGCGGTGTTCGGCATCCTGGAACCTCTGGTCGAGGATGGAGACCATCTTCCTCACCACTTTCATGATCATGTAATTGTTTAGGATGCTGGGGAAGAGAGAGCGCCTTATGTTAGCACACACAGAGACTAACACTTCTCTGCAACAGTGAGAAGTAAAACTGAGATAGTGGGAGTGAGAGCACTGAAAAGGGTTGACAGCTTTACCCAAACGTTTTTTTTTTTTAAATGTGCAATATTCATATAATTTTATTTTTTAAGATTCTGTGATTAAATTGAAATATACAATTTACATACATGACACTTGCTTTGTGTGTTTTGCTTATTTGTATTATATACAAGCCTTACTGTACTTTTTGCTATGTTTATATTGTTATGTTTTGTCATGATGTCTTATTTATTGTCATGTCTATAAGATATATGTTCACTGTGGGCCTAATAGGGTGTGCCACAATTTCAAATTCTGTGTGTGCAACCTGTACATATGGTTTTTGACAATAAATCTGACTTTGACTTTGACTTGCTGTAAAGGAGCCTGCATCGTCTTGTATGGCACTGACTACATTGCACTTAAATGAGTAAATTAAATAAGTGGCGTAGAGGATAACAAGGCATGTCTGTTACCTTCTGTTGGTGCTCTGGATGAGCTCTGACACCTTCTGAAGGTACTCTGTAGCATAGACCACCACAGGCTCTGAGTCATTCAGCTCCACTGGGGCAAACATCTCTCTGAGGAGGGGTATCCAGTCCACCGCAGGGGCCAGAGTCTGCAGAGAGGGCACGGGCACAGACACAGACACAGACACAGACACAGACACACACACACACACACACACACACACACACACACACACACACACACAGGACAGACATGTTGTTCAGAGGTTGTTCAGTTCAGCTTACCATGCTGATGTGAAAACAGGAACCAGAGAAGGTCTGGCAGCACTGAGATTAGGTTTTAAGGTGTCACAGCTTAAAAGTCATTTTCTCATTTCACTAAGCATGTGGTTAAATGTGAAATCTATATAACCACCAGGTTGAAACCTTTGGTTTCCTGTGTTTTTAAAACATTAAGTCTGTGTGTGTGTGTGTGTGTGTGTGTGTGTGTGTGTGATGTGTGCTAGCAGCAGCTCACTGTTAGGTTCTTGGCCTGCATCTTGTGGTAGATGGCCTCCTCATCTCTCCTCTCCTCCTGGGGCACAGTGATGTTGGCCAGCATTGTCTCGAAGTCCACGATCTCCTGCATCATGGTCTTAGACGTTTCTTCAGAGCCACCCAACAGGACTCCCAGCTCCACCAGGAAGTCAAGGTATGCCTTCAGGTACTGTCAGGGCAAACATGTTCAGGAATATCTCAAGTCACTGTGAACACATTGGCTGTTAATACATTGGCTTACTTGAAAAAATGTAAGGTCCACAATAAGCTTCTCAAATGTATACAGTACACATTTGCCACACCTTTGCATTGGCAGTCTTGTTGAGGTAGTAATCCCGCGAGGGCAGCCCCAGGCCTGACTGGTCCACCTATGGAGAGAAAGGGTCAAGCGTTGAAACAGCATGAAACAGCACATTTTTCAGCGCTTGCTTCTGAAAAACTGAAATTGCCCTGTAATAGCTTTTTATTGCTGCAATGTTTGCCAGAACAAATGGACTGTGTCAAACAAATAGTCAGAAGGTTGGGAAGGGTTTTGTTTTCGGTCAATTTAGTTTCAAAACTCTGAATGAATACAACAACCAAGCGATTAATAAGTAAGGTCTTTATAGGCATCCTGTCTTTTATTTCTCTTTTTACTTCCAAAAAAAATAAATAAAAAATACTCCAAAAACGTAATTGAATGGAATTTTGGTTCCAATAACGTGTTTTTTTTACTAGTGAACTGATACTATTAAGTGATTTTAATACAATCCGATATCTTATAAGGTAATTTAACCAAAGATAAGGTTTAAGCGAACACATCTTAAGGAAAACACACTGAGTTAAAAGCATACAAATTATTATCTCTAGGAAACATCCAATGCCCAGTCAAAGCATAAAGAAACTTCACAAAGCATTTAATTCCTCTTTTGTCCTTATCTTTACACTCTGATCTTTTCTACCTCCAGCACTTCCTCTTTCTTTCTTCCTGTCTGCTGCCCCTCATTTGAGTTCTCTAGATGCTATCAGGCCAGTCAAGGACCAAACACATATACCTTCACTGCCCTACCATATGCAGACAGTGCCAAGAGGACTTGGTTATTAGTGCCATAGCTGTTCCCACAGCTGTTTCCCTTTCAACATTCCCAACGTAGCAGAAGTAGTTTAGGAACAAAATAGAACATTCAGAAATTATTTTTGTTTTTACTGTTGAAAGGGTCTATAGTTACAGCATATATCATGAATATGTTTACACAAGCTAAGGATTGTCATGGGGAGAGTCATTTTCAGTTTTTTGGTGAATTTTCACAGGAGTGACCAGTTTGGCTTTGTCTTATTACCAGGAACTAGGTGTATTTGTTTCACATGCACCACTGCATAACAACTGTATTATCTGAGAAATTTGTAAACAGACTACATGAGATACACCTTTAGGCAGTTTTTTTTTTCAAAAATAATGAAGTGTTCAGTTTAGATAATAGATTTTGCATGTGGCTTTTGTGTGTATGTGTGTTTTTGTACACACCTGTATGATGTTGCTGTTGGAACTCTTGGAGTCAGTGCTGACGAAGACAGTGAAGAAGGGTGTAGTGCGAAAGTTGGCCGACACCATTCGCAAGACTTCCTGGAAGTTATCCTTCTCCCATGGCTCCGTCAGGGACCAGCCTCCCGTCTGCAGAACAAAAACCAACATCTTCACACAACAGTTCACACCCACCAGAGGCGATTCTAGACCCAGGCAAAACATCACCACCTTCATTGAAAACTGCATTGTCACCCCTGTGGTTTAAAAAACCTCTGAGGCCCTTTGTTGGACTGGGGGCCCCAAGCAGTTACCCGTGTTGGCTGTTGGCTCGCTACACCTCTGACATCCACCCTTGATGCTCTGAGTTTTCCAAAGCACATACTGCTTGTGTGATACCCTAAAGCTACCAGGACTTGACATGCTGATAACAAAAAGCACACAATTTGGGTAAAGTAAACCACAGATGCTTAGACAATATGACACCCAGCCTACGGCAAATGTGTTTACAAAAGACAAACTCAACCATGGGTGGCTCCCTGACTCATGTCTTTGTAACTACTCAAAGGCTTTCAAGACAAACATTGGCAAGGAACACATGTTGGTCTTGAATTTCATCAACTTGACAGCTTAAGTATGAACATGCTCTGGTGAGAGACTACATTTTGAGTTGTATCTGTGGGTTGTTTCTTATCTATAGCATAGTCATATATCTTCATAAAAGCAGAGCGAATTACATACAGAGCACCACACCCAAACAACGTGAATAGGAACAGACATAATAAAAGGCAGAAGGCAGGCAGGCAGAAGTATGTAGTGTAATGTAGAGATGTAATGTATGGCACTAGTGTGCTAAAGGCCAAACAGGGACAAGTGTCCGTACAGCATTGATGAGCTCCTGAAGGGGCTGGGCTCCCAGGCTCTCGATCTTGGCCTCGTTCATGCAGGCCTGGTAGTACCACTGGGCCTTCCTCTCCGCCTGGCTCAGACCCTTCATGGTTGTGTTCTCTAAAGGGACACACGAGACAAGGACACACTGAAATCAACACCACCAACACGGACAAGCCGCCATTGTTCAACCTGACGTTGCCACACAGTCACACGAGAACAATAAACAAAACTGAACTGGATATACGTACATACACCAACTGAAGGAAGTATGTGTGTGTGTGTACATGTATGTGTGCTTGTGTCAGTGTGTTTGTGAGCATCTGTGGGAGTGTGGGTACAGTGGTTGGACATCCAAACCACTACTTGTCTCCCGTATCATTTTCACACCAGCCACAACACACTAATGCCCTTACGGTAATAGGAGAGATTATACCTGCGGTTTCTCAGCAATCCTCGAATAAAAGGCTTAGTGCTAAAACCAGCTTTTGACTCAGCTGGCTGACCAGCATGGTCACTCAGCCTGGGGTGTGATCTGTGTGAGTGGGATGTGTGTGTGTTTGTGTTTATGTTTTTTTGTCCGTGTATGCGGTCAGTGTATGTGTGTGTGGCCTGCATGTGTTGGAATTTTTGTGTGTATGTATTTGTGTATGCATGTAGATTTGTGTGAGTACGTGTGTATGTGTGTGTGTGTGTGTGTGTGTGTGTGTGTGTGTGTGTGTGTGTGTGTGTGTGTGTGTGTGCATTGCAATGTATATGTGTATTTCTGTGTGTGTGTGTGTGTGTGTGTGCATTGCAATGTATACGTGTATTTGTGTGTGTCTGTGTCTGTGTGTGTGTGTGTGTGTGTGTGTGCCCGCGTGCCCGCCCGTGCTTCTCTTACCCAGTAGGTGTTTCATGATGGCCACGTTGTGCTCCCACAGGTTGCTGAAGGGCCCCCATCGGGACTTGCCCTCGGGCAGCGGGTTCTGCTTGATCCAGCCCCCGCAGGCGTAGTTGTAGAAGTCCTGGCAGGGGTCCACCGAACGGTCCATGGAGGCCAGCACGGCACTGGACGCAGCCACACACGACTCCGACAAACATACTCCGTGGTGTCCTAGCAACAAGAAACACACACACACACAACAGCTCTTAGACACACAGCTTTGTTTTAAGCAAGCTGCCACACATACTGTCCTGTTGTTGATAAACCTCAGTTTGAAATGTTAGTTTTAGATGAAACGTCAGTTTATCTGTGTTTTTTCCATTAAAGTCAAACCGTCTGTTTAGTAAGCAGTGTTGCCTTTTTTTGTTTTACCCAACTGTCTGATCGACATATGTAACAAATGTATATGATAAGCTTTCCAAAGTACATGTAGCAATACATGCATAGTCTCATCCAGACAGATGTACCAGTGATTGCCATAAAGTAACTGATAACACAGAGGAATGAGATGCTGTAAATACATAGCTTAGCGTGCATGACTTACGATCTGGATGACACTCAATAGAGGCAATAAATTGTATTGTACAATTTTCCCATGGTTGGTGGAAAAGCTCTATAGCATGTCATAATAAACCTTTCATAATTTTTTCCAGTTATCGCTCTAAAGGAAAACTCACACCACTGTCTAAATGTGTGTGTGTGCGAGTGTGTATTTAAGAATGGTGGGGGTAGCACCTCCATCTGGATACAGTCAGTTCCTTCGTGTTAATGCCAAAAATATGACTTCCAAGAAAGGACAGTCAATTTTCAGGAAAAACGGATATGGTCGCAGGGACAGAGAGAGAAAGAGAGAGAGAGAGAGAGAGAGACAGAGCAAGAAAGGGATGTTGCCAACACCAACAGGCTGACAAAGAGAAAGACCTCCTATAACCTCATCAACTGTTTACCAACCATTTATCTCTCCTTTCTGCCATTTCTCTCTCTCTCTCTGTAAGTCTCACTTTTCTTTCCTCCCTTTGTCTTTCTTCCATGAAATGTCAACGCTGCACTTAATCCCACTGTCCTGTCCCCTCATGCTGTTTTCCTCTCGTTGGTGCATCACACCTGGACTTCCTCCTGCAGGTGCTTGGTCTGAATGGTGGGCAAAGAGGTGGACCAGACACAAGGAACCGCCACCTCGACAGTGTTAAAAACACATAGAAATATGTTGCTATGCAAATGTGTCTTAAGTGACAGCTGTGCTGATTTTTCAGCTCTAATTTATTGCCCAAGTGGCGAGGAAGGCTTCAATCCTCAGTGGCTGCACCAAGTAAAAATGTGTCAGAATTATAGATCTTTTTTTCTTCTCTCCCCTTGGCGCTAAGCTGTTTTAAGAGCGCTTGTCAGTTTATTTGGCAGGCCGCATGCACATAAATATACTCCTGGTCACACTCCGCTCACCCAATACATACACACATGCTATCCCACACATTCTGAATGGCAAACATGCATATGCCCTCACATGCTCCCACAACTAGAGAGAGAGAGAGAGAGAGAGGAGAGAGATAGGCAGACAGACAGAGACAGGTAGATAGAGAGAAGGAGAGAGAAGCAGCTTCGAACTTTGTGGCTTGTTGCCTTTGGAACAGGCTGTGGAAGACATTTTCATATTTCTTGAATTCTCAATACATTTAAAAATCCCCCTCCCTCTCCCCCTCTCTCTATGTTATGCTCCTGTGTACAGACTTTATTTCTGGCCCTGGGCACTACTTTGAGAGAAAGAGCAAAAGAAAATCAAAGAGGTTGTGTCCTTGATCAAAAAAGGCCTTTGTGGCAGAATTAGAGCGACGTGGTGAAGTACGTCAATGTTGCGTGTAATTGTTGTGACATAGCCCTGCTCGCCTTTGTGCAACTCACAGGAGACGGGGAGGACGCAGAGGAGGAGTGCACCACAATGTGCTTCTTTGTCAGGGCCTTTGAAAGAAAACCACTTGGCTCAAAGACCCATCCTCGCTCCCTAATCTAAACTGATACAACGCAGAGAAAGAGGGAGGGAGGGAAAGAGGGAGGGAAAGAGGGAGCTCAGATGAATAGAAGGAAAGAAGGAAGAAGAAAGTAAACAGTCTGGCTGATACTGGTTGTTCTTTTTTTTTTCATTATTTTTCTCTTTTTTTCTTTGTGACCCTCTTGTTGTTTCAAAGAGCAGCGCTCGTCATCAAGCTGGCAGACGTGGGTGGTTGAATGGCAGGAAGTGGCATTTTCTGTTTCCTCTCCAAATATGGCCAGATATTAGCTTCTGGGCCGAAAAAACGGAGAGGCAAGGTTAATGGCTCCAATCTTACCCTCAGGCAGGCGCATTAATCCCGTCTCGACTGAGAAGTATGTGTATGACCAGCGCAAAGGCTCCCTCTAGCAAATATTTTCACTTCTTAGGTATCCAAACACAGGCCCACATCATTATGAAATGAATACCTCAGCCCACCCTCCCCTTCTCTCCCAACCATGACCCTTACCACAATTCGATTTGGGGTGTGTTGCGCATTCCCACATGTTAAACTCCGACAAAGGTTTAACTACACAAAAATGAGCTGTGTAGTATTAAGCGTTCAGACACTTCAGAAGTCTGTGGCTCTGAGATGCCAACATTGAGGGAAATTCAAGCTTCTGTGAGTTCACATTAGCATTAAGCCACGCAGCAGATGGTTTCATCAAAAACTGCTGGTGCAACGATAAGGGCACGGACATTATCAGACGTCAACCAGCGCCTCAGTCCTGAACTTTTGATCCTTAGACTGCCGTTGCCTTAGCCTTATCAGCTGACTGCATGGAACCAGTGACTGCTTGTGCAAATACTCAAATTTCAATCAGAAAGGGCAACTTACTAACAACAGGCACTAGATAAATAGGCCACAGGAATATATATATATATATCTAATCTCCCTCATTATTGGGATCTGCTTTTATCTACTATCAGTCAAGGAAGAGGATAGTTCACTACTCACAAAAATTTGTAGAGTGTTATAAAACCAGATACAACAACAGACGGGCCAGGAGTACTAATTGGTTTAGCAGTCATTTCCTGTATACTGCCAGCAAAGGAGGCCAATAGCAATATAGACACGTATCATGAGCCTATGTAAACAGCCTGCTGCACCAGAGCGCTGTTTGATCTGTCAGCATTAGAGATGTGCCTCTCCAGCATCTTGACAAGACTTAGGAAAGTCCTTTACAAGAACTCCCTTACAGAATTTAATTATGTCCTTCATTTGAACGTATGTGTCCAGAAATATACCAAAATACTATCTTTATGTTAGTAAAAAATATTCACCCAGCATACTTCCACACATTTGTATTGACCTTGCGGTGAATGACCAGGCCACCTACCTGACTTGTAGTGTACTCCCAGTGTGAGAAGGCATATGAAGAGAGCAAGGGACAGGGCACAGACCAGGACCAGTAGTCTCCTCTCGATATGCGTCCTCTCTGTCCAACACCTGGGTCCGGGGCCTCGACTCAGCGAGACCTGGACAGCACACAAACAAACACAGGTACCATACCACATTACACTTCATTGCCTCTGGATCACTGTAAGGAGGCCGTGCTGTTTTGGAATCTGTTCCAACCTGGAAATGGTTGGCATCATAAGAATGTTAGTCGCACAACACCAAATAAGGTACCAACATGTTGTGTTGGCCTACCATGAGAGAACCACCTGTGGTGTGGTTTTCAAAAGCTGAATAACTATTTTAATGAGGAGTGAAACTCTCCCAGTCAAAAACTCAAAATGTCATAATAATTTTCAATGGTTATCACAGGAAGGTCATGTTAAATTCAAGAGTAGGAGTTTTCATTTTTGATATTATTTTGTGTAAAGCCATTGGCAAGCTTTCAATGGTCTCCCTTTCAGCATACTAATGTAGTTTCATCACTTATTATTTGCTCGGTGAAAAGTGGCATATTTGGACTCTCCATTCTGCCAAAGTATATTAGTATTTAATGACCCTGCTGGGTCTTGTTATCATCACAAAGTGTGTTTGGAGAGACAGGGCAGAGACATTGCAAAACAATGTAGACTGAGATTTTTTTGCAACAATGTGATTTTATCTAAAACAATGCATTTCATTATTTGCATAATTTAAAACAATGCATTTTCATTATTTGCATTTCATTATTTGAATAATAATAATAATGTAAAAAACTAAATGTAACAGAATGGTGAGTTTTCAAGTCTGGGTTTTCAAGTCTGACAGACTATTCTCTCTGCACTGTATCTGTCTTCGTGACAAAAGGCTAAACTGGCTAAAAGCCAATGAAGTCTCTTCCCACAAGACATACTGTTCCTGTATCCTAATTCAGTGTTTTACCCAGTAAGGTTGCAAACAGGCTTGCTGATACTGTATATGTGGCAGTGAAAACAAGCATGTTGGCAGCACACTCTTCACAAACACTTATCGTCTATTTGCCCAATGACTTGTATTTTCATACTAAGCACCTACATCCAGGAGGTTGTGGATGGGTACAATCCTTAATTTAAAAAAGTCTCTCCCTAACATATGCTACCATTACATCATCTCACCATACGTACCAGGTCAATGCTTTACATTCCAGAGAAACAGGATGGAAAACCTGAATAACAGCATATACTGTGTATTCCAACTGCACTGCTACAACAATTAGGTCAAAATACATCCTTCACCAATTATAAAACACCAACAACCGTGAGACATCACTGCACAGATATAACACTGATATGACCATGTGCTCTCCTGACACGTCAGGCCACTTCAAGCAGATTAGCACCAAAACAATCAAGTCAACCAGCCCTTAACTTTAGCGACACAAGTGAAATTTACCCCAGTTAAACGAAGGTACTCCATTAATCCCAAAAAGGGCAAAGGTCAAAGCAAACAGCGTCTTCTTTTTGACTCCGTGTGGCAGGAGGTCGGGGTCACAGTCGGAGACAGAGATGGAGTCTAGGACTGTTAAAAGTAAATCCAGCGCTGCTTTCAGCCCGCTCTGCTCTTTGGGGATCTGTGTGCCAAACCCAAAGCGCTTTTTATCTCCAAGTTCCCTGAGGGAGAAAAACCACTGGGAGATGCGGAGAGACAGAGGAAGAGAGAGAGAGAGAGAGAGAAAGCCAAAGATTTGCCTAAATAACAAAAACTCTCTGGACGCTTAACTCCCTTCCAAAGCCAGGGAAAATATTTTAGAAATGCTTTAAGAGTAATGAGGCTCAGGTTCTCAGAAGAGGAAATAAAGTGAGTGAGAGAGGCAGAGAAAGAGAGAGAGAGAGAGAGGGAGGGAGAAGAAGAACGAAAGCAAGCTAGAACTAGTATTAAACTGGAATGATGAGTTTGAGAGGGACACCCAAGCAAACAAGTCCTGAAGTATCTAACTCACGGTCCGAGGCGGGGCAGATCACACAGGGACATCCTATGAGCTGCACACAGGACATGCAAAGCCTGCTGTCCTTATCACACCAGCTCCGCGCGAGTGAGCCACATTTGACTATCTCAAAGCCTACTGACTTCCCAGTTTACTTTACCACAAATGACTGCTTTACAGCTCCAAACGCCAGTGGTAGTACGCTACCATCCCATCTCATTGGAAAAGCTTAACACAAAAAACAGTCTACATTTTTGAGAGACCAATTATAGATAAACAGAATAAATGCCTATTTTTTATTAGACTCATCTAGACATACAGACATTTTCCCCATGAGGCACTGTAGTTCAACTGCCATATAATAATTTGGAGCATTTTGATTTCCAAGGACACTGGAACGCTTTCAGTTTCATTTGCAAATATAAAACACTTCATGGACAATAAAACTCTATTTCATTCACTTTCGCAAACACACATCTTAACCTAAAGCAGATGTCTCAGGATAGAGCCTGCTCGCACAAGAAGAAGCGACCGCGTCACCACAGCCGTTGTCTCTACAGCAACTGCATGTTGCTCTCCTCCTGCCGTTCATGACTTCATTCTGTGGTGCTGCCAACCATGCTGAAAAGCCGGTATTGACATCAGCAAAAGAATGTGTCTGGACTCGTGTGGGACCAGCCACCCCCCACACACCCCCCCACACACCCCCCACCACCCCCTACGGTCATTACACCCCCCCCTCCCACCCCCAACCCCCATTCTGGATAAGGGCAGAAAACATGCTCACTCACCTGCATGACTGCCGAGGGGTAGATGTCGTCTGAGGCTGAGTCCACCAGCTCCTCCTCGTCCAGGGTGGCCCGCTTGTAGGTGGACATCTGAAAGGTCAAGTGAAGAATAGACTCCCTCAGTGCTTCCATTCTCTTCCAGGACAGCACCTAGTGTGTGTTTATGTGTGTGTATAAGTCTTTTTTAGCTGTCCAGAATCCAGGGCAGTTTGCCCATCTGGAGGTTTAACACAGGAGAGAGCGAATCCATCTGTGCGTGTGCGTCTCTGTGTGTGTTTGAGTTTTTGCTGGGATGAAGTCCTAGTCCTCAGGGTTTGTTGAGGGGTGTGTTTCTTTCCCCCAACGCCTTCTCCGCATATACTGCCCTGACTCTTTCCCCTCCGTTCACCCTAAAATCCTGGCTGTAAACTGCCTCTCCCCCACCAACCACCCCCTACCTCCATTGCGGCTCCTTTTGTGAGACACCACTGGGAATCGCCATCCCAGAGGAAACAACCCTCCACTGAAAACACCAAACCGCACACAGGCACGCACCCTGCCCGTTGGGGCTACCCCACTCCACCCCTTGTGGCTTCTCAGAGCCCGTCCTCTGCCATAGGATCAGTGGTTAGAGGGGTAGCTCTGCAGCTTCCTGGAGGGTCCCCTTTCCCAGAGTAGCCCAGCTCAGAACGACCGACCCAAAAACAGCAATGGAGAACCCACAGCTAAACAAGGAAGGAGTTGGGCGCAAAAAAAAAGAAAAGAAAAAGAAACAGGAAGAAGCAGGAGGACGACAACACTGGAGCAACTTACATGAGGGAGTGAGAATGTGGGGCGTGTTTGTGTGAGTGCATGTAAGTGAGAAACAAGGGGAGAGAGAGAGTGAGTGAGTGAGTGAGTGAGTGAGAAAGAGAGAGAGAGAGAATGTGTGTGTGCATTCCAGAGTGTGGTTTCATTTAGATCTGGGAGGGAACTTCCAGGGGTTAGGGCATGCCCACTCTGTCCTGCCTATAGAATACTCCAAGCAGAGGTAGGGGGCGGGAGATACCCACCTCCAAACACTCCCCTTCCATGTTTCATGCTGTTGCCCAGGTTACGGTTACCCGATAGGTGTGACAAGCGATTGTTCTTCACCCAGTCTGAACCTCTCACACTGAGTTGTGCTGTTGTAAATCTTTGGACTACAAGTATGGAACATAAGTAGCTTGACACCTTTGCGATTTCAACACAACTGTGTTTCACATTACAGCATATATGAATAAAACTGACAGGGGATGTTGAAATGAAATATTTCTGTGAAATATGAGAAATAACAACAAGTCTTGTGCTAGAAAACACACACACACACACACACACACACACACACACACACACACACACACCAGCACACAAATCCAAATGGTATTTTCATGTCAGACTATGACTGCATTTCCTTCAGTAATAAAAGAAAATAGGTGAAGGATGGTAAACACATAATTAAACGCTCCCTCTTTATGATCCTTCTGCCACGATTATGGTACTGACTAGTAAGAAATGACTTATTTCCTTGTTATGTTGAACACAATAAAACTGAATCTAAAAATACTTAATAGGTGAATCCAGCGTTTGGCATCTCTGAAGTGTTCCAATAAGCACCATGATTCACCTTATAGTTTGGCTGCTTCGCAACTTTTTCCACTATAAAACTGCCAGACTACCTCAGATTTGAAAACAAAGTATTTCCTTGTTATGTTGAACACAATAAAGCAGCATCTACAAAGACTCAATAGGTGAATACTCAACAGGAAACTAAATCAGATCAGATCACATTGGCATCTTCAGAAGCGTTCTAACAAGTGTGGTCATCCTGAATCACATTTAGTTACCTTATAGTATAAAATGGCTGACTGCTGACAGACTGCTGACAAATTTCAGTTCACCCCAAAGAGTTTTAATTTCCGAGATTGAGGTCAGAACTCATTTCTGGCCATTTTAAAACAATTTAGTTTTTCCTTTTCAACCATTCCTGTGTGTGCTTTTGGATGTGTGCTTTCGGTCTCTGTCTTGCTGAAGAACACATAATCTTCGCCTCAAGCCTCAAACCAGTTTTTTTTACACTGGGTAGGACATTTGGCTCTAAAATCTCTTGATAATTCTTTGATTTCATGATTGCTGTGATACGGTCTCCAGTCAAGTCCTCCAGTACCAGATGCAGCAAAGCAGGCCCACAACATTATGGATCCTCCACCATGCTTAACTACTGGTAGGGTTTTCCTTGTAGGCTTCATTGCACCATCCATAAATGAACTGTTGGTGTGCATTGCCAAAAGGTTCTATTTTTGTTTCATCTTTCCACAGAACCTTTGGTTTGTCCAGGTACTCTTTAGCAAAGATCAGTCGTTCCTTTTTATATCTTTTCCTCAGCAGTGATGTCTTCCTTGGCCTTCTCCTGTAAAGCCATGTTTGGTTTGGTGTGCAGCGTATGGTACTTGTTGAAACCATGACCTCAGACCATTCCTGGTTGACCTTCAGGTCTTCGGATGTTAGATGTGGTGTTTTTTCCACCATTCGCACCAACCTTTGAAGACTTCTCTCATCAATTTTTCTCCCCTGATGTCCAGAAAAGTTCTCGACAGATCCCTGCTTGGCAAACTTCTTAATAACATTACACACTGTTGAAACAGGGATACCAAGGCCTTTGGAGATGGCTTTATACCCTTTGGAGTGTTGTCTATGCTAATAATAGCTCTCCCGATGTCCTACGACAGCTCCTTTGTCTTCACCATTGTGACAAAGGAACAGGGAATAACAGGTGGCTTTTTAAAACAAAGTTCTCATTTGTGATTTACCACAGGTGAGTCATAATGTGTTTCCATACTGATTTACAGCAAAGGGTGTCAATATCAGTGACACAGCAAGCTTTAAGTCCCCCCCCTCGTTTATTGCTTTAAATTGTTGTTTATCATTTGCTGTTTTGTATCAAAAACACAAGTTTTCTATGAAAAAAAAGTTTTTTTCAGAGATATTCCAGATTATGTACTTAAACTTCATGGGTGCCAGTAATGGTAAACAGGACTGTAGATTGTTTGCTATTGTGTGTGTGTTTGTCTGAGTGTGTGTGTGTGTGTGTGTGTGTTGTAGTGCGCCCTAGCTGATGTCTGGCTCATCTCCCTGGCGCTTTAGGTTTGGCTGGGCCCTCTGTAGGCCTCAAATGGCCCACTGGCCGCACTCTCCAGAGACGCAGCCAGAGCCGGAAGCCAAGCCTGACACTGGAGCCAGATCCCCGGACCCCAGGCCCAAGCCCAGGCCCAGGCCTCGGTCCAGATCTCCATTCCACCCAGGCACGTATACAGCCAGTGCCAGGTCCTCCATCGACCCGTTGACCCCCCTCTGCCCTCATGATCCTGGCCCTCTTTAAACTTCTCGTATCCCATCCCAAGCACCACCACTAACACACACATGCAAAAATACACACACATGTATACACACACACACACACACACACACACACACACACACACACACACACACACACACACACACACACACACACACACACACACACACACACACACATACACACACACACACTTTCCCTGTCCCCATTCCCTGACCAATACCATGTGCTCCGGCTCATGTTATCCAATTGTTTCACCAGACCATTCTGCTGCTTCACCTAACACCTCGTCACACCCAGTCCCTTTGCCCATTGACTTGGCTCTTTGACACCCACCGCAGCTTCCGTCCGTCAGCCCTGTGTTGTGATGGCTTGGCGCGATTACACGGACAACCAGACAAGCCACCGATGAGAGACAGACCGGGGAGGGTCAGCGGGGAGGGAGAGGTGCTGATTGACGTGGGCTGCCTGGCACTGTTGGGGAAACTCGCATGCCTTTGACTCTGACGCGAATAAAGGGATCATCTATCAGTTCTGCTGGGAAAATCTCTGGCCCTTGTGTTGAAAGCAAGCGAGCAGTCAGTGCTGCATCTTTGAATCGAGTAACACAAAAGCCTTGCTCCTCAGAGGGCAATCCATCATCTTCTCATGAAAGAGAAAAAAAAGGACCTGGCTTGAACAAAGCAGCAGCATATCCAGCACCAGATGAGAACTGTTTCCAAGCAATGTCAGTGGACACGCTTCACCTTATCTGAGGGGAAGATAAACTATCACAGCACTAGGATAAAATGGCTGGAAACACGATACCGAAGATATAAACAACGTGAGTCCGTATGAAATGAACCTGGGTGGGCATTCAGCCGTTTAGTACTAATGGTTTTCCATGACCGCTTTACCCCTGAGCACAGGGCAGTTCTCCTAATTCTCTGAGGGCCAAGCGAGCGAGCAAGCCCATGAGGCTTTGGTATTTGCTGGCAAAGGCCCCCCCACCGCATTGGCACGCGGTCATCCCAGGGAGGCGTGCTCCTATTTGGACACTTTCCTGGCAGCGCTCCCCTGGCAGATGTGCCTCTGGAGGCCCCAGGGAGGTGGTGGTGGTGGAGGTGCATGCAGGGGCAGGGGCAGGGGCAGAGGCAGAGGCAGAGGCAGCCTAGCTTGTTGCTGCAAACAAACCCTCTCATTAGCTGCCATACCCTCCGGCTGGAGGTGAGAGGGCGAGGACTGTAGGAGGGTGTGTGTGTGTGAAGAGTGTATGTGTGTGCCTGAGTGTGTGTGTGTGTGTGTGTGTGTGAGAGAGAGGGAGCTGCCAGTGGGCGTCCTCTGTGACATGTGTGAGTGGCTGAGGGGGAGGCTGAGCTAGACCATGAATCAGAACTGGGAACCTCCTCCTGCATCCTGTCGAAATGTCAGCTTGTGTGTGTGTGTGTGTGTGTGTCTGTGTGTTTGTGTGTGTGTATGCACATGCACGCACATGTGTGCATACTCCTTTGCAATCAAGACGCCTCGAGTCAAACGGAGCATACTTCTCTAACACCCTGAGACATGGCAGTGCCAGTCCGGTGGCCCTCTCAGTAGGGTGGATGCAAGGATGGGTTTACCCTCACCTTCGTCCCCACGCCCGGCCTTTACATTACCAGTGCCAGCGCTGATGCTGAGTGGTCAATATGAGCGGTCAATATTCCAGGACTCTTGGAACGGGTCAGAGACTCTGGGCGAGGCTTTAAACCACAACTATGCGTCAGTGAGCGGTCACTGATCCTGTAAACCAGTCAATTATGTGAGGGTAGGAGGCATTCCCATGGGACGCCCACCGCAGGGGGTCGTGTTTGTGCGTGTATGTGCGTGTGTGTTTTGTATGTGTGTATGTGCGTGTGTGTTTTGTATGTGTGCATGTGTCTGCGTGTACATGTGTGTGTGTATGTGTGTGTGTGTGTGTTTGTGTACGTAAGAGTGTGTGTGTGTGTGTGTGTGTGTGTCTGTGTGTGTGTGTGTGTGTGTGTGTGTGTGTGTGTGTGTGTGTGTGTGTATGCATGCGTGCATGTGTGTGTGTGCGTGTACGTGTGTGTTTCTGCGTGGTTGTGGGAGAAAGAACCAATGGGAATGAGAGCAAAGGAATCTTTACTGTGGTCTGTGGTCACAGCTGAGTCACAGGAGTTGTGGCCAGGGGGTAATGGCCTAATTCCATGGACAGTAGCCTCTTGTTTATTAGCCTGGGAAAAATAGATTTGCAGATATTTTTGGCTGTCGCTATAAAAGATTTCTCCCTTCAAACGACTCTTGTGTTTGGACAGGACAGCAAAACTATTAAGAGACCACCATGACTTAATACGTCATTACTTAAGGATTACACAAATCATAGAAATTAAGCATTTCAAAAGTGTCTTACTAACACTAACATGTAAAAATAAAAGTAAACAAGATAATCTACACTAAGATAAGCCGTAATGCGACTGTATTACTGTAACTCTTGGGTGTAAATGTAAACAATGCCGGGCAAATGTCCTCCAATCTGAAAGACAATATGCAGTGGAATGAGTGGGAACCAGCCACCTTCACAAACATCCAAAACATGCAAGGTTTCTCCAAAACAAACGACAGTCAAAACAAAGAGGCCTTCCCCTCCCGTCAACTCGCATCTGCAAGGCAATCTTATTAGGCCGCTGCTGTGCTCACCATGCTGTTCTTGGCTGGTTAGCCAAAACAACACTTTATTCAGACCACATGTGGGTTAGGTACACCACCGTGCGCCGCTATAAAAGTCTCCGTGCTTAATAGGCTACCCCATCGGGAACACATTCTCAGAATGCCAGAAATATAGACGACGGTGTGGTGACGGTGGTGGTGTGTAATGTGTTTGCATATGTGTGCTTGTGAGTGCATGCAAGTGTGTGTGTGTGTGTGTCTGTCTGTGTGTATGTGTGTGTGTGTGTCTGTGTCTGTGTCTGTGCGTGGGTGTGTGTGTGTGTGTGTGTGTGTGTGTGTATCCATTTTTATACAAGTGTATTACTCAGGTGTGGGGGGATTAGGGTGGTGAACTGTGGTTGCTACACAGGTACATTTGGCTGTCTCATCAACATCATTAGGAAGGAAGGCCTAGCATAATATAATATAATATAATATAATATAATATAATATAATATAATATAATATAATATAATATAATATAATATAATAATTTTTAGTAAAGTGCACCATATATGCCTACTGACACTTAACAAGGAATGTGGTGCAAGGTGACACCATGTTATAACCACAGAAAGGAGAGGAGATTTTTTAACTAAGGTGTTACAGGCATCTGATAA
Organism: Setipinna tenuifilis; assembly: GCA_030347295.1. Lineage (NCBI taxonomy): Eukaryota > Metazoa > Chordata > Actinopteri > Clupeiformes > Engraulidae > Setipinna > Setipinna tenuifilis. Next base: position 18,899,805 of record CM059267.1, on the reverse strand, counting down.
AAAAAGTGTTTGTTTTTCTGATGGTTGAGCCAGGGAGAAAGTGCTTTAGGCCTTGGCAACTCTGCAGACTGCTGACATGCACACCTACAGTGCATAACACACTTAAGGAGAAGGGGAAACACAGTGACCCGTAGCCTGCACATTGTGAGAAATAGGAAACACCCTCCCAAAGCCACTGCCATCGAGGGCCTGGCTGGGCTGGCACTGCACTGCACATCTGAGGTCATGAACTGTGATGCCAAACAAGCCTGATACAATCTCCCGCACTGCATTCAGAAAATAAGCAGGAGAAAGAGGAGAAGAGTGTAAGAAATATTAATCCAACAGGACGCTTAGAACGCCAACCCTCTAGAGACTGTGGAAAAGTCACACCCACCCACCACCCATCACCCATCACCCAGCACCAACCCCAATACCCCTCACACTGTTTGCCCTAGAATGTTGTTGTTGTAGCTGTAGGCAACGTTGACTCAACTATGTTAGGGGGGTCTGGGGACAAATAAATGTAAATATATAAATAAATATTTAAGTATATAAAACATAAATAGTGACTTCTGGCAATTTCTGAGTTAAGAAATGGCCAGACTGAGACTTAAAAATAAGGTTTTGGGTGTAGAGCTAGCCAGTGTGCAAATAAAAATGCATTACTTTAACCATGATCAGCAGTAGTGCTTGTCGTTTAAGCAGCAGTGGTGCGGCACTGCTAAGTGCATACAGGGGAAACACTTCCCTCATCATCAGGGGGAATTAAGTTTGTTAAAGGAAGAAAAACAGACGTTGTCATCTACTCTTACAGCTCACAGGCCTCTTCTTGGATGCTAGAGATAATCTACTTGCCATTTGCCTTGTTATTTTTGTCAGCACCCCATCATTCTGAAAAAACAAAAGGTGTTTCAGATTATAACTCAGATTATAGATTATGACTATTATTATTTGGATTATGAATTGGGACTCTCGGATTCAAAGTTGCTCTGCCACAAGGTAAACCGTGCTCCTTTTGCAGAAGCAAACTTGGTACTCCTCACACACCTACAGTACATTTAAGCTCTGCATTCCAGGAGTTTGTAGTTCATAAGGAACTGTATACAATGGCAGGCGGGCGGCTGCTTATCACTTGCAGGTTTGCTGACAGGGCGAGTGCAGAGATGTATTGTCGCCTCTTGATACCAAGGTACTTCCTTTCTCCTCCAACACTCTAAAATCACCCCCAAGCCTAACCCACATGTGTCCTTTCAAAGGAAATGGGTGGAGCTGATTTCTCAGATGATACGTTAAATCAGCTTATGTTTCTTTTGTCAAAGAATTACACTTAGATCACATAGATCTTCATAGAATTGTTAAAATGTTGCAAAAGTGCATGTAATGCTGAAAATAGTCTCTCTCTCTCTGTCTCTGTCTCTCTCTCTCTCTCTCATTTACTCACTTACTCATACAGTGAGTGTGTGCTTTAAGGAACAGTGAAATCACAAAACCGTTGTGCCTGTCAAACAAGGCCAAATTGTGGTTGACCACATCCACTTCATGTGAAATCAACAGGAACAGGCTTCTTAAGACTCATGACTTATCTGTAAACTACACAGTATAGTACCAGGGTAGAAGTAATTTCCTCATGCCACAAAGATTGTGTTCAGATAGTGATTATTTATTGCCAGAACGCCAGCGATTAGCTTGCCTGCTGCGCCTGTCCTCTTTATGGCTACAAGCTCTTTCCTGATCTCATTGAGGTAATGAGTAACTGTGATGCAAGGAACAGAAACCAACTGGCAAAGAGTGGGCTGTCGTTGAGCAACACTTTTATACGCACAACCTTTGCCATTGCGCCAGGGCCTTTAATGCATAGGCGATGACGTTTCACGTCATGCTTAAAATGTTACAAAACATGCCAGATTTCTTGAATAGGACCACTCTTATGTCACACTCAAACACATACACACATACACACAACAGCGTGACGTACCCACGAGGTGCCTGGAACATCAGTGTGAAATGTGTCACATTTTTCTCTTCGTAAACTTGCTACTCAAGTAACTTTCCTTCATGCAAGGTTGGCAAAAAGCTATGTAGGATCTAATGTTGACCATTCTCATAAGTGAACAAACTGCCACTGTTTTTGATACAACGTGACATTTGCTCCCAGTGTGTCTAGGTGTTGATGTTCTTGACCATTACAACTCAGTAGGCTAAAGTACGTTTCAAGTAACATTCACATGATGACAAACGCGATAAAAAAATGAAACTTACTCTTACCATGGTTTCTGTAAAGCCTTTTTTCTTTGACCAGTTAACGGCTCAACAGCACTGCGAGCAGTTGTCACAGTGCGGTCAGATTTATAGAAACTGTATTTGGCCTCGACGGACTGTACGTGGGAAGTGCTATAAATGTTCGATTTCTGAAGAGATTATTATAGTAACTACTGTAAACCAATAGCATAACAAGAGGGGAGGTGCTTTAAAATGTGTGACCAATTGCTTCTGAGAAATGGGCGGGACAACTAAGAATGACTTTAACTATTAAAACCCTGGAAATTATAAGCTTTGCTCAAATTGGTTATTGAAATTAGCCATGCATTCAGTCTCCAACGGAGACCCCTTCACGCAAGGAAATAATGAAGCACAGACATAGCCAAATGTACTTACAAAATATTTACTGACGCAACCCAAACCAGATAAAAGTGGTAATCTAAGATTCAGATTAAGAGGGAAATAAAAAAAATACTGTCTCGCCATTGGGATGCTTAAAAAAGTTAAGTTACTAAACTTGAGTTACTAAAGCATCATTGAAGAAACAAAACAAACAAAAAAACACATTCACTTAAAACAAACAAACACACACATAAAAAACGAACAAATAAAACAAAACAGTTCTTGCTAGTTGCTGATTTAATCTTTAGGCAACATCTTACAAAAAATACAAAACACGCATGAAGTTGAGTAAGGATATTTTCCAGAGGTGTGAATCCAGATGCAGGCTTGATGCTTTTATGTGATGTCCATAATCATAGAGCAGACTATAAGCTTCTAATCTCTGACCTTGGTCTGCAGTAAACTATATGTGGGTCTAAATGTTTCCTAAAACACCATGAACCACTATGTTAATTCTGAGGTGTGGGCTTACAAATAGCCTACTTTTAAAGTTTAGGCTGATCACCCAGGCTTCCGTAACGGGCAACCCATGTAAAGCCACTGGATTCTAATTGTAGGGTTAATAGGCTTAACGGGATTTCTAGTTGGTGATTTTTTTCACAGCTTTTTTTCACCATAGAGAGGATTAGGACTCCTACACAGAATCTTGGCTTTCATCCATAGGTCAGTGGTTTCCCCTTTTCCTCATTTATTCTGTGTGGCTGTGTGCAGGCAACATCAAGGTCTCATACCAGAGCATGCCCAGTGCCACTAGTGGAATTTATCTACTGTATAAAAAAACAGACTGTCCTGTGAACTAGTTTTGTGACATACAATGTTAAAGGTCATTAACCGGTCAAATGGGGGGAAAGGACATGCAAGTTGAATGAAATACAGTTTTAAGTGCAGGCAGGAAAACAAAACACACTGTAAAATGTTAAACTGTAGGCCTAATGGTAAAATGTTAATGTTAAAATATGAATTGTTGTAGCATAAACCAATGTTATCATTTCTACACCAACATAACACCAAAGGCTGGCATTGGCTCCCCCTATTTGTCAAGCGAACAAACATTTCTTCTTTTTCCCAGAATTTTGGTCAGCCAATTTTGCTTTTTCGGGGTTTCTATTGATTTGTTATGCTTCATTTCTTTCTTTCTATCTGTCTATCTTTCTTTATCTATTCAGACGACTTTATATTCAATGCTGTAACTACTGTATGTGCACATGTCACCCCTACTATCTGTGTAACTACATTTGCTAAAGTGTTTTGAGATCATGACCATGTTGATGTCGCACTTTAAATATCAATAAATTCACTGAATTGAATTCAGCTGAATTGATTGTGTCAAAATATTTTGGTCATTTGGTCGGCTAGAATGCTCCATGAAGATATTAAAAGGCAAAACCATATCTTCACAACTTCTGCAACTCCTTTGGTGTGGATTCAGAGATAATTCAAACATGATTACTCTGCTCTTAAACAAGATGGTTAGTGGTGATGCTCAGACTTGAATCCAGGTAATTGTTGACTGAAAATGCTTTTGGGGAATCATTTGACACAAAGCTTCATGTCAAAAGTGGTCTGTAGTGACACCCTGTGGACAGTGGCGAAGCCGTGGATGCATGTGGCCAGTCATGCATGAAGTGGTGATGGTTTTGTGACTAGTCATCTAAGTGATTGATTATCCTAAACCCTAGTTGCACACAAAGGACGCTTCGATTTCCTGATTGTAGTTCAGTCTTTGGGCGTTCTTTTTTAATATTAAAAACCAAACCAAACAAACAAACATCAACAAAAAAAACAACCATGACTAAAACAAAACACCATCTTCAATCCACCGAAAGCTCGCAAGGAGGAGCTCGCGGCTCAAATAGCGGTTTAATTATTTCTGATGGATTCTCGCCATTGTGAGCCCCCCTGGCCACTATGTTCTCTCGGTGGGGCATTGCTAGGGCTACAAGCGCTATAAAAGCATTGGCAAGAGGAACGCGGAGTGTTTGGTTGCCCCTTTGTCGCCTTTGAAGAGCTTTCTTGCAGGAGTGTAGAAGCGCACGGGTGAGTGGGTTATTAGATCTTAACATGTAACAGAAACAATCTCTATTGATTTCAGCTATTTTAGTTTTAAAAATATACAATTTATGTCGAAAAGTTCATTTTAGGCATCTGTTGATAAAGTGAGCACGGTCTACTTGTAGTACCGGTAAGATGCGATGAGTGGCTGAGTTCTCATTTCACGTGTTACTCAAGAATCCAGACCCTAAGTAGCCCAGCGCGGACTTCAGTGATTTAAAAATTATTTTTATTTCAGCACGCAGGGAATGAATGCCCAGGAATCGGACCTATATCATTGTTTGATATGTTTATATAAAAGGACAATTAGTCTTCCTTTTGCATTTCGGCAAGTATGTTGCTAGGTTTCTGTGTAGAGAGCTATTTACAGCAATTTTGAGGGGTAGCTTGTGCAAGTGTTACATTTTGTTAGTTTTGGATTTTAAAACTCATCTGACCATCAGGGGATTAGAGACATAGTTTAATCGTTACAAGATAATAACAAAGAAGCTTAACGACGTTATCCTAACCGGTAGTTGTATTAAGCCGGTTCGCCGGATGAAGAGGCTATTTTTTCTATCATAGCCTACATCAGGCAATTGCACCAGCTTTGGCACTTGGGTGAAAGTTTTGCTTGTCACTTGCATTAACATTGTCGGACAGAGCCTGAACGATGCATTCAATAGGACATTGTCGCCCAAAACTATGTTAGGCTTTTTGTCATCGTGGAGAGAAACCTATTTAGGGAAGCCACCTGTCCACGGGACACTTCCGATCTCAGCCCCCCATGCCGTGGCGTAAACATGCTGATGGATGCAGTAGTGGAACGTGCATGTTTTTGCGCAGTTTCTTTACTGAAAAACAACTGAAATCGAGGAAGCCTTAACATATATCAATGTTTTAAAAGGAAAGTGCAGCCTATTCTGTGGGGACCGTCCAGAACTAATGTTTACTCTATTTTTGCGTTTTAACATTTGGGATGATAGCTCGATTAAACATGGGGTAAGAAATCACATGACAAGCCTACCGACACCCACATCGTTTTTACTAAACTACTGTAGGCTACAGTACAAGTCAAGTAACTGTTTCATTTTGGAAATTTTTGTTCATTATGTAGGACGTCATTTGTATACAAATGGGTCGCGTAGCATAGTGTAATTTGTTTATTATGTAATTTTACATACATAAACCAGTGGGTTCACGGACGCAGTCATAAGGCGTTTGCCCTTAGAAAGTTCATTTGGTCCAGATGAACCAAGTTGAGGTGGAGAGGGGAAGGGGCCGGTTTTATTTATAGTAGGTTTTATTTGGCCATCTCCCATGACCTAAAGGCCAACAACATCGTACGACCATGTGGGTGTTAAATAAGGATACACAGAAAGCGAAGAGAACCGCAAGTTAAGTGTTACGCACAGCATGCGCTATGACTTAAATGTCGGGCACAAACGCGAACTAACATAGACAGCTCCACAGGCATCAAACTTTAATGAAATGTAGAGAACATAATGATAGTCACAAACATTTAACACAAAAGCATAATTAAAAGGTATTCTCGGAACCAGGAGTCTCATTACATACAGAAGCATTGCTAACCCAGTACAATATGCATGTTATGTCTATGCCGGTAGCCGTCTCCTGTAAAGACCCAGAGTCCCTGCAATGATAGGCATACATTTGGATAGCACCCCAACAAGGCTGGCAGAGCTGGAGGCCCATGGGTCCCCAAAAGGCAGAAAACAGCATTGAAAACCCCTTGGGGTGTTTAGGAGCAGTCAGGACAGCATCGTTTCAAATTTGGCCATAGGCAGAAGCTTATGGTACAGTGTGTGTGTGGGGAGGGGGGTGGGTAGGCAGCAGGGCACAGTCCAGAGATGCAAATTCGCACCAACCACCAACCAAACGCTTGTAAAATACAAAAGTGGCTGGTAGCTTTCAGACACAAACAAATAAGCCACGGTTGAGTGGCTGGTGGATTTAGCCATTTATTTGTCAGTGCCTGGTGAAACGTTCATTTGTGGTTCAAAGTTAATTTCCACCCCCTGACCTACAGTCAGGTTTGTAGCAGCTGGCCCTAAAGCGTTTCGCAGCAGCAGCCCAGACCTTCATGACCAGCGCCGTCAAAGTGGGAGGACAAGTGGGACTGGTCACTCGGGCAGGGCCTGAAGGGCAGTAGGGGCCCTAGCAAGTGGCATGGATGAGAAATCTGGAAAGGAAGAGGCCCACTGACACTGCTTGTGTATAGGGCCCCATAGTTCAATGCTATGGCCATGATCATGACAACACACACACAAACCTCTCCCAGGCCGCAGTGATGTAGAGAGTCACTGGTTGGCTGCAATGAGGCAGTAGGCTTGGCAGGCCAGTATGACAGTTCCATTCCCCTACCTAGCCAGCGGGAAAGAGGATCACCTTCGGCTCACGGTGACAGTGGCGCATTGCAGCCTTGGGCTGACAGGAATCACACAGAACACCCTGAGGCCTGTCAGTCCCTGGTGTAGTGGCCCCTGCCCTGCTCGGTAGCAGCAGTGGTCAAGCAGATACTCTCCCAGTAGAAGCAGCAGAACTTTGGAGGTCTGTGCCACTTTGGAGGTCCCCAGTCTTTAGTGTATGACAGTGATGTGCTGTGGTACCAGGCCAAGAAGTCTCCGTCTCCAGTGGGCATTGACAGCGGCCATGCCAGGCCGTCCAGTGGCAGGTGTGCTTAGTGCCTCAGTGTAGGCTCTGGCTAACAGACATAACGCAGAGGACCCCCCAGACTGTCGTTTGGTTATGATGCAGTGGCTCTCTCGTCAGCAGTGGGTTCGCCTGCACACAGCAGCACTGTATGTGACAAGGGTGCTGTGCATTACATTACATGTCATTTAGATGACAATTATCCAGAGTGTCTTACAGTGAATTAGGTATGGGACAGTCACCCTGGAGCAATGTGGGGTTACATACCTTGCTCAAGGGAACATCAGCTATGGATGAGTGTGCAGGAGTGCAGTAGTTACTCCCTCAACAAACATTTGTCATACTGGTAGGACCACAGGAATGTAACTTTTGACCCTTCCATTCCAAGATCAACTTCTTAACTATCAGGCCACAGCTGTGCATAGCCAGGCCAGGACATTGCCTTGTCCAGATGGCTTCATCTCCATCTTTGGTCAGGTCAGGCAATGCAAGCAATCCATGTAATGATTGTGCTGAGGGGAACAGGCTCAGATAATAGTTAGCAGTTTAACTAAGCTGGAAGAAAAACACGTAAAAACCCATATTACCCCCAGTTGTTGAAGCTTAAAACATTGCTTGTTTGTTGTAATGATATTTAATGATATTTACTGCAGAACTCGGAATATCCCTGTTTTTCTTTCTTAAAAAAATGTTCCCGGTTTTCTTCTGAAAGATTTGGTCACCCTAATTTTAAACGAGGGTTGTTAAACAGTAATAGCGCCCCTTAAACAAAACAGCACAGACTGCTGCACAGGCATGAAACATTAATGAAACACAGGGAACGCAATTAGTCACTGGTGGTAATTAAGTCATTAGCAATGTTAGTGCACTCTAACATGAGCACACTTGACATTAATGGGAGCCATTTATATACATCATTCCAAATGTTAATAGCACAAATGAGCACAGCTAACATGCCCAAGATATACTAGGATACTATAAGAGCCTCTTAGTCTCACATTCTGATAACACATGTAAGACAAGGAGCTTGCAGAGAGTCTGTTTGCCTATGCAGCACCCTCATGATAGTGACACATTGGTGTGATCCTGGTATTGCAGTTACGAATGACACTTTTGCTGAGCACAAGACAAGTCTTTTCTACAGGCTCCTCTATGCAAAACCACATTGACTAAAGTTTGGGTAAAGTGTATAATTAAGCTCCAGCTCTGGTTGTGCTGGCAACATGTCATTAAGTTTGTAGACGACATTAAGACACTAGTGTAAAATTTCTCCAAGTTGGATTCATTGAGATGTGAAAGCTTTAAAATCCTCTCTGTCCAAATAAACCTGTGCTCCAAAAGATCTCCACTCCTCAGCAGGTGTCCTAAAATGACTCTTTTAATATCCACAAATTATATATTTTTTGGAGAGTTCCAAAAACTCCTTTTACAGCTGGTATCAGCACTTGCCTTAACTCTGGCCTCTTAATGTGCTGTCAGCTGCCTCTTCGCTGGTTCACTTTCCTCATATTTTATGTTGCATTTGCTAACCACAGGCCACTTGCAAGCACTTGAGTGATCTGTTGATGGATGACTGATTAACGGAGGACTGTAAAATTGTCTTTTTTAGTCTGTTCCCAGAATAAATTTTCCAGTGAGACTTGAATTATGGTTAGGAGTCAAACAGTTATGGTAATTTGGTGTGTTTCAATGAGTCAGCCTGTGTCAGACTCAGACAGACAGAAAATGTCACATTGCTGTAACGCCATTGCTGTAATCCTTGTTGTCTTAACACCACACAGGTTATATTTTCCTCAAACCGTCAGCAGAAAGTGTTCAAAGGCCTCTTTCAGCTCCCCTCCAGACGTGCTCTTGACCAGGCACCGACATTTACCTCTGGGCAAGAGGCAAACTGCTCAACTATTTACCGAATGTGCAACAGAGAAATCCTTGACACATATACTTACAACATAGTAAGGAAAAATATCTGAAAAACACATTAAGTGACACAAATGTCTGGGAATAAGTTGCTGTCTCCAGTCAAGCACAGAGAATTTTAAGATCTTCTCGCTCTGGCACTCTGTCAGTGCACCAGTGCGCATAAATGTTTTTAAGTTTTGCCACTGAAGGTCACTGACTGATTTTTGAAGGCAAAGTAACTGTTTTTAAGCATCCTTCCAACTGAGCTGAGTTCGTCAGCAGCATTGCACATATAGGCAGGGAAAACTGTAGAACCTAAGATGCCCTGTGGTCAGAGTTAAGCAATAAAAGCTTCTGAAATGTCTTTTGTTAGCAATGACAGGCAGAATCTGTGCTGTAAGAGTTGCCATGCACAAAGCAGTAGACATGTGGTGTGTCTTAGATCCAAACCAGATTGGCGTCATCCATTTGTAAATTCTGTTTTCTGTTTTCAAATTTGGCCATCTCGTATTGACAGTGTGCTTATTTGCAAAGTCATATTCCCAAAACAATTTAGTGAGGGAGAACACTTTACTGTAAACCTCGATAGACACACAATTGTCTTTTATTGTCAACGCTGAAATTGCCCCAGATCTGTGTTGACGCTATGATTTGTCTGCCGTGTTGCACAAGAACCAATGTTTATTTCGCCGTCTGTTTTTTTTTCTTCTTTTTTTTTTTTAAGATTAATTACGGTTTATCAACAATGCTTGTTTAAAGAAGATGTTTATTGCCATGGCAGGATGCTGCCCCAAATTTCTTGTTTCTTGTTGTCAGCACCACAGGAACATGCTTGTGAGAACAGGGTGGCCGCTCGGCTGCGCTGACCCTGCAGATAAACACAGTGCGATAGCCTGTGCACAGCTCTGTCGTCATGTGCCGTTTGAGCTAAAGAAGGGTTCAAGGCAGGCCTCCTCCACTGGCTAGATTAGGGAGGCCAGTGTCCGTCTCTGTGTCTCTGCACAGCGTGGTTTTGTTTATTCACAGCAGTGTGGAGTATCTGAGGTCTCCATGACACTGCCTGTTTGTGGCGGGGCTTGTGCACCCCCCTACAACCCACCCCCCTACCCCTGTCTACCCGGTCCTTGCTTCCGCACACACACACACACACAGACATACACACACACACACCCACACACACACACACACACACACACACACACACACACACACTTGCCACCCTAAGATGTGGGAGCCTCTGTGAGACAGGCTGGCATGGTGTTAAGCCTTAATCCTTCTTCTCCCAATCAGCCACAGACCCACAGGGGTTGGGGGGGTGGGGATGGGGAGCACTTCTCCCTGACTGATGAGATTGAGGCGGCTTGCAGGGTATCGATTTGTACCGTCTGCATGTCCTGGATGACTGTGGCTGGAGTCTCAGGGGGATGCGGGGTGCTTTGACTTCAGGAGCCACGCCACGTCTCTTTTTCATCCAGAATTTAGACTCGACCCTTATCAGCAGGACAGCACCTGTTTTGGAGGAAATCCCTGATTGGACACCGCCTCACTGTTGAGCCGAGGCCCTGATGGTTTGTCTCCGTGCTTCACGGTCAGACAGGAGACACTGCGGACTGTCGTGTCTAGACGCACGTCACCACGACAACTAAACACAGCTTGACTACACGGCCCTGTTAGACACACCGTTAGGTTTCAGGTCGACAGGTACTAATCAGGAGGAGCCCGGTGTTCTTGTTTTTTTTGTTTGTGTTTATTTTGGCTGGCAAAGATGGACGTTGCCACTTCGGTGGTGCTCACCACCATCGCCTCGGGCCTGCTGTTCGTTGTGGTGCTGGCAATGCTCTGCTTCTTCACGTGCAGGCTGGCATCGAGCATTCTGCCCCTTGGAACGCCCCTACGCTTCTGAGCACGGGCCTCAGCACCCAAGCCATGGCCTGCCTGGTAATAACTGAAAATACTGACAAAGCATTAGCTTTTTTATATCAGAAACATATACACTATCTTTAACCACTGTGGTATTTAGTCTGTATCTATAGGGTTTTAGGTACTTAATCATTTACATATACCCAAAACCACTGTGGTATTTAGTCTGTATCTATAGGGGTTTAAATACTTAATAATTTACATATACTCAAAACCACTGTGGTATTTAGTCTGTATCTGTAGGGGTTTAGATACTTAATCATTTACATATAGTCTTCCTTTAACCACTGTGGTGTTTAGTCGGATGCTGTGGGTTTTTTAGACGTGCAGACAGCATGTAGAAGATCCACTCGCTGCTTTGCCATCAAGGATAAGTAGTTTCACGGGCATCACAGTTTTTCTTTGTGTTCAATGAGCTGTACAATGAAGAGAATGAGAAAACTAGGTTATGCATGGCAGGAGCGGAGGAAAAACAGCACTACTGAGAAGCCTCCCAATGTCTCGCCAGACAATGGAACAAGAGGCAGCGCTTTAGCAAAGAAATGAGTCGCATTTACTGTACAGACAGTTTTTTTTTCCCTCCAGACACATCATACACAGCTTGAACAGAACGGCTTGTCACCGAGTTGTATCATCTATTTAATGATCCCTCAAGAGGTTGTCTGTGGTCGTGATGAATTGTGAATAAAAGTGTCTGAAGCTGAAGAATCCAGAAGTTTTGAAGGACCCCCCCCCCCCCCCCCACACACACACACACACACACACCCCGCCCCCATTGGGTGGAGGTGTCCACTTAATCGGCTTTGTCAGGCCTGTTAAAACTCGCCGCTGTGGCGCTCAATCCCATTAAAGTGACCTTGGAGGAGGTGAGAGCAGCTTTTGCGCGTGGCTTTCCCCCTGTGGCAAACACAAGAGCCCCTCACTCTCACTGGGGAGACTCGCAGAGTTCCCGCACAGACTGGGAGCTTCTGTTTCACTGCTTTTGTGTGTGTGTGTGTGTGTGTGTGTGTGTGTGTGTGTGTGTGTGTGTGTGTGTGTTTTAAGACCATCCGTGTAAGAGGATACGAATACAATAAGACTGCGTAGACTTCATGTTTGCTAATGCAGTCTTTGCCATTATAAATTAGATGGTGGACTAGCAAACTGATCCATGTTGCTAACATGGATGCTACTGAACACACTCATTGGGACATAGAGTACACCATGCGCACTGATAACCACCATGCAAACCACTTGGGACAAACAGTACATATGAATAAAGGTTTCCAGGAACAGATGAAATGTGAAGATTCTACTCTAAATGTTTATAGTGAACTGTAAAAATATATTGGGAGGCTACGGTTCAACTTTGAATGTTTCACAGTTCAGCAGTTCACAGTACACTCGGTACAGTACTACTGTGAAAATCACTAAAAGCTCATCTTGCATAGTTTTACATTTTTTAAATATTAATATATCCCATTTTATCGGGAGTAACCCATACTGTAGATAATAAGAGAAGAGCTCACAACACATTCAAAATGTGATCATGGTTGGTCTGTACATAATTGGAATATCCTTAAATAAGTATGGTTCAGTTGTAAAAGTCACAGTTTTAAAATTGTAATATATCCCATTTTATTGGAGTAACTCATTGTAGATGATAAGAGGAGAGCTCAGAACACATTCAATGTGTGGTCATGGTCAGGTCTACAAATACTTGGCATATCTTTAAATAATAATTGTGGTTCAGTTGTAAATGTCACACTTTTATTGTGGAATTTCACAGTACTTTTTTATTGGATTTGTCTCTACAGTCATATTCATGAGTTTTTATTCATCAGTTTTTATTTTGTTTGTTTTCCTAGGACAAGCTTGGGTATCTCCTTTGCCATTGGATAGTGGCATGTGACAGTTGCCTTGGAACACAATGGCACATCGGAATGTTTACACCGTGACCGTGAGGATTCTACTGAGCTGTTCCATCATGGCACTGGGTGTCCATGGGAAGCCACCGTTGCCACCAGGTCCTGTCCCAGGTACATGGGAGACCACACAATTTGACAACCACAATTTGACATCCATCCTTAGTGATGCTTAGTGGAGCTTTTTGCTTGGACACTGCCATTAGTTTTGGCTTTTCCTCGACCTTCACTTTTTAATATTTTAACACAGTTTTACATGTAAAAATAAAAAAAGCTAAAAAAATATAGATAACGATACCGTTCTGCACCCTATCACTGGCACTGGCAACCTATGACAAGATATACCAGCAGTACGCTATGCAAGTCTTAGAACACAAAATTCATCTGAAGCATTCCCGCTTCTGCTTGTAAAAAAAAACATGATTGCAAGATATGTGAAGATAAGACAAGACCAGATGTCATGAGTGGCCACAATCCAATACGGTCATGAAATTTCTACTGGTTCGATTAGAAAGTACAGCTTTCTTTACCATTGTCGTGAGGAGATTAGGTTTACTTATGCACAGAAAACTGCATGTATTGTGTGTATTTGCACATGCGGTTGAGGTGGGGGTGGTGGTTGGGATGGGTTGTTAAGAAGCTTACGCAGTCTCATGCATGGATGCCGGATAAGAAACAAGGTCTGGCTCCTTATCTTCATTTTCATAACCTCCTGCTTTAAGTTTGCTTGGGGAAATGCCCTAAATATATTTGTGTGTGGGTGCATGTGTGTGTATGTGCACACGTTTGTGCATGTGTGAGTGTGCATATTTGTGTATATATGTGTGTTTGTATGCCTATTGTGTGGGTCTGTGTGCATCTGTGTGTGTGTGTGTGTGTTTGTTCGTTCTTGTGATTTGTATGCGTGCATGTGTGTGTGATTGTGTGTGTGTGCATATTTGTGCATGCTTATTTGACATGCGTATTTGTGCGTGTGTGTGTGTGTGTATGTGTCTGTGTGCGTGTGTGTGTGGGTGCGTGTGTACATGCTTATTTTATATGCATGCATGTGTGTATGTGTGTGTGTGTGTTTGTATGTGTGTGTGTGTGTGTGTGTGTGTGTGTGTGTGTGTTTGCACTCCTGTAACAGAGGAGGAGAAGAATCCCGAGTACTGGAACTCATGGGCCCAGCGCTCACTCAAGGAAGCCCTTCAGCTACAGGAGCTGAACACGAACGTGGCCAAGAACGTCATCTTCTTCCTCGGGGATGGTAGGTTGATCTGTCTCCCAAACAGTCAGTCATGCTTCCTGAGTCAAGCACAGTAAACATTCACACACTGCACACACTGCCTGACCTCCCCCCACTCATTCCCACGCACAGGGGTGCAGCCAGGAGGGGGAAATTAAGACGATTTCAAAGGCCAAATATTGACTTGTGGGCCCTTTAAGGACACTGTTAATATTATTAATAATAGCAAAGAAGGCGCAAAATTGTATTTCTTTTATGGGACCCAAAATTTCTGGTGACGGCCCTGTCTATAAATCTTCTCCGTAGAGAATTCCTCATTAGTATTAGAGGCTTGGCTACGTGAGTGTGGGATGTACAACATAGACAT
>CM059267.1:18825140-18882640 GCA_030347295.1 Setipinna tenuifilis | reverse complement strand
GGCACTAATCCTTCTGGCTGTTTTGGCTTCGCTAACACACACACAGACACACACACACTCTAACCCGCACAAACACACACACAAACACTTCCAGACCTACAATCTAAACCATCATGATGTCCTTTCACCTATCGCAGACATACAACACTGATGCCCAGGTGCCAGACAGCGCGGGCACTGCCACAGCCTACCTCTGCGGGGTGAAGGCCAACGAGGGCACACTGGGGGTGAGCGCAGCTGCCCTCAAGTCCCAGTGCAACACCACCAAAGGCAACGAAGTCACCTCCATCCTCAGATGGGCCAAGGATGCAGGTGAGACAACACAAGGGTCAAAGGTCAAAGCATTTTGAATGAGGTTTGTTGAAAGAATGATAGAAGCTGCCAGTTGCCAGTCTAAGAAAGGGACACCCCCAATTGCATGGTGGAAACAGGTTGGGACTAGAGCTTCCAAACCTTTCATGACAGCCCCCCCCCCCGGAGAAAAAGAAACACATCTACCTAACCCCACATGGCAAACATTAACACACTTCTATAACCTATTGCCTGTTTTGTCATAAAACAACATGTGTCCACAACATCAGCTGCTACATTGTTTCAGCATTGGTTCCATCATTCAGATAAACTTTCATATTTTATTAGATTTTGTTTTGTTTAAACATAGCTGTTATAAACCAGATAAAAGTCAAGCACAGTTTTAAATTCCAGCACAGCTATTTTGTTCCATTCTGTGAATTGGTTCATGGTTAACAGATAAACCCTGACCATTTTATATAATGTATTATTTATAACAAAGTAAGCAATGTAATATTGATTAGGTACATATCTATTGGCTAATAGTTAAGGTTCATCCCTCAGGTTCTGTTATTGAAAGGTAAGATAATGACTTGTTTTGAAAAGGCCTTCAGCCCAGTATTTGGAAACTCATGAATAGCTGGACCATTAGCAGAGCAAAGACCTGACCTGTACAATACATTTAGAATTTACAGTCAGATTGTCATTACGCAATCAGCCTGTAGGACAAGTGAGAATTGCATAAATCTAGTTGTACTTGAATTTACAATCTACAGTCATTCATCAAAGATAATATATTCTGTATTTTCCAAGAAACAGATTGCTTTAAGTTCAAGTGTTCTGGTTACTTTCTGAACAAGCAAAAATGTGTCCGTCAGTATGTGAGTTAGTTACAAGGATGATAGTAAGTACATGGCTGTGAGTGTTTAAAACCAAGCTAAATTCATGAGGTGTGGTATATGAGATTAGTAGTAGACAAAAGACTGATATCTCTTGAAATCCATCTGCCAGACTCTTGCAAGTATGGGAGAGAGAAAAGGCTTAAGATAGCATTTCATGTAAGTGACAATTGGCCACACAGTTTGAGGTTTAATGACAGAGTTATGTCATGAATGCAGTTTTGCAAACATAACTCTGGGATCGGTGCAGTTGGCCCAGAGTTTAACTGGTTGTTGGTGGCCCAAAAAAGCTGTGAAACCGCAGTGGGAAGCAAACCTTAAAAATAGGTTTGGACAATTTTTTGTCTGTTTATAAATGACAGTGACTATATTTATAACAGTGACTATAACAGTGGAAAACTAATCTCACAATTTTTGTTTTTGCATGTATGATCGGTTTCTGCCTATACTGTGACAATACAAACTCATCTGTTTTAAGAAGGTCTTCAACCTGATTTGATTCAGAACAGATTTCATGTGAATAACAGGTATTGATTTTTTTGGTCAGGAAGTCACAGGGAAGACATGTGTCTCCTTTCTTGATAAAACTTTATCTAACTTTATATTTATCTTATTTTTAGCCATTCAGTATTTGAAACGTTTCCTTTTTTTACCCATTGACTGTTGGTTTTCATGAACCTGTTAGCTGAGATCAACAATATTCTCCCGTTGTCAGGGAAGTCGGTGGGAATCGTCACGACAACTCGCATCAATCACGCCACGCCCAGTGCCGCCTACGCCCACTGCGTGGACCGTGACTGGTTCTCCGATGGCGAGATGCCCCAGGAAGCCCTGGACGCTGGCTGCAAAGACATCGCCAGGCAGCTCTTTGAGAACATTCCAGAAATCAATGTGAGTCCCTCTCCTCTTTCTGTAGGTCATGCTTCTTTAAGACGCCCGCTGCTTGCCTGCCAGTAAACACAGTGGTACACTCTGCATGACCCGAAGGATGAGTTCAGATTCCAGGAAAACGTGCAATTTGAAATAATTTGTTTAGTTTTGTTCTGTCTGGCTGTTGTTATAAAGATACCTAGCCAGTATGTATTGGCCATTGATGCTGAGTGATCAAATACTAACCAGCATGCCAATAATACAACAGTATGTCTTTCAATTCCTATTTGGTGGTTGTAATAAAAACATGAACAAGATACAGCTTTACGGTTCAGTTGTGAAATATAGGAAAATTGATGCTTGTGCTTAGGAATTCAATCATGTGCCTGTGAAATTCCCTGATGATAGCACTGGACTTTAAAACAAATTGCATATGTAATCAAAGAATACTTCATCTCATCACAAGCAAAGTGGTGTCCAGAAAAATTAACCTATGTACAAACTCCTGAATGTCAGCTGAATCACAAACATATTTGGGACTCTGGTTCTTTGGTATCACTTTTATAATTTAACATATAAGCATTTAAAACGTGTCCCGTATTTTTGGCCCACCATGCGAAGCAGAGTTCCTGATACAGCGATAAAAGAGATGAAAATAAGCACTACTGTGGCTGAATTTCTGCAAATGTCTGTGTGGCATGTGTGACATTTGTAACATGTGATGTGCAGGTGATCATGGGTGGAGGCAGGAAGTACATG
The DNA here is from genome assembly GCA_030347295.1 of Setipinna tenuifilis. Taxonomy (NCBI): domain Eukaryota; kingdom Metazoa; phylum Chordata; class Actinopteri; order Clupeiformes; family Engraulidae; genus Setipinna; species Setipinna tenuifilis. The sequence continues at coordinate 18,879,821 of CM059267.1, read as the reverse complement.
TACCCCAAAGACACGCCTGACGTGGAGTACCCCAATGAGAAGGCTCACTACGGGACCCGCAGAGATGGCAGGCGTCTGGTGGATGAGTGGAAGGAAAAGATGAAAGACAAAGTGAGTACCCATCTTGTGGTTTTTCCCCCTCTCTCCTGCTTATTTTTGTATTTCCCCCCTCTGGCCTCTTTTCTTTCCACTAGACCGGCATGAACAACAGCTATTTCATCTCTGATCTGATTGTGTTTCCACTGACTGGTCAGCCTCTGGGTTGGCAGTCTCACTGATTGCAGATGGGTTCATCCCATTTGCGCAGATGTATCGCCTGGAGACTATCCACGTTGTAAGAAGAGATCACAAAACAAGGATGTTTCGCCAATTCCAGGGAAAACCATATTTCTTACAGCGTCCTGGCGGTCAGTGTTTGGGGGGGGGGGGGGTGCAGCACTACATACCTATCTTCCCCTGTTCGTCCACACCAAATTCAACACAGTAATGCCCCGCCAAAGATGCTGTTAGCATCAGCGCTGACCTCTGCCTGACTTAGCCTCCACAGGAGTGCAACCCCTGCTATCAGTAATTGGCAGGCAGAGGGGGCGCGTCTCCATGGAGGTGTCCTAATTCGACAGCACATAGCTCACACGGAGTGCAGGGATAGTGAAAGAAGCTTTCTGCTTACAGCGTCAGTTTTCAAGACAGCTATGGGGATATGAAGCCGTCCGAAGTATTCTCCAAAATACTGCTGTATTCAGCTTTTGTTAGATTGATTGTGCTCAGTTGGCAGACTGTACTTTGCAGTATCTTATGACTTGAATGCTCTTTGAGAGGAACATGGCAATGTTCTTTGTGTGTTCTATTTTTCATATACTTGCTATTATGTGTAAAGCCAAGGCTATGAATGAACTGCTTCCCCCTATAGCCATGGTTGTTGTCAGTAATAACAGAAAAATCTAAGATGTTGACAGCATAGCATATTCCAGTCCTGATTCATAGCATCATTTGAAAGGCAAGGGCCAAGAACAGATCCTTGAGCACATCCTGACTTATGAGAGCCGTGGAGGACATGCATCTTTCAGCACAATGAAATGTTGACTGTGTGTCGAGAAAAACCTAAAAACTTGGAGAGGGCTACGCTAGCAGCAAGAACTGGAAAAGCAAGCAAGAGGTTGGGTGTAGAAAACTAAATTAAATAAACTTTGAGAGGAAGAGAAAGACTTAGGAATAGTTACACCCAGGACAGTTATACCCAGATGTCTGTGCTGTGTAAGATTATCTGAAGCTAGTTGCCTCTTCCAGGGCATTATTGACATTGGCACTGCAGTAATTTACCTGGAATTTAAAAAGCTAAAACTTGGTATCGTCTAAGTAACTTAAGAGTGATGGCAGCTTTTTTCCCCCCTTCAGTCCATCCAATAAGACATTGCTAGAGGGAGTGGATCTGTTTAACAGTAAGAAATTGGGGGCAGAGATATGGACAGGCATACTGGTTGCAACTGTCATGATGATGGGTTAGCTTTCATTATTACCCCAGTGACAGGGGATGGGCCAGTTCACATTAAGCTGCAAAGAGAGCGAAACAGTCACTCAGGTAGAATTTAGTGTCCTCACAAATGCCAAGAAGTGTCACTTTACACTGCTTCATTCCATGATGTTAATGAAATACACATAACTGTTGACCACATTTGTGATAGACTCAAAGTTGTATATGTAATTCCTACAGTAGATGATGGAGTGTCAAAATTTTACTTAACTATTATTTCATGTATTTTGCAACTATTGAGTATACAATCAGTCATTTTAAGAAGAGCCCATGTTAGTTATCTCCTCTTATGGGGACAATGGTATCATGGTGTGACAATTTAGAGACAGTGTATATCATAATACACTGTCACTTAAGCTTTTATGTAAATAAATTTGTAAATGCACACCTCATTACTACAGAAGCCTTAAAAGACATCCACACCATATGCAATGTCTTAAGCAGCATTACTAACTACTAAATACATTGTATCTCTTACAGAAACAGTATCAGCAATAGATATGGGTTATTGCCATAAAAGCCAGAGAGACAGGACCTGGTGCTGAAGTGTACAAAATAGTTCAGATAAGGAAGTGTGAGGGAAAGATGTCAGTACAGTAATGATATATGGATTTTTTATGTGTAGTCCAAAATAATACAAGTTCAGTTAAGGTGACTGAAAGATATCTGTCTGTATTGAGTGGAGCCCCGGAGCCTGTGTTCAGGCATTGTGGATTAACCTCCAGCAGGAGACCTGGGTCACGGTGATGCGAGCAGCTGCGGTCAGAGAGAAATGTCTTGCAGTGCGAGGTCGCGGCCCTGATGGAGTGCTGCTTCTTGCCGTGACTGAGCTTTTCAAAAAAGATTCTGTTCAGGGCTTCAAGGGGTCGGGCATAATATATCCTGTTTGCCTGAGGGTTCTGGCCGGGGCTGGAGGGGTCAGCCATAATCTTTCTTGCTTGCCTCGGGGTCTTTGAGTTTCGCAGGCATTGGGCTGATGGTAGCCACTCCCCCTGCTCCTCTGGTAGGGGAGGCAGCCCATGGCATGGTGATGGAGCAGGTCAGGGTTGGATCAGTGTATAATGCACTTTATTAAAACCCATCTCATCTTTCACACCTTCCTCGGCTGCAGTAGGTTTGGATGGCGTTGACAGTTTGAGAGCAGGTAATAAACCAACACAAATGCAAAGAGCTGTTGAAAAGGAGAAGGCCAAGAGCAGATTCCTGAAAACATCCTTACTCATTGGAGTTATGGAGGGTGTTAAAGCACCAATAAAACTTCAGGACAGCTGTGTTGGAAAACCACATGAGGCTAGTTATAATTATGTAACGCTAGCTCGGTCCAAAACTACAACAGCTTTATAGATAGAAACACTTTTATGTTTACGGTTTATACACAGATATTTTACAGCGACTTCACAAATTAGGCAAACTGTCAGAGAAATCATTCCTGGTGCCATAGTGATGCTGATACTGCACTGCCACACACTTATTCTTTAGAGAGCATGAATAAGACAAGTGTATTGCTGCCCTTCACTTCAGAGACATGCTTAACTAACTTATGTCACCTAATAACGTACATATGTTACCTAATAACTAACTTGTGTCACTTCATTGATGAGTGTCAGAGTCTGGTCAGATGACCCAGACACATGATGGCAGAGGCCAAACTCCAGCCTACGTCACCTCGACCCCCCTAGTTAGTGAACGACTCCATGTAATTTCTTACGGTTCATTTCTGGCTCCTCACTCTCCGGAGACCAGGAACAAGACAAACCAAAAAAAAGTGTGTGTCTGGCTTAGTCTTATAATTTCAGAGAGAGTGTGACGAGGAGGCAGCAGCTCATATAATTGAATGCGAGAGAGACAGGAGTCCCATGATCACCAGTAGTGTGTTGACAGTCCTCAGGCTGGGTTTCACTGAAAACATTGGCCGATGTTTTGGCTCTGCTGTGAGCTCTGCTGGACACTTCTTAATTCTTAGGAGCAAGGTGTCAGTGACTGGCCAGTCCCTCAATGCTGGTCTTGTAAAAACTACTCAGGAGAAAGTGTATCGGAAGCACCACGTGGTGTCTAGTTCCCAGAAACCATGACAGATGTATCTACATGTCTGCGGTTGTCCAGTCCTCTTACTCAGTAATTGCGTAATGCTAATGGCTGGATATGAATGCCCAGAAGGCCACGATGATTAATAGTTGAAAAGAAATACAAATACAAGCAAGCAGCATAGAGAATACTGGAAGTCATGCTTTTATTTCATCAGTCTGATAGTATTTAGGACCAACCAAAAGATAACACAGCTGACTGTGTTTAGGTTTAGTAGGAGCAGCTCAATGTATTGACTAATGGCTGACACATACAACAAGTCATCCTCAACCTTTTTTGGTTGGTGAGCAAAATGTTCAGCTTAGTTGAATCCCAACAGTGAATGACCCATACGAACTATGGGGTAAAAAATTAGGGTTGTGAAATATTCTGTCACAAACCAAAGGTTGAGAATAGGCTGGAATAGAGTCAAAGGTTAGCGGCTCTTGATTTGTGTTCCTTATCTCTGAGCTTAAGGGACAGCACTGCACAGGATCATAGTATGACAGCATTGAAGCCAAAAGTCCAAATAGAAACAGAGGAAGGTTGAGGCCAAAAAATTGGAAACAGATAAACAGAGGCTGCTAGTGCACATGGCAGCAAGAGTCTTGTGATTGACACCTCAGTAATATTCGCAATGCTCAGAAAGTAAAAGCAAATAAGAATTATTTTTCAGTTCCTTGTTAAAAAGGAATTTTGAAGTGATTTCTACTTGCCAGTTGCAGCAAAGGGTAATTTTTAATGTCTAATGTTGGGTAGCAGCATATCACAACATACTTACAGCATATCAACCAAATATTTTTGCCTGGTACAATTAATTTTATAAAATCTTGATTATTTACTTATAGTAGTCGTAATATTTTAAAATTTCAATTAAAGCCAGTCCTGTTGACTTCGAATTACAAGGTCTTTGAATTATAAAAGGCTGTGACACAGTGTAAACAGGAATAGGCTAATGGCACAAAGGACTAAGTGCACAAAATCATGCAGAACTATTAGATTTTAGTTTTTTAAAATTATGGTCTTTGGTAAAACTACGTTCTTTCCTTTCCTACATGAATAGAGAGCCCACTATGTCTGGAACAAGAAGGAGCTTCTTTCTCTTAACCCCAGCAAAGTGGATTACATTCTGGGTAAGTTATTTGCCCCTCACCCTTTGCCTTCAAGCATGAACCTATAACACTGTGGCCATCAAGCCGATCTCTCTATCTCTCTGTCCCCCTCCCCCCCACCCCCTTCTCTTTGTCTCCATCTCTGTCTCTCTAACTCTCTCTCATGTATGTATGTATGTATGTATGTATGTATGTATGTATGTATGTGTCTGTCTGTGCCTGCCTGTCTGTCTGTCTGTCTGTCTGTCTGTCTATCTATCTATCTATCTATCTATCTATCTATCTATCTATCTATCTATCTATCTATCTATCGATCTATCGATCCATCTATCTCACACATACCTGCACATTAACAGGTCTGTTTAAGCCATATGACCTGCCTTTCGACCTGGAGAGGAACAAAGAGACTGACCCCTCACTGACAGAGATGGTGGACGTGGCCGTGAAAGTCCTTAAGAAGAACCCTAATGGATTCTTCCTGTTGGTGGAAGGTGAGAGCCTTTTGTTTGCCTCCGGCGATGAAAAAGCATGTCCTTCATACTCCTCCAAGGCTCAGGCCTAAGCTGCACAACAGCTCTTAGTCACAGTTTATTACAAGGAAGATATTTTGGTAAATCTACAGCTAGTCTGACATGAGGACAGATGGATGGCTTTGACTTGTGTTGTGGGAGTGGTAAGGCACTGTTGTTGTCAATCCAGTTTAGATTTATTTAGCCAGTCTACTGTAACCAATGCTTTAGCCAAAGAAGCACAGGGCTTTTAAAAAAGATTTATCACACCAGTTTGGAGTTAGTGATTCAAAATGTCATATGAGTAGCTGCGTTGGCCATTTGACGTAAAAGTTAAATTTCGAATAGGGACCGTTGAGCTTTAAATGCGATGTTTCATTTTACTGGGGATTTGTGGTTTGAATTCTATGTGCGCAGGATAAAATAATTCCACTTCATACCCCTGGAAAGATTCATCTCTCAGTTGCTCTGCTCTCAGTGGTTATTGTGAGGGGAAGGTTTTATGAAATCTCCAGGTAGTCAAGACAGGCTGCCAGATGACCTTTACTTGTTTTGTAAGAAGGCAGAGTGAGAAGTTGTGCATTATATCCCAGTTTATCTTGCTAAAATCTATCTACTGCAACCATCTTTTGTGAAGACGATGTCCATACTACTCCTGCACTGCAATAACAGTAGCCTGAAAGCCATTGTGTTCATCCACAGATTGTCATATTTTTAAAGGTTGGTTGTTCAGTGCATTTCCATGAATCTAATAAGCAGAAAGGTACTGTACTTGAGCGCTTTTGATTAGAATGTACAATAGTATTGAGTAAATAAATTCAAATATAGACCTACTACATCCCTGGCATGAAAAAGGCAACAGTTCCAGCAACACATAAAGCTGGAAGGTTGTGTCTAAGATTGTTTAGAAAGGTCTCTGTTAGTGTGTAATTCTCCAAGCTGAAGTGACATTTTAACGCTTAGTTTGCTGGTGCTGGGGTGAAGTTGTGATGTAGGTGTTGGTTGTGGTTTGCTCTGTGTGTGAACCTGACAGGTATGTGTTTACTCTGTACAACACAAAGGTCAAAACTGTTTGTTTTAGAAGGATGGTGATGCATGTATTCGAGGAAGTTTGCTTTGGGGCAGAGGAGGGTTGGGTAATCCCTTAGTACATGAGTTATGAAGATATGTATCTGGCCCTTACACACAAACACACATAATCTTTGTGGGAGTTCTCAGGAGTTGGCAAAGATCAGATGTTTGTTGAAAAACAATATTTTTAGTTATCGCTGTTCTTATAGTTCATCCATCGTACATTCTCATTGATGTCAGAAGCATCACTGCTTGAGGGTGGATTGCTCACTTGAGAATACTAAGCAAGAACCACTAAAAATATATCTTACATCACTGACGCACCCACACTAACACATACTCCCCTCCCACCCACCCACACACACACACACACACACACACACACACGCACACACACGCACACACACACACACACGCACACACACACACACACACACGCACACACAGGTGCACAGGAATGGCTGAAGATATACAAAGCTAGTTTACATGGTACATGGTTGACACACAGCACACATGGCAAACCATTCATTTGTTCATCTGCGTGACAGGGGGCCGGATTGACCACGGTCACCATGACGGCAAAGCCAAGCAGGCGCTGCACGAAACGGTAGAGATGGACCGTGCTATCGGTCGAGCAGGCCTGCTGACCAGCACCCACGACACCCTGACCATCGTCACAGCAGACCACTCCCACGTCTTCAACTTCGGCGGCTACACGCGCCGTGGGAATAACATCTTCGGTGAGTAGCTAACACACAGTGATGGGCGACTTGGATTTAAAGATTAATGTACAATCCAGTACCACATTTTCAAAATTCCTGTAATTCTTCTACCTGTGCACCTGTGATTTCACTTATTAAGTCATCTACCTGGCTGAAGAGTTGTGCTAATTAAAATCATTTATCAGCTTATTTAGTGAATGGCTAGGCCAAACATGTAGCACTGAATTGTAGCTTCAAAGCCAGGTTGCCCATCGATAATGCTAATACCATTTCGCATTCAGAGACAGTTCCAGTTGTACTTGTTTTATTTATGTGAAAAAAATTACAGTCCGTTGCGTATGCACATTTTTAGGAACGGTTTTTTTCTGCTTTCCCAGAACTTTAAGCCAGAATGGTATCATTAGATGGATTCTTCCACTGCATTGTTAGAGCGCAGTGGTTAAATCTTGGATTCGCAGCGCACTGTACTGCCAGACCTTCTACATGGCCATTGTTATGGTGAGGCTGCCCTTGAATGACCATGGTGTTGTCTTACAGGACTGGCTCCAATGTTGAGCGATATCGACCAGAAACCCTTCACGTCCATCCTCTACGGGAACGGCCCTGGCTTCAGGGTGGTCAACGGCGCGAGGGAGAATGTCTCCACGGTGGACTACCGTACGTGACCTATAACCTCACCCCTCGACCGGCACACACATCAACACCACCACCACCAAACAGCTGCCCTTCCTCGATGCTGTCTGTAGACTCCCAGAGGAAAATTTTACTTCTTTACTTCTTCGTCTTTTTTAGAAAAAAATACATTTTAACTTGTAATCTTTTTTTTTCCTAAAACCTCCTTAAGAGAAAAAAGAATGGTATAAGAGTATTTTAACATAATCAGTTAAATTTCGATTGGACTGACATCAAGCCTTGCTAGACACTGTTTCTTAGGAGGTACATTAAAGAAGCATGAGGCAAAGGCAAGATCTGAATTCTTTCTCCTAAATTCCCCTGTTAGGAGAAAAAGCAACAAATCAGTGTAATATAAGATCTTATTTGTTTCTGGAATTGAATTTGAAGGCACTTCTAAGAAGCTTCGAGGAGGCCCACTGTGCTGGGCATTTAGTCACACTGTCAAGAACACACACCTTTCACATGTTGGATGGATCATGGTGGTCGCTCCCACTGAGTGACCTTCCCATGACCCTTCCAGCTAAGTTTTTAAAAGCAAATACAGGCGTGTGCCACAGGCTCAGTGGCGTGGATGATGTTTAAAGGCTCCTCGGCTGGCCTCATCCAACAGAGAGTTACACAATAGAGCAGGGTGACAGTAAGGATAGGGAGCTGTCTTGTCGACACAAAAATCCTCCCGTTTGAGAGATCACATTAATGATGCGTTAAAAATCGGTGCAAGCTTTATTTTATTCAATGTCGTTTTCCACTATGAGGGCATGTCTAGCAAAAAAAAAAAATCTAATTTTCTGATAATATTGTTTCTGTTCTCCTCTTGACTTACATGTACTCAGATCAGTCAGATAGACTTAATATTCCTCCTCCAGGCAAGACTCCTCCACCTGCCTCGTGTCATTTTATCCCTTAATCGTCCTGAACGAAACAAATATCCTCAGGTGATTTTAGTCAGTTTTTTATAAGGCTTCATTATATAACCCTTAAAATGGGTTTCTATCAGTGCCATCACCGCCCGCCCCCCCACCTCCACCACCCCACACACTCCTGAACAAAATTGATTAAATTTCTCTTTCTCTTTTTTTTCTCCCCCTCTCCCTCCCTCCCATTCTCTCTGTTGTTCTCTCTCTACCTCTCTCGTTATTTCTCTCTTTCTTTTCCTGTATGTCTCTACCTCTTTCTCCCTCTCTCTTTTTCTCCCTCCTTCTGTCTGTCTGTCTGTCTTTCTTTCTCTGTTTCCACTGTCCCTCTCTCTCCCCCTCCATCTCTCTCTCTCCATCTCTCTCTCTCTCTTTATCTCTCACTTTCCTTCCCTTCACGTGTCTCCCTCTTTCTCCCTCTCTCTTTCTCTCCCTCCCTCCTTCTGTCTGTCTCTCTCTCTCGTTCTCTCTGTCTCTCTCTTTCTTCCCTTCGCGTGTCTCCCTCTTTCTCTCCCTCCCTCCTTCCCTATCTCTTCCTCTAACCCTCTCAGAGCAAAACAACTACCAGGCCCAGTCTGCGGTGCCGCTGCGCTACGAGACGCACGGCGGGGAGGACGTGGCCATCTTCGCCAAGGGCCCGCTGGCCCACCTGTTCCACGGCGTCCAGGAGCAGAACTACATCCCTCACGTGCTGGCCTACGCCGCCTGCCTGGGGCAGAACCGCGAGCACTGCCTGTCCGCCTCGGGGGCCGCTGCCGGGGGCCCCGCACCACCCAGTCCTGCCACCACCGTCGCCACCATGTCCACCGCCCTGGCCGCCGCTCTCACGCTAGCCTGGCTGCAGTGCTGACAGCCTGGTCACAAAACGGAAAACGCTTCCCCCCCCCTTTCCCCCATCGACAACCAACCCCCCCCCCCAATCTCTGCTGCCGAAAAACCAGCATACAGTAGGTGTCAATCCCAGCTTCAGAAAGTTAAGAAAAAAAACCTGTCATGTGTTCCTTTTGCCCTGTGTGCTTAACACGGGTGATTTGTACAAATTAGTGGAATGATCTTGCATGCTCATTAGGATCAGCTGGTTTCTGAAAATGGTTGGATCAAATATGTGGTGGGATTTACACTTCCTGAAGCCGGGATTGACACCCCTGAAGCATTAGTGTGCACTGTACACCCACATTCACATATATACTCACACACATATATAATCTCTATCTCTCTCTCTCACACACACACACTGATATGAACGCACAGATATGTGTACATAGTGCATAAGTATTCTCACATCCACACTCACCAGAATGCAAACAGGCATTTCAACATGCATAAAGACACACGCGTATCAGCATTCTGATGCACACTTTCACACACACACACACACACACATATATACATTCACAGGCGCCCACACACATGCGTACACACACACACACACACACACACACACACAGATTCACACGGATACATGAATTAACATGCACACACATACGCACAAAAACATACAATGTGTGCATAGGCTTTTTTTTTCTTAGACACACTCACACACACACACACACACATATATATTCACACACACACACACACACATTTACATTCACACACACACACACACACACACACACACACACACACACACACACACACATTTACATTCTCACACACACATGCACTAACACACAAACACTCACAATAACCTTTCACTTCCCCTCTATCATTTAGATGGAATCACAGTCTCCCTCTAAATAGATTTTTAAATTGTATAAATTGTATTCATTTTTAAAGCAGTTCTGTACAGTTTATAGACAAAGGGACCAACCCAAGGGCTTTTAAAGGACTCGATGCAGCCAATATGGACAGAAAGAGAGGAAAAAACTGAAGAGAAAAAGAGTGGGAAAGAGAGAAGAAAGGACACAAGGGTGTCCATGACATTCTTAAAGGTCAATCAAAAAACACAGTAGAGTGGTTGCATTTCAGAAAGGCTATAGGTTTTTTTTTTCTTTTTTCACTGTCGTTTTTCACCATTGTTGTCATATAATGCCATCTTATTCTGTGTGTTCAGCCAAATATGTGAAACTCTGGAGATTTTGTGAAATGTACCCGGGGCTGCTCTTTGGGAGAGCAGGAATATGCACAGCTTCAAACACATTGTTTTACCGACTGCACTTTCAACAGATCAGCCTAGTCAACCCCAGAGACATCTAGCTTTCTTTCTGATTTTTAATACGAATATGAAGATGTTACGTGATCAAGTCATTAAAGGAAAAGGTTTCAGTCCACTTTACCAGATGCTGGCAATTACTAAAGGAGTATCAGACAAACTCACATTGAGGTTTATTGGGAGGTTGTGTGGTATTGCGCCTTTTCTTCATCTTAATTGGTCGTAAAAGCAAACAACAAAAAGCATTCTCATAAGCATTCTTTGTGTTTAGAAATCATCTGGATTTCCAACAAACCAACAGCTCCATCTCATATGTTTAAAATGTGGCAAGAGTAATCAGGAACAACCATGCCAGAACGTTACTGTTTTCAATGAATGCTTTCATTTTTCTTTGACCACAGACTAAATGTGGCAGCAACACAAATGAATCAGAGTAAATATCTGCGGAAAAAGTGGGTTTCCCTTGCCAATAAAAACACCATGTCCGTTTTTCTAAGATGTTGTGGTTTCATTATTTATTGTCAGTAATGTTGTCTGCAATGTATGTCAATTGCGACAAGCATTTATGGTTTGAATAGCTAGTGTTATATCTGCTCAAAAATGCTGCTTTTGCCAAATTTTTGTCCTTGTTCTGGTAAAGTAAGACTCTCAGAATTTCAGCCACAAAGCTACTGCCAAAATGACTCACTTTTGGGTTCATGAGGGTCGGGATGTACAATGGGTGAAGTGCATCTGTGTGTAATAGAGGACACTCAGAACTGAATTCTCTGTCATTCTACAAGCCAATAGCCAGACTTCAGAGTTGGAGAAGCTACTCTTAAAGCATAGCTTACACTGAGACATTTTGAAACATCTTTGTTAAAAATAACAATGTGACAATGTACATGTCATATGAGGTAATACAAAGATAATGGTAAGACACTGAGGAAGGCCGCTGGGCCGAAACGTCTGTTCATGCTAACCCATTAAAACAAGAACAAAAACTACAACCGAGAGTGCGGCTTCCTATCCACAAATGTACTATTTCCTAGTTGCCCGCACCCGAAGACGTTGATATAAAAAAACTTTTTGGAGTTTGAGCGCACTTTTCAAAAAAGACTGTACGACAGAAAAAGACTACTACTGAACTTAGTTGATTGCAAAAAAAGTACCTACTGTACTTGTTCACAGGTCATACAAAAACTAAAGCAGTGTAATACTATAGTAATAGTAATAGTATTAATGGGAAACTGTAAAAATATTCATCTTTGGGCTTGTACCTGTACACAGTAGTGATTGGTCAGCCACCTTCCTGACGCTAGGTAGGGTGGGTTCACTGCACCAAGCGGGATTGCTCAGATAACCAGCCAGGTAACATGAAATGCCATGCAACAAATATATCATAAATAATAACAATAGATAACCAGTAACAAATATAACTGGACTAATCAACGCGACTAGTTGACACCTAATATACTTAAGGTTAATAAAGCATATTTGCCTTCATTGCTATTACAATGACAGAAAAGTCTGTTAATAGGGGTGTATGTTCTAGTAAGGAACCAAATAAATAAAAAAGAAAACGTGTTGTCCTTTACAGCCTAAAGCAGTAGAGAAAGGTAATTTCAAAGTGACATTTATCTGTGTGAATCACTACGTAAATGTAAATGTATCTGAAATACCAACAGTATATTGTTATAAAACTGTATACTGTATAGTTAACCAGCTGATCTAATTACATGTAACCTGCCACTCTCTCAAGCATGCCTTCCTCTTCTAAAAAAGCCAACTAAGCAAGATCTGATTGCACGGAAGCACCATCAGTCATAAGATGAAAGGTTCATTGAGGATGACACCTCTTGTCAGTGAACGTCACACTGGTGCTAGCTACAGTCTACCCACAGCGGTAACAGTGTCTGTGACAGTCTAATGACAGGGCAGTCACACCGCGATGTCATATCGTCACCATCTGACATGACAGCTCTTATAATATGACATGCCGTAGGAACTGGTGCAACTTGCTAATAGGCCTACACTGCCATAGCCTCAAGCATTATGAAATCCATCACGACAGTTACAGATGATGGCACCTGATGGTGTGGTAATGTTGAGGGAAAAAATCTATTTATTCTATCTATTTTAGCCTTAGTGCATTGAAATAGTTTGCTGTTGTCACACTCCTAATATGGCACATTTTACATTAAGAAATGTATTAACAGATGCTTAACAAAATCGCCTGCGAATGACCTGTGACATCAATCAACTGGCTGTCAAACACCTGTCAACTGTCAGTATTAAGTACCTCCACACTAACTCCAGTCTGGACACCTGCACTCTGTGCATGATGTGAAGCCTGTGCAAAGTCTATTTTCATTCCTGTCTGTCAACAGAGTAAATAGTTTGTCCCCAAGAAAACAGCCTGTCAAATGAGTGTGACCGAACTATCTCAACAGCATGGAAGAAAATGACAAAAGAGATATTTTAGGGGAAATGAGTCTGGCTTGGCTTTGCTCCCGTCACACATTTGAGTTCCCAAGAAGACACACTGTAAGAATAATCCTAAAAAACATTCAAGTTTAAAAAACAAAAAAACAAACTGAAATGTTATTTGGGGTTGCCTTTTGGTTTCGTGCTGTTCAGTTATTTATTAGGCTTACTTCATTCACCACCAAATCTTTTTTAACCAACCTGCCAACACAAGCATATCACTCACATGTCTCTGTCACGAGCCTATGCCAACACTTAACTGCTTGTCAATAGACTAATTACAGCTTGCTGAGCTATCAGGCTTTAGCACAACCGTGAGGCGAATTTGCCCGCTTGAGTGAGTGGTTCTGTTCTGCACAGTGTTGATGCTCGGGATGCTTGGACCTAAATCTGGTCTGAGGTATGTGTGTGAAGTAATTAGAAAGAGGTTTCTGCTGCGAATATGATAACTGCTGCAAACTGAGCTGATCGCATTTCCACGGCTATCGATGCAGCCCAGCACCACATTCTCTTCCGAGACTGTTTCCCTTCCTAACAAAACTAACAATCACTAAACCATGTTGGAGTATGCATGGCTGTAGTGTCCCTGCTCTGGCAAACTTATTCAGACACATGCACCTCCCTGTATGTAGCCTACAGTATAAAAGTTGCCTGCTTACTCTGTGTTCCTTTACACCTCTGTCAGCTTATGTCCTCCTTTTTGCAAGTCGCTTTGGATAAAAGCGTCTGCCAAATGCAATGTAATGTAATGTAATGGGAGGGGGGTTAAGGCTGTGGAATGACAAAACATTAGTACTAACAAAACATAAGTACTCAGTCAAGGATTCAGATCAAGGATTTTGAAGTCAGTGAGGGAGCGAGGGAGGTTTGGTGGGCAACATGGCGTCTCAGATACGATGCGGTTAACACTCCACTCCACACAGTTCAAAAGCAACACGTTCCCCCCACACACATACATTTAAATCACATCAATCCCTGACAAGTTTGCTAGCCCGTCAATCAGTGCAGAATCCTGCAGAAGCAGCGCACATGAGTCAGCAGCATTGCTGCGGCAGTAGCACTCCGGCATGTCTTTAAGATGCTCCCCTGGCGCTCCCGCTCTCCCACCAACGCATTTCAGAGCGGATGGACGCATTCCGGAAAAAAAAAATGCAATTTTATTTTCCAAGACGGTTTCACCCTCCCTGACCTTGCCGTGCACATCAAGCCATCGTCCAATCCATCATGCGCTGTGTCTTGCAAACTGACAGTCAAACAAAAGCCTCGCCCTTGATAGAAATTGCTTTTTCATCCCTGGCTATTGGGCTGTTCTCCTACGGAGCCCATCAAATGTTAAACATTCTTATTCATGATGGGTAAAGCTGGGATGTGTCCCATTTGGTTTCTAAAGATATGAAGCAGACCAGAGCAGCAGGGAAATGGAAGAGGGGGAAACATTTATTTATTTTTTTGTGTGGATGCGATTTGTCAAATACTCCCTCATTTACAGTTTGAACTGTTGCCTGAGCTGAGCAGAAACTTTTAAAACTTTTTTGAAGAGCTCGCCCTTGAAACGAAGTGAGGTGGTGTGTGTGGGTGTGTGTGTGTGTGTGTGTGTGATGTGTGTGTGTGTGTGTGTGTGTGTGTGTGTGTGTGTGTGTGTTTGTGTGTATGTCTCTGTGTGGGATGAGGAGGGAGTTGTGGGTCAAAGCAAGCTCCTAATCAAAGTTCCGTTGTGCCTCCTGCGTTGGCATGATTGATGCGGAGGATCCGTGAGGATCACAATCGGCCGTAGGCTCAATCTCACAGGGGCACAATAACTAATTCCAGCCCTTGACAAAACTCCTCATCTCTCTCTCTCTCTCTCTCTCTCTCTATCTCTCTCTCGCTCTCTCTCTCCTTCTGTCTCTCTCTCTCTCTCTCTCTTTCTCTCTTTCTTTCTCTACCTCTCATTCACTGTCTCTCTCTGCCGCTTGCTCACTTTCTTACTCTCTCATACTCTGTCTCTCTCCTATTCTTCTTTCTTCCACTTTTCATTCCATTCTGGTATATCCTCCACCCTGCTTTCACCCTCTCCCCCCCCCTCTCTTTCCTCAGAGAGCGGCAGGGTCCTCCCTTCAGCCTGGCCTGATCTTTCTATGGTTTTTCTCTCTCTGAGATGACTTGTGTGTGTGTGCGTGCGTGTGTGTGTGTGTGGCCTCCAGAGGCCCAGGGAGGAGAATAGTATAAAACACATGCACCCACACACACACATATACACACACACACACACACACACAGAAGAATAGTATAAAACATACAGAGAAGAATAGTATAAAACACATGCACCCACACACACACATAAACACACACACATAAACACACACACATAAACACACACACACACACACACACACACACACACACACACACAAACAGTCTATGTATCGTTCTGTGGCAGGTGTTGATGAATGTTTGCAGCCTGTGCGTTATGTATTTGGTTGTTCTCTATGTCATGCGTATCTTTGTGGTGGTGGAGATGTTTTTTGAGCTTCAGACCTTTCCACCAAAACATCACTCTAGCCTTTTTAATTCTGATTAATTAAGGTACACACACACACACACACACACACACACACACACACACACACACACACACACAAATACTACAAATAATCTGTTCAAAGTGTAGACTCTTACACATTTGCTTCAGTGTGTCAGATCATCTCGCTTTATTCACATTGACTACTGAGTATTGAGAATCAAAACCTTTGGTTACAATCTGTAACCAATCAAGTCTGTAACCATTACTGACTGCCACTCACAAAGTGAGGTATGTTACCGCAACTGAAATTGCAAGACCATTCCTTCTCATACTTGTACTCAGTCTTGCATATGCTTATTTAGCCTTACTTATGCTTAAGGGTACTTAATGGAATAGTCAGGTAATGACATACTGTCCTACATGATACATGCTAATCCTAAACCTTATGCTAACCTTGTAGACGTGTCAGTTACATGCTGTACTTGGCGCTCCTTATGAGGCACACTATACCACTTCACTATAGTGTACCTCAAATGAAGTGGGAAGTAGGAGTCTTCAAAGCAATTTGCCTGACATTTTTTTTCTGTTTTTAGAAATTAGTTTTTACTGTCTTATTTATGTTTTTACTTTTGCCTTTAAATAAATTATTTAATTTTAAATGGCTTTTTTTAACACCTTGTTCTTCCCCCAAGGCTTACATTAGTGACAAAATGATTCATCTACACTCTGAAAAATAATGGGGACAGTATCGATTCTTCAGAGCAATGCCATACAAGAACCTTTTTCAGTGCTTCAAAAAAGCATCAAGGCAACAGTTCTTTAAAGAACCATTTGACGCCAATACAACATAACGTAGCACATTATGATCTGAGGCTCTGAAGAACCATTCCCAGGGCTATCGCTAAAAAATAAAGGTTCTTTGAATCTTTGGATGGTTCCATTGATAGTGAATGGTCCTTCTATGGCATCGATGAACCGGTACTGGCCCCATTATTTTTTTTGGAGCGTACAGTCCGTGTGACTGCTGCTCAGTAATTTTGTGTTACAACATTGCGATAACAGTTACGATACAACTTTCAGTCAGCAGTAAGTCCACCACCACCACCACCACCACAAGTCAAGTCAATAGCGGAATAGATTTAGAAAAAGGTTTGCCTTTCCCTGAATCTTCACATAGGTACTTGAGCCCATTTTCCTGCGGTCTTGCATGTAGTGTAAACTGGATCCTCTTGGGGAGGAATGTGTGTTGGTCATGACCTCTTGTTGTTTTCCTGCCTCATCGAGCACAAAGCATTGAATCCCCGCTGAAAGACCTGATGGCATGATGGAGCTACACACAGACCTCTCAGGCCAAAACTTGCACTTTCGGATGATGAACACGGGCCAACTGTAGCACATACGCCCATCCTGCCTGCCCCCCCCCTTCCCCCCCTCCCTTAAGGAGATGCCAACAAATAACCCTGACTGTTTCTGTTTTCAACAGCCTCACATTTGGCATAGAAAACAAAATATGTAAAACAAAAAGAAGTGAGAAGCCATAAAAAACAAGGCATGTTGCTTTGTAGGCCCTTTCATTGGCGCCCGGCAGCGATGGCGAGCAATCCGACCATGCCGCTCCGTCCTTCATACCGCCTCATATAATGCTTCATTGTCTTTAATGTGGTCCAGCATGAGGCTCGGGGGTCATTAACTCTGTCTGTGTGAGCGAGTCCTGCGCTGAATATACGGGGTCCCGCTATTTGTGAACAATTAAAAAGCTGAAGAGATTCATGGGATTCTACCAATCATTGGCCCCGCTGTTTTGTATCCCCCCACCCCCCTCCCCCCTACCCCTCCCAATGAAAAAAAAAATTGAAACACCCTTCACGCTTCACTTCTCGCATGGTGTGTACGCCTCGAGAAGGACAGGTTTTGTGCTCTGGGTAAAGCGAATCCCACCATGGATTGAGGGGGAAGAGGGAATCATGTTTGGCATCCCCCATTGCTGGCTTTGTTGTGCTTCCAGCTTTGGTTATTATGAAGGCTTAGCAGAACGACAAAGAAAAACGGGTGGGAAAAAACACCTTGTAAAAAAAAACAAGGGGAATTCAAATGAAAGGGACCCCGTTGGAAAATTTTGTTGAATAACTGTCACTGTACTGAGGTCTGGGTAATGAATTCAATCAACATTCTTTTGGGGAAGGGAGACCATGGAGGGAAGCATATTATGCTATAACTGATGGAACACTCTATAGGATCGTATGACAACATGTGTGACAAGAATATTTGGAATTATGGTTTTAATATGTAAATGCTATTTAACTTCCTCAAGCATGAGTGTAGCTTCAAAATCTGCTTTTGTTTGGTCACAGCATCAGAGCCATGCTGCCTCTTTGCCAGGCGGCTTCTCCTGTTCCCATGTATATGTCAGTTTGCGTGTGTGTGTGTGTGTGTGTATGTTTGTGTGTTTGTTTGGGTGTGTGTCAGTTTGTTTGTGTAGGCATAAATGTGTGTGTGTGTGTGTGTGTGGTGTATACTTGTAAGAGAAAGAGGGTTTGCATTTGTGTGTGTGTGTGTGTGTGTGTGTGTGTGTGTGTGTGTGTGTGTGTGTGTGTGTGTGTGTGTATGTGTGTATGCTTGCATGTGTGTATATTAGTGTGTGTATATGTGTGTGTACCCATGTTGGTATTACATGTGTGCCAAAGTCGGATATCCTGGACCCAGCCGTGGACCTCCTTGTGGTCCAGTGTCACGCTAGACTTCCTGCCCCTTGCCACATTCTTCAGCACAAAACAGCATTGCAGCTCTTGGCGCATTCTGCCACGTGAGGTTTTATATGGTCAGGACAAGACAGGAGAGTTTCCAGGGCCTGTAGTATGTCAAGTAAATGTTGCACCATTTTAAAGGGATGAATAGTGAGTGAAACGAAGACCGAAACAGGAAGAAGAAAAAAAGAAGAGGACACAAAATTGATGGTCCTGTACTCTGTAAAGTTAACTGTAACTTCTAACGATGTGTTGCATTGCTAAGGTGCTCAATGTGTGTGTCTTTTGGCAGTATCGCTGGAAATGTTGTTCCGTGAAAGGTTTGCTTTGCAAGGAGATACATCAATTTTGAAATACATCTTTTAAATTTCCATAAATTGCCTTTTTAAATTTGCGTTACAAGGAATGATAGGCAATATTACATGAGATAGGCAATATTACATGTTATAAAGAGATTTAATTTGAAACAGAGTAGAGATAGGCAATATTACATGTTAAAAAGAGATTTAATTTGAAACAGAGTACTTTAAGAGTGCTTGAGAAGCTGGGGGTGTGTATCCCGGTCATCTTAAGCACCCAAACATCTTATCTCCCTCCCCTGAAAACTGAGAGACTGAGAAAGAGTTAGACTAGAGTTAGAGGCCATTAGGCTCCTCAGCCTGGACATGCCTGCCAGTTTAACAGCTACATAGGCTGCTATTTTTTATTACCCAGCTGTGCATAATTAGCAGTATATAGGCCTACATGTGTTTATTTTTATAAGTATTTATTTAATTATCCATATTGGTATTCCTTGAATCTAGTTTGTGTTTCTGCACAGTTTTATAGTTAGCACGTCTATACATTCACTGTGAGTTGTACTTGTTATTACTGTTTATGTGACAAATAGAACCACCTTCAACTCAATAACCTCTTTGAAAAATTCCAGTCCGGTTTCCGCTCCACCCACAGCACAGAAACTGCACTTGTCAGGGTCACCTTATTATTATTATTAAATAATTTTACATAATCTACACGTTTGTTTACATGTCCTGACTGCCACGACAGGAAGAACAGGACTGAAATGGCGATCTGCTTCTGCTTTGGTCAGTTTTATTATTTGCAAAAAAAAGAAACATTACACAAACTTCAGGGAAGAGCAAATTAAGGGGCACGTAAAAACGTCATCACTCAGCAGAGTGTCCAGAATAGTATTTCCACATCATAAAGATATCCCATCATGTCCAGCAATTGTGCTCTGCCTTTTAGAAAGGCATGTGCATTTTTTAAGGGGTCTGGATTTAATTTATTGCTAGCAAACTGACTGAACTTAAGTCAGCTGATAATCCAACTTTATTAGTAAACACTTAGCTAATTAGGTTGTAGGTACAGCTGAGAGCTTGTTGAACAAGATTTAACTGATTTAACCGCATAGGTACTGTAATGTTACAACTCACATCCGCGTCTCTGCAGTCCGACACAGAAAAAGGCTTCATTTCCGATATTGATGAAAGGCAGCTCCTTCAGCAACTGCCACTTCTGTACACATACCTGATCAAATATTAACACTTCAGATCTTAATCAAATGCAGTTCTCATAGTGTATTTTGAAACATTTGATGAGTAAGTAGTCATACTCTGCGAAAAAAAAAAATCCTGCTCCTATCTTTACACATGTTGCATAATTCATGCACATTGCTAATTCATACTAATTAGGAGATAAAAGGACAAAAAAAGGGTAACATGCATTTGTGCGTCGTCCCCCGTGACCTAAGGCCACCCCTTCTTCTGAGCGCCGGTGGGCGAGACCTCTTTCTGAGAAGAGGTTGCCTCCCCACAGATTGCAACCACATGTTTGAAAGTAGAGCCACAGACCATAAATACAACTAATTGGGCAACCCCACAGTTTTTTGTGTATCTAGCATTTTGAAACGCAAGGCTTTCATCGTGCGGTTTGGTTTGTGATGAATGGATGTGTTTGAAGGGGTTTTTTTTGACAGAAAATCGCTGCTGATTTCTGTGCATGCATTTCTTTTTTTTGTCTTTGCTGGCTGTAAATACAGTCTAAATTTTAAGTGTGTGTGTGTGTGTGTGTGTGTGTGTGTGTGTTTGTGTGTGCACAATTGTGTGTGTTATTGTGTGTGTAGAGCGAATGCATAATAAAGATGACTAAAACTGCTGAAATTGAAAGTGAAATGTATGTCTATCTACATACGTTTGGCTAAGTGACTTCAACAGCAGGGAGCTGTGGTCAGCCTAATGTATGCCATAGGGTAAACTCATGCCGCTTTTTTCTTGTAAAAGAGAGAAAAATGGCAACCTAACGAGCTGTGGCCTGAAATAGAAAGGCTTGGTTTCTTAGGAATCTGCCAACACAGTATACATTCAGGAAACACCATGCAGCTCTTGCAAGCGGCAGTTTTTTTTTTTTTTTTTGCAGTTTTTGTCCCCTCTCATTTCACCTAATGACATATGACAAGTGTTGAAGCTCCTGGATTCGGAGAAGTTTGTGGGGCATAGGATGGTTGCCACACATGTGTGTAACCTCCTGCCCTGCCCCTATTCCTGCCCCCCAACACCAACCCCAACACCAACACCAACACCAACACCAACCCCAACCCCAACCCCAACCTCCACCTCCACCTTTCGCCATTCTGCCTCCCATTCAAGATCCCTGCTCTTTCTGAGTGGGAGTATTACAGCACTGATGCTACCAAACACACACACACAGACACACACACACACACACACACACACACACACACAGATACACACAACACATGCACATGACACACACATACAAAAACTCTCTCTCTCTCTCTCTGTTTCTGTCTTTCTCTCTCTCTCTCTGTCTCTCTCTCTCTCTCTCTCACACACACACACACACACACACACACACACACACACACACGCACACACACACACACACATATGAGAGGCCGTATAGGCCTTTCTTACACACACTATCAAACTCTCTCTCAGACACTATCAGACCTCTCTCGCAAACTATCAAACTACTATCACACACTATGACACCACTCTTACATATGTTTACACATGTTTACACTATTCAGCTTTGGAAAACATATACTGCTTGTTGCTCATTCTATATCTACAGTAGTCAAAGTTGTTGGGGAGAAGGGGAGAAAACACACACACATTTGGAGAGTCACACGCTGGCAGATTGCCAAGGCCCAGAGACTCTTATACACACACATGCACATGCATGCAGGCAGACACACACAGACGCAGATCAGCGTGAATCAGAATTCTTGTAAAGCACGTGGAAGAAAGTACAATGCTATGTGATGTTTAAAGTAAGAGGAAAGGCTTACAGTAAATGAAATAAAATGAGGGTGAATCACTGCTAGCACACTCCAATAGTGAAAGTAAAAACAGACAGAAGGAATGTTGGGCTTCTTTCCAAGATTTGATGACATTTACTAGAACTACTATTATATTTGTCAGGTGGAGGGAAAATCCACCAATATGATGTTTTCCGGACGGTGCTGATTGGCTGAGGTGAATGTCACGCAAATTAATCTCAACGCTGATTGGCTGGGTGATATTGCCTTGACGTAAGCAAAGAAAGGAGGGTTTAGAGTGATCGAAAGGCGAGAGCTCAGAGCCCCAGCTGGACACTTGCTGGGGATACCAACTGAGATGCTTATCTGCGAGGACATGTTGGGAAACTCTCCAGGGTTGATCAACTCTTTCTTCGGCGTTCGGCAGCTAGCTGGATTCACTCTGTCTTGCACTTAGTGTATTACTGGGTTTTTTTTGTCTATTTGCACTGGTTCAAGTTGAGTGAATAAAGTCTTTGTCAACAACTGAATTCAATTGGTTTGGCTCAACTTATTGTGTGAAGTAGTGTGAAGCGGCAACAACACAACAGAAGTGAAGACAGGAGCGACTTTCCTATCAAAGGGTTTTCCACGACACACCCTATCAAACTGTCGCTCACAAATAATCAAACTACTCTCCCACACTATCAAACTCTCTCTCAAACACTATTAAAGTACTCCTACACACTATCAAACTCAGACTCACAAACAATCAAACTACTCACACACACCATCAAACTATTCTCACACACTGTCAAACTCTCACTCACACACTACCAAATTCTTGCTTACACACTACTACACTACTCTCACACACACTATCAAGCTGTCTCTCACACACTATCAAATGGTCACTCACACACTATCAAACCACTCTCACACATTATCAGATCTTTTTTGTAAAGCCCACAATCTGGGAACTTTGCAGTCACTACATGGTTATGACCCCTATTTTTGGTAGCCTGGTAAACCAGCCCCTCATACTTTACTTCGTTTTGTATGCAGGGTCTGGCTGTGCTGTATTGAGAAACGTTTTTCTTCCTGGAGGTCTGGACTCTGAAATTAAAAAAAAAAATGGATCTGGCTTTACCCAAACGTTAATGTTAAGGAAGCTTTGATAGTGTGTGAAAGTGGTTTGATAGTGTGTGAGAGTAGTTTGATAGTGTTTGAGAAAGGTCTCTTAGTGTGTGAGAGAGAGTTTGATAGTATGTGTAAGAGAGTAGCTGAAATGTTTGGCCTATACAGCCTCTCATACACACACACACACAAACACACAGACACACACACACAAAAACAGACACGCACCACCAACATTTACCCATCCACCACCTCCAGTGTGTGTATACTCACAGCCAAGGCAGCCTGGATGGATACTGAGGCAGAGGGAAATGCAGGCAAGCTGTGTTTGTGTGTGTGTGTGCGTGTGTCTGTGTGTCTGTGTGTCTCTGTGTGTGTGAGCCAGTCAGAGAGTGTTGAGGCAGCCAGAGCAAACAGGCTTCAGTCTACAAGTCACGTCCTGAGTGCCCGTGAGGCTATTCATTCTCCTGCCCACGCCAGGGATGACGGCCCTCAAAGATGCTCCAGGGAGCGGCGCCGTTGAAATGCAGGGCTGCATGGCACAACAGTGTCCTGCTTTTGCAGTTTCTCTCTCTCTCTCGCTTCTCAATGCTGCTGCATAATAAATGCCAGTGGGAAACGAGAGACGGCTTGAAATGAGAGATGTCTGTCGAGAGATGACACTTAATGAAGCCGTATTGTCGACTGAACTGACAAGAATTAAACTGTGGTTACAAAGTGGTTACAAATTAAACAGTCAGAAAAAGAAAGCTCCGTGCAAAGGGGGTATTACAGTCATCAGTTTGAATAAACATGTCTGTGTGTGTGTATGAGTGCGTGCCTGTGTTTGCCTGTGTATGTGTGTGTGTGTGTGTGTGTGTGTGTGTGTGTGTGTGTGCGTGTGTGTGTGTGTGCGTGAGACAGAGTCAGAGACAGAGAGAGTGTGCGTGTGTGTGTCATGCGAAACACAAGGCCACTGACAGTGATGAGACCAGAGAGGGTCGTGGCTTAGGTCATTGCTCTTATAATGGACTTGACAGATGTAACACTTCTCATCAGAGGAGTGATATTTATCCAGTTATAGACTGACACACTAAACCAAGCCGAACTGCAGATTCCTGGAACAGTATAAAATCTATTACTGTCATTGTCTTCTTCCCTCTGCTATTTCTTTCTTTTGCTCTCCCTTTCTTTGTATTCCTTTCTCAGATTTCTCTACTCCTCTCTCTCTCTCTCTCTCATAACAAGCCTTGAGTGACACCAGTCAGCACTGAGGCTCTCGCTCAAAGGGAGGAATCTCTGGTGGAGTATTTTTATGCAAAGTTTTGCCCCAAAGAAACCTATAATTCACTTCTTTCACTGTATCTCTCTCTCTCTCTGCCTCTCTTTCTCTCTGTCTCTCTCTCTCTCTCTCTCTGTCAATCTCTCTTTCCCAATTAAAATGAATGACTGAGTACAGTTAATATCCAATTAACCTGACCAGTGAACCAGAGGTGGTCCAGATGAATAGCTATTGCGTGAGATAATGTGCCCAATTATAGAGCAAATTAAAAGGCCTGGCACCATTATATAGTCATTATCTGGGAGGAAGTGGTTTATGTTCCTCAAGGCAGATGGTCCAGCTTGTCTTGGGTGCATAATGGCAGCGCTGTATCCTTGGAGTAGTCTGCGTTAAAAAACAAAATTGATCCCGACAATTCAAAAAAAAAAAAAAAAAACTAAGCAAAAAAAAGGGTAACAATTGTTATATTACAGGACCAGGAAGCTTTTATATATTGTCACAAATATGTATTACTAATATGTACAAGTCATCATGTGGGCTAGATACTAAAGCTTTCTCCATTCTAGTTGTTCATGAATTATTGACAGCACAGTGAAGGCTGATACAGTAATACTGGCAGTGTTAGCAGTGTTAGTGGTGTTTATATTGACTCACCATTGTCAGTTAACAAATGATTCACTCTTTCAAGGGAGAAAGAACAACTTTTGATCACAAATGCTAACCTATCTGTAGTGCCCTGCAAAGGCAAACTGCAACTATGCAAACACTAAAACTGAGAACAAATGCCTTCAAAGTTGTCATACTGCCCAGTCCAAAACATGTTGTAGGTATAATAGTGATGATGCTTTCACATATTTCCTTAATCTTAGCATCATCACAGCCTTAACCACTCAAGGTTGTTAAAAGAAGTAAAAGGTATCTGAATCAACAAAAGTACTAAAAAGTATTATGAATCAATTTGTACAAGTTTCATGTTTGCATGCATGCCAATAAATAAATATTATTTTGTGCAAAGTTCATATTCAGCGATGCAACTCTGTCCGTTAAAAGGAGGTACATCATTCTAAGGGAGAAAAATTCCGCAGTTGATTTGGCCATGAGGCTTTGTGTCAAAAGTAATATTTAATAAGTTTGGCCCTTTTCTGATCTGGACTCTGTGGAATCGTGCATGAATAGAGCAAGTCTGCTCATGACACTTTTCACGGCTTTCTCAACTCGCCATGTCTACATTGATCCTGGTAAATGAATTAGCAGTGTTATTTTGTAACTTTAGGAACAACCATTTCTCAAACACAGAGGCATGCGAAAACCAGCCTTGACATAGTTGGGACTCTATACAACACTTTTTTTCCCCTTTTAGCGTAATATGCAGTGTGTTTATAAATGCAGTCTGACATTCAGCTTCATACAGTAGCAAAGCCATTCAAGTGTGACGCTCATCAGTGAATAACTAAAATCTGAAATTACCTATAAAAGCACCACAATTACATGTACTGCCTGGCCAAATGGTGTCTTAATTCATGTGGAGAAAAAAAAACAATTGATAGACTGAAAGAAGAAACTAAGCTTTGGAGCGTTAACATGGGAGGAGACAGGGGGAGGCTAAGTAATAGAATGGGATGAGAGGGGTCTGTATCAGACGCTAGGAGAGACTCTCACCTCATCATTTGGGAAAGTAGAGAATAGGGCATTAATTCTTTCACTGTTTTGAAATCCAGTGATGAATGGATAATAATTATCCAAACATAACCCATTAGTAGACAATACCAAATCATTTGTTTAAATAACAACATTTGTTATTATTTACACAATTCAAAAGGAAAGAGAAGGGAGAAACAGAGAAACAGGCAGTTCATCCAGACACGAGTTGGGAAAAGGAGAGATGATAAGAGGAAGTAAAAAAGGGAATGGTTTTCCAAACAGAGGAGAGGATAGGTAGGAACGAAGGAGGAAGAGAGAGAAGGGCCTTTGCAAGTGTGTGTGGTTGTGTGTATGTGGTTGTGTGTGTGTGTGTGTGTGTGTGTGTGTGTGTGTGTAAGAGAGAGATGAGCCATAACAACTTTATCATGTTAATCACCATTTCTGTAATGCCCAGTTGCAATTTCCTCCTAAACTTGTCTTCTCCTTCTTTTTAACTCCCTCCCCCCCGCCACCCACCCACACACTCACACTCACACTCATATTCACTCATTTATACACTCTGCTTTGCAATGCCTTGTGCTTGAGCAGTCACTCTAATTGAAGGTCTTGCGAAATAATCAAATGAATCAAATGACTTGGGATTTGATTACGGCAGAGCAGTTTAAGGGGTCATCTACGGATGTAAACACAGGCAGCCAGCCATGTTTGTGTTTGCTGATATCCATTCCTGAACTCTGTAGCTTTACTGTAATTCCACCAATTACCAAAAAAACATACAGATAAAAAACGTACAAACTCTCTCTGTATCACTGTCTCTGTTTTTTTTTTTTGTATCTCTAGCTACCCCCTCACCTCTGTCTGTCACTTGCCCTTTTTCCTGACCCTCCCCACACAAGCACACCAACCCCAACATACAGAACGTCACTTGGCTAACACAGCATTACAGTCAGTTACACCTCAGTATCTAGCGATGAAGTTGGCTCTCTCTAGTGCTAACTAAGCCTGCGCTGTAGCTTTAGCGTGGCCATCGTCATTAGCACGAGCTCATAATTGCCGCCTTTTAAGCTCCACTCAGCTCATATCCCGACCATCCACCCATGAAATCAGATTACATATCGTAACATTAATACGATTCTCACTGGACACATGTCCCCATGTCCCCATGTCACAGGTCCAGGTTAGCCTGGTGTGTGGAGGTACTACTATCATCAGGGGTGTGTGTGTGTGGGGGGGGGTGTCATTCATAAAGGTCGAGAATCACCCTTGTCCTCACTGCCCTCTATGTTACATAACAGTGACGAGGTAACTGATGAGCTTTTCGGCAAGTCATGAGCAGCAGAGCAGTGGAGTGCTGGCATGTGTTCCCTGCTTGTGGATTTGGCAGACCTTCTGTATCAGAAAAAAAAAATCACAGTGGTTGCGAGGCTTGCAACTCCCTACTGACACCAATGAATGAACAGGATACCGAAACATTTGTTACTGTTTTTCCTGTGAGTTGTGACTAACTTACCGAGGCTGGCACATGAGGTAGAGCTTTCAAAACCATATGACAGGTTTACGATAAAGTACCAGACTGTTTTCCATCAAATGGCATTTATCGCTTAGTAGGGTCTTTCAATCTGTCTGTCTGTCATGCCTGATTGATGACTCATGCCTGCCCAAGTAGATCTACACACCCAGACTGGGTGCTAATGGTGACATGATGACAAAGGCTGAGAAAGATGTAATGGCAACGTGTGATTTATAAATCATTTTCCATTCTCTCTCTCTCTCTCTCTCTCTCTCTCTCTCTCTCTCTCTCTCTCTCTCTCTCTCTCATACACACACAAAGAAACACACACACACACACACACACACACACACACACACACACACACACACACACACACACACACACACACACACACACACTCACTCTCTGTCTCTCTCTCACACACACACACACCCTGAGGAAATTGTTCTTTATTTTCGAAACATTAAAAAAAAAGGTCCAGGGGAATGTACCAGTGTAATAAGTCACTTCTAAAGAGGCCAAGTGAAGTGAAAAGTACACCACATGAACAGCAGAGCAAACATTAGCTAAACATTACGTGTGCTATAGTGGTTCCACAGGAAAGGGAAAATAATGAATGATGTAGGTGATAACACCTCACATTACATCCAGTACATACACACCTCGTTGGGGTCAGCATTACGGTGATGACGCTTCAAAAGGACCCCCCACCACACCAGTGATGCATGTTTCCCCAGACACGGTTTCACGTTTCAGTATTCAGTGTTTCATAATAAATCAGCAGCACCAGAGAGGACATAAATCATGCCTTTTGAGCAATTGGTTGTATCTAAGGATTATGAAATGGTGATTGGTATACTCTCAGAAATAAATGTATAGTATCTCACAAATCTGTATGTTAAGGTACGATCAGTATTAATGTACCCCCCCAAAAAGCGAATATTTGGACCTTGAGGTACCTATTCAGCTCTTGAGAAGTTACAAACTAGTTGTAAAACAGTGGTTAAAAGGTACAGTTATGTGCCTTTCAGGGTACTGCCAGTGTGACAAGCCTTTGTACCCCTAAAAGTACAATTCTGTACCTTCTTTTGTGAGAGTGTAGCATAACTTTGTGCCAGAAAATCAGTTACAGTATGACGCAAAAGGGTCAGATGTTGGTGTACTCTCTTATACTGGATGTGACTCTCCTTGACTATGTAACTGACATGTTTAAAGAAATGATTGTACAAATAGACACCCAGCCTGTCATAAGGGCCTAAGGAAAACTGCATCCGGAAACAAACACCTAAAAGGGATATAAAATGTGATATGACTATGAAACAGTACATTTCACAAATTATTCAAGGAAATGCTGCCAGCATGATGCTATCTCAAAACCTTCAGTGCCAGGGCCTTCAGGGTTCCCGAAAGGGGAACATTTTCACCTTACCATATGTATACAATATCAATATTTCAAGTGCATTTTCATGTACAAATCTAGTTTCACTAGTTCACTCAATATCAGTGGAAACATACTTAAATAACAATAGCCTTTGAACATTTGAAAAGTTTGCCATGACATTGCTGATGAAGCCTGTTGATGAACCAAAAACAAGGAATTAAATGTCCTGCTTACAGTAAGCAGAGAACGGCATGGCTCTTATTCCTGTCTAGGCCTAAAGCACGCACATCCACCTCCAGTAGTCTCGGGTGCTGGACCAAAAAGCAAAATCAAAGAACAGAAGCAAAGTTTTTAATCATCGACTTTTTAATCATGGTGAATCTGATGAAGGGCACATGCCGGAAGCATCATGATAAAAAACGTTTGTGGGAGCCACACTGGAGACACATACTTTGTTTCTGTTCTATGGTTCTTATTCTCACAAAGAAGTAGTTGACCATGAGATACTGTTCCCATATTGCCAAGTCTCACCATTGATCTTCAGAGGAGTGCAAGGACTCCCTGACACCTCTGCCTTGTTCTGCACGTCCTGCGTTTCTCACCTTACACTGGATCATCTTTCTGAATCTCACTGTTCTCCTCACAGCAAGCCTGGGCACATTACTACGTCAGCATTCACCCATCAGAGACCGCATTCTTCGCCTTATGTTATCACATACACATTTCACACAAAGTTATTTGCAGAATTCTTAAATTACGATCAAACATAGAACAGGAAATATTTGAATACTAAATGTGATTTCCCTTTTTCCCACTCAATAGTATATAGACTATCGTATATTGTAAATACGTTTCAAAAGTATTTTCTAAGTTTAATGCAGTTGTATACTAGTGAATAGACACAGGAAGCTAATGGGAGAGAGAGTTGGGATAGCATTCTGAAATGATCACAGACCGGATTGAAATCTTGCTCCTCAATGGACCACCTAAAATACACATTTTTAAAATATCTATGTCACACTGTGTATGTATCATAAGTATGGCCCATGTATGAACCTCCCTTCCATTTACTATCTCAAAACAAATAAAATATACCCCTTATGATGCTCATGTCTTCTTTCTCAGCCTCCCACACGTCAAACCAACAAACAACCAGGAGACTGTTCACTTCACTTTACGTCCTCTCAGGCATATGATAGCCAGCTAAAATCCCCCCTGGTCTTACAGTATCCTCCCAAACATACCGCATCATGGGACTGAGGTCTAATGCCTTTCTCTATTATCTTATCTTTCATATCTCTTTTATCTCCAAGCTTTTATTTTATGAGGCTACAAAACATACATACAATACAATAAATCATGTACTGCCATTCACAGGACAAAAATCTAAGTGTGAATTGTGTGCACTGCCTTGAGAGTTGGTCCTCAGAGAATAGTTATCCTCTCTCTCAGCCGTAAGGAGTCATTGTACTGTACAGTACGGTAGTAGCAGTGGGCAGGGATGGCTGTCTTGGTTGTCCTTATAGCAGACGTGATGAAGCCTGACACTGTAAACACCATGCTGTCTGTCTGTCTGTCTGTCTGTCTGACTGTCTGACTAGCGGTTTGCTGCATGGGGGGGGTGTGAAGTGTTGTCCATTATTTGTCGGGCAGTTTGTGCAACATCCCTCTTGTCATCAGCCAAACTGCGGTGAAGTCCCCAGTGCAGAACCAGTCTCTTTAATTAGACCGTCCATCCAGTTTCCCGGGATCACTGCCTCTGATGTCAGGGCTTCTAGGAGGACAGGCGTCTGAGAGGTGGAATCACTGTCTCTGATGTCAGGGTTTGTAGGAGGACAGGCGTCTGAGAAATGGCATTTGCCTCTTAATTAGGCCTGACCGCTGCTGTGCCATAATAATGCCACGATGACACTTTACAGACAGTACAGTACGTGTGTGGTGTTTGTTTCTGCAGCACATACAGTAGGCTAGATTTTAATTTTTACCTTCTCATACAAGAAGTATACATTGGTGCAGTGATGCTGAGTCTGTTGTGCTTAGCAAAACACACACACACACACACACACATACACAGACACACACACACACACACACACACACACACACACACACACACACACACACACACACGCAAAACATTCAATGTTATTATTTGATTTGTGTACACTGTGGGCATTGGAGGCTGGTACTCAGAATTCATCTGTGTGGGCAGTTGGATGGAGCATGCACGCACGCACGCACGCACGCATGCACACAGACACACAATTAAAACACAAAACAAGTTTAATTAGTTTAATCCATCATTGACTGGACTTGATTTAGGAAGAGATTTCCTTGGCAAACTGCTCACAAAAGCTTACTGGGTTGTGTTTGCAGTCCCATTAGCCAACTATGTGGCAAAGGGTTTGCATTACGTAGTATATCTTTAGCACTACCATTACAAATGACATGTTAGTTACATTACGTTACTGCTTTCACATAAAGGAATGCGTATACTCCACATTTGTGCTGTAACTGAGCATAAAAATGTGATTAGCTTTCGTTTGCACTTTGGTCAACCACAGGTTGTTTTACAGTAAACTGTCCTATATAAATAAACTGACTTTGATTGTAAATTTAATGTAAATGGTGTATGTAAATAAAGCAGTAGCACACTCACTCGGGTAGTCAGGCTCCTGTAGGCTGCACCAGGGACACATCACCCCGTCATTACCTCTTGGCCAGGCGGCCAGCCTGCCTGTCTGTGGTGTGGGTCAGTCAGCCACTTTAATGAGGGCGTGTCATCTTACAGGTACAGCAGATAATAGGCCACGTCTGTGCTGCAGCCATGCTGGGGCATAGGCAAATAACATGTGTCAAATGATTAAAGAAAAAAATAAGGGTACTACTTTATTTGGGATAGTTTGCCCAGACACATTACAAATGGTTTGTTTGTTGTTGTTTACTGACTTGTCACCCTAACCAAACCCATTTGCTAATCCTTATCTTAAGAAGTCAGAGAGTTTCAAGAACAGGTCAATTAGTCTCAACCTCTGTAGACATTCTATATTACCAGCCTTAAAAAGTAAGTTTAAAAACGTAATTCAAGCCTTTATTCAAGATGTTATTCAGAACACTACTATTAACTATTATATCAATGCTTCATATTGTAACTACTTTAAAAGAAACATGAGAGAACTATGCTAAACAAAAATAGGTTTCACTTTACAACTTTTTGTTGAAAGGTTTCTTAAAGGACGTTGCCTCTCTTAAGGATGCAACTCTTGTCCGACGCAGTGCAAATTTGGGCAAAGAAAAAGAGGACAATGCATCCTTGCTGTCACGAGTCGAGGCAAATCTGTCCGCTTCTCCTGCTTATCTAAGGACCCAGAAGATTGATTGCAGAAATGAGCAGCCAAGCCCTTTTTTTTTTAAAAGGGACATAGACGTGTGATTGATTTATCAAAAGGAAGGTTGTTGTGGTGTATTTTAGAATTCCCTTAAAACTCTGTAGTATGGCTGGCAAAAAAAAAACACTGAGCCAAACAAACTGTGATATGATCACATTTTCACTGAGATCTCCACATGTTGTCCTCCTCATTACTTCGGAAACAAAACAGGCAATGATGTGACATCACATTATGATATTCAGCTGTCTTGCTCGATTAGTCCTTATCAGCAGGATCCAGCTGTGTACGGAAAAAAAATGTCCTCCTCAGTTATTCGCTCTTTACAAAGTCTAAAGACTACAATGTAATGACAGAACCAGGAGATAGGCTCAAACTCTGTTGGCTTACCTCAAAGGCCGAAAACACAGCAGGATTTCTATCATCCTCAGCCTGGCCTTGGCCATCTTTGCCATCACATCTTAGCAGGGCCACAGTAAGTATGGGCATCTGCTGAAAAACCGCACAATTCATTCAGGAGAGTCACAATCAGAGGCATGTTTATTGTCTTATTGTTGTTTATTGCCAAGTCTGTACAGCAGAGGAGGAATGTGACTTGGTGCAGGCTCATTACAGATAACATAAAGATAAAACAGCAAGTAATCAAGCTATAGAGATAAAAAAAAAATCTACAAAAGAATACATGCATATGAACATATAGGCATGTATACAGTGGTAATTGACAGTTTTCTCACCCATTCACTTGCTTATGTTGCCTATCAAAATGCATCATCGCCCCAATACAAAATGTGAATAGAGGGGGCCTTCGAAATGCCACAGTCTAGACAAAAGGCAGCATACCAGAAAACAGCCAGCTTGTTCCATTTAATTTGTTTTCAGCCACGGCTTTGATTCCGTTGAGTAAGTTGTCATTTGTCAGCTCAGTGACAAACACGCTGGAGCTACTGCGGCAGCTCTGTGTGGAGGGGATGAACGGCAAACCACAGACGGGGACTGCACACAACAGGTCACTGGATTACCTCCCCAGTCACTCTGTCATGACATTTTACCATGGGCTGTTTTAATAGAGAGGGTGTATGTTGGCATCTATGTGGATGACTTTGTGTGTGTGTGTGTGTGTGTGTGTGTGTGTGTGTGTGTGTGTGTGTGTGTGTGTGTGTGTGTGCATGCGTCTGTGTGTGTAGATGTGTTTGGGTTTGTTTATGTCTGCATTGCTTTGCCACTTGTTGAATATTTACGTGGTTGTGTAATTGTATATTGGTGTATATAGCTATGCTTGCCTTGGGGGTTCTGCGTCCATTTATGTCTTGTATATGTGTGTTTATGTGTTTGTGTGTGTGTGTTTGAGTCTATCTACGGTATTAGACTCTGTCCTTGTCTTTTGTGTGGGCGTTTGGATATTTGTATATGCCTGTGTGTCTCTCTTTTCTCTCTAGATGCTTTCAGGTTCTTTTACACATGTGCATGTGTATATTTATGAGTGTGTTTGTCTGTTTGCACATTTTCATGTTTTGTGTGTGTGTGTGTTTTACATGTTTATTGTCTGTGCTTGTTCTCAGACGTAAGTGCATCTTTGTGTGTGTATGTGTATTATGCATTTGTGCATGAATGTGTGTATGTGCTTGTGTGTGTGTGTGTGTGTGTGTGTGTGTGTGTGTGTGTGTTAATAGGAAGATTTGAGACGCCTGTGGGGACGTCTCGTGTTGGCGAGTTAATGAGCGATTAATGGGGGGCCCTGTTGCTGCTGACAGATGCCTTGCTGACCTCCACTTCCTGGATGGCAGGGGAAATATTTGCTGCTCATCAAGAGAGGCAGTTAATGTGAGAAAGAAACTGTGGAGCCACCCGTCCTCTATGCCGCTCATAAAAAAAGCACCATTCTGACTTTAAACATGTCATTTCGGCTCTTTTTGTGCCATGTCTCTCTCTCTCTCTCTCTCTCTCTCTCTCTCTCTCTCTCTCTCTCTCTCTCTCTCTCTCTTTCTGCCTTTGTCATCTGTGGGATTTGTGTAAAAAGACAATACTGTTTTATTGCTTGTGAGTCTGGGATGTATGCTGAATGATTCTCAAGCTGTATTTTTTTTTTACAGTGCCTGGCCACAAGACAACTTGATCTGTTGTTAAATAGAAGGCCACGGGTCATCTTCATTCAGCTATTCTCTCTTTGTTTTACAAACTCTGTTCCCTCTTTGGCTTTTGTGCTGGTGTCTGAATCACTCGTACTGTTGTGACATTAGTCAACAGCCTTAGAATGCACACCCGACAAGCATTTACTTTCTTGTGTATTTGTTGAGAATGGAGTGGCACTGTCACGTACAAACACAACGGGTATGATGGATTTTTATATAGGATGAAGTCATTGTGGAAGAAAGACTGTTTCAGACTGCAGTGGGATACAAACACACATGGGGTCAAATTCCTATATGTAACACTGGACAGAAATCAATAAATGGGCTGCAAGGACACAACATTAGCAACCAGGAAAAGCAAAATGGCTGTACACACTGTATATTTTCATGCGAGTTTATTTATTCATTTTTGTTTTTGTTTTTTTTGTTTTTTACACATTTTCTCTCAGTTGAATGAGTTTCCTGTGCCGCTTCGGGGGTATGTGCTCCAGCCTCAGGCAGTGCTATCTCAAAACAGCCAGCCCCTCTCCCCAGCCTAAGGCCACTGGCGCAGTTTTTAATTAACATGGGCTTTCACAGAGCTTATGTGAGTCAGAAAAACTCCCTATTGAGTCATCTGTCCAGCAGGCTGAATGAAGAGGTGACCCCCCCCCCCCCCCCTTGGCCAGAGAGACTCTGCTTCAATCTGCCTATTCAAAGCAAGTTGAACTCAGAGTATCTGGGCCTTAAAAATGGCACATCTCAAAGATTCATTTTCAGCTTTTCATTTTCATCCTCTTACTGGGAAGCTAATAACCATGTAACTTTGTATTAAATGAAATTAAAAGTTTCTGATGTTGTTTAAATCATTTCTCTTTTCAGCATGCTCTAAAAACCCCAGGATCTGTGCGGTGTGATTTCATGTATTAACTGTTACCATGGGGCATTTCTGCACCAGAGATGGGGACTTGAGTCAGAGACTTAGAGAAGACTTGACTTGACTTGACTTGCCCTCATTGACTTGAGACTTGGCTTGGACTTGGGTGTTGGGACCCATAAATAATGTTCATTCCATGGAACTACTTATTTCATTATTTTTGTACTCCCTTAATATTACGTGCAGCCCAACATACTGATATCAGATATTCTCCTCAGTGCTAACACTGTCATGTTTTCACCATAGACTGTATATGGTTTTCACACAGAGACCATTGTAGTTATGTCTAACAACTTTTTCCAACAGATATGCTCGCTCATTTTTACCAAATTGGACTGCGAACAGAAGCATAAAAGGGGTTTGCAGCGTGACTTTAAGGTGTATGGAATATCAAAGTGACACGAAACGATAATAATAGCTTGTTATAATGTGTATTATGTATTTGTGTGTGTGTGTGTGTGTGTGTGTGTGTGTGTGTGCATATGCGGTCGTATGTATGTGTGTTAATAGGAAGATTTGAGACGCCTGTGGGGACCTCTCGTGCTTACTGTTACCATGGGGCCTCTCTGCACACGCGTCACCAGAACAGAGGACAAAACTGGACACACAGCTGAGCTATGTGCTAGGTGCCAGGGAGCTTCTATGATAACAATGTTATTAAGTTGTGGAAAGGCATGCAGGCCCTCTGGCAGAGGGCTCCATGAGTAGGCAGGCTATTTACTCAGATACTCATTGAGAACTCTCCAACAGACAGACAGTTCTTTTAAATCTAGTTCGGTAATATGGTAACTTTGGTTCTCATGTTGCAAAAAGTAAAGTGAAATGTCATACAGTCAACTGATATTTCTGCCTGGGAAAGTTGTCCTGATATTTCTTTTCGATTCATGTCTTGAAATCAACCAATGAAAAAAATAAATAAAGGCACGCAGTCTGGTAGGTAATATGCGAGTATACTTAAGATGCACCTGTAGCTTTTCGGGACTATGAAACAAATTTGTGAGACTACTGCTTTGAAAAGGTCTCCCTCTAGTGGCTATAGTGCATCATGACAGTGCCCGTACACTGATGGTAACTCTGTGCAGAAGTGAGGGCAGCCAATAACAGGTAATAACTACCCATTTGTCATGTAATTAACGAACCATACCTTGGATTTACTTTTTAAACATATGACCTGATTTCACCCTCTGATTTTTTAAGTTTGAGAAAAGAAAAGGTAAGACACAAAAACAAAACATAAAACATCCTGTAAATTAAGTTTTAAAATGAGAATACTCTGGCTGTACTATTGTACAATTTTATGATTGTGCAGGCTGTAAACTTCTTACGTTAGGCACCTCGAACCCTACCGATAAAAGAAGTCCTTCAAAGTTATGTTTCTCTCAACCACCTTATGCTTACGTTATGCTTGATGATCAACCACCTTTTGACCTCATGCTGAATAAAACGACCTCTTCTAGTCAGTCACCCAGGACAAAGAACAAAAAACAGAACGCACTTACACAATGTTTCAGCTGACATTTACAAAAGAATGCACAGAAAACACATTGTGTCATAGGGCAGTTCACTCCATCAAAGTGCCACACAGGCATGAATCATTATGTAACACATCACACTGCACTGCACTGACATACATCTCTGACATAGTGACAGCTATTCCTGAGCCTATGAGCAACATCAATCTATCAGCACCTAGCTTGACTGCATGCCCCTGTGAGTGGCCATAAAGTCATACAGAAAAGGGAAATGGTATGAGAAATGCTTGTTATGGCACTGATGGCTAGATATGACAGGACAGTGAGATTAATGAGAAAAGAAGACATCCATAGCCAGCTAGCCAGCTAGTGTTTAGAATGCAGACAGTGCAGAGGCAAGAGGAGCAGATGGGGATTAAAGAGGCTAGACCATAGACTGAAATGCACATAGATCAATGCAGACTTCTTACCACAAATATATAATTACCAACCACATAAGCCACTGTTTAATTAATCAGCAGGATCGACGGTGACATTCGATTGCCTACATTTTGTGTTATCTCAAAGTTTTCCTTCTTTCCTCTGCACTTTTCAATTGTATCTAACAAACTTGTTAGCCAATTTGTACCATTTAAAAAAAATACTTGTTGTTTAATCACTTTTCAGATAACAATGTTGCCCAACAAAGCCAAAAGGCAGTAACAGGTACATTTTGTCAAATTGAGTTTAGACTGGAAATTGACTTTATAATGCCTTCTTTGTCTTGTGGCTAAATCTCTTGTTTCTTGCTATTAAGAAAGTACATAAAAGCATCACAACTATTATACATACAACATGCTTGACTGAGCAGTATGTCAACATTAAAGGCATTTTTCTCTGTTTCTGTCCATGTAGTTACTGCTCTTTGCCTTTGCACGGCAGAATGCCAAGTGCTGTTACCAGCTTAGTTCTAATAGTATAACTAGATGGGTCTCTTGTGATTGTGTTTAGGGATGGGGATGGACCTCCCATATCAGGCCCTATCAGCCCATAGTCTTGGGTGACCTCTTAAGGAAAGGACTGCTGCTACTTTTAGTCTTTATGGACAAGATATAACTTGTGATCATGTAAGCC
Organism: Setipinna tenuifilis; assembly: GCA_030347295.1. Taxonomy (NCBI): domain Eukaryota; kingdom Metazoa; phylum Chordata; class Actinopteri; order Clupeiformes; family Engraulidae; genus Setipinna; species Setipinna tenuifilis. Next base: position 18,842,144 of record CM059267.1, on the reverse strand, counting down.
TCAGAAATAGCCATTGGAATAAACTGTGTGAAATAAGCTAGTAGATAAAGAAATAGAGCATCGCAAAAATGTTTACAGGTATTTGGTTAAATTTATGTTAACTTTTTTTTTGTTAAAATGTTGGTAAATATTTGTTAAATTCCCTAAATTTGTTTGTACATCCCACTAGCTGTAAATGCTGTGGAAGATACAGAGCTATAAAACCATTCATTTGACCGAATGAATGATTGAAACCACAACAGTAGATGACCCACCTACCTGTCTCTACACAGTTCACTGCTTGGTGATTGCTGCTGTATGTGTTCAACTATAGAAAGAAAGTAAGAAAAGGGGTTTTCTTTGCTGATGTTTGCTGTTTTATTCAACCTTTTTTTGATGTACACTTCTCTATATTATGCCTTTCGGTCTCCCCCTATTCTTTTTTTAAAGCTGATTACACTTCACCATCCCTGTGGATTACCATGTTTATTAGGAAGTCATTTTCAGTGTTAATCTTTAATCTCTCTGTACAGTGTAGGCTATAAGAGGTGTGTCTGAATTGACAATCAAACCACAATGTATTTTCACACAGTGATTTAATGACAAAATAGAACAATACAACTGTTTATCTCAGGAGTGTGTTAGTGCATATGAACAGTACAATCTGATGGGGACAATTTAGGTAGACTACCATTTATTTCACAAAGCTTGACAAATTATTAGTAAAGAATATAAATACAATTTAAGACAACGCTTGAGTGCCGGTATGAAAAGTTAAATAATGAAGTATGAAAATAAAAAAGACATACATTTTAGGTAAGAAAATATAATATTAAGTTTCACGAATATTAAAATAGAACATAGCATGGGGAATCACTGCATCTGAATGGTACAAAGTCAAAGTCATCATTTGCAGGAAACCCACACTAGAGGACAGCACCTGCTCACGGCCTCTGCTCACATTGTTCACATGCCCCATTAAATCCTACTCTACAAACTCCCTGGCACCGCCATCTCTGTAATCAATCAGGATTAATCAGGTATTGGCTCTCTTCATCATTACATAATCAATAACAAATAATCAATAAGGTTTAAGAATCTGGGGTTGGCTCAGTTCCAGAGGGAAACTAAATATTTGATGTCATTTTTGTGTGTCTGAATGGACTGAAGGACCTTGGAGGACTGACAGCCTCTGTCAGTCCAAATCTGCAATTTTCAATTCTGTTCAATTCAATTTCAATGTGTGCAGCCTGTACATATGGTTTTTGACAATAACGCTGACTTTGACTTTGAAACTATGGCACATTTCCGATGTCATTGTGTGGGTAACACTTTACTTTACAGATCGGAAATAAGTGGGTAACATTATGGCAATTTATATGGAATTTTATGGTAATAATATTTTAACCACATATTACAAGTAATTGCAGTGCATTTCAGTAATTACACATTTACGTCAAATAATTACCATTTCATTATACTTTTAAACCAACACAGTCATTGTCTAGAAACTGCACAGTAATAACTTAAACCATGCTGTTAAAAACATTAGCACTACAAAGTTACATATAAATTAGCACAAAATTACCCACTTATTACTGATCTGTAAAATAAAGTGCTACCAATGTTTCCCTAAGGCATCATAAAAGTAACCCAGATGTATGACCTGTTGAAGAGGCTTTGAAGAGATGAGAGAATCATGTGCTGTGCTTGTGATGTACTCCTGTGTTTTGTATGCCAGTAGGTGTCTGCAGTAGGCAGGGAGGTCAAAGGTCGAAGGGCACATTAGTAGCAGCCGGTGCATGCCGGGCTGGAACAGATCTCACAGGGGTCGTAAGGCGTAATGAGATTGGCTGGGGGAACAAATGAATACAGAATAAGGGTTAAATACGCTCATGTCGTAGACACATACACATACACACACACACACACACACTCTCTCTCTTGATAGTAATAATTTTTACTAGTAATTTTGTTATGCCATAGATGATTATGAAGGCTCAGTCAGCATGGAGAAGAAAGCAGGAACAAGGCAACCCCTTAGACCCACCCTAAATGAACATGCATTAGACAACTGTATGTGACAAGGCTCTTTGTTTGACTTGGCGGGAATGAGCTCTTTGTTTGACTTGGCGGGAATGAGGAGTCCCTTCCAGGTGTGACACAGGGGTGTGACACATCTTCAGACGGGCGAATGAATGGGACAGACAATCAAGGCTGACAATACACATCCAACACTTCACCTCTGGAGGCAGACACAGATATGGGCAGCACTTAGGAAAGTGTCTTACAGAGCTCTGATTGTGATAATAAGAGTTACAAAAAAACAGGAATATAAATAATAATAAAGAAATGTGTCATTCAAATGTAACCTTAAAAATGTTATGTACAATGTCCTTATTATTATTCAGATTCCTTCACTCTATCTCACTCTCTCTCTCACACACACACACGCACGCACACACACACATATACAGTACACGTGCACACACTCACACACGCAGCACGCTAACAACCACACTTACGCACATATTGTTTCGACAAACATTACAATAGCTAATATTCACACATTTACACACCCCACTTGTCCAAAAAACACACAGACCTTTTCTCTGTCTCTCTTTCCTCTCTCTTTCTTTCTCAAACAACCCAAACACTAACAGCACTACTGATCAAAACACATCCGTAATGTTAGCATGTGGCTGGGATTAATCAGTGTGTTTACACGGCACCATTAGCCAGATAATGTGCCTGTGAGTGTCCAGAGGAACCAATTTCCAAAGCTCCCATCTCTCCCCAATCACTGGCTAAGCCCCAGAGTCACTGTTCACAGCTTGTGTTTTGCTTTTTCTAATTAGTAGCATCTCTCATGGAAGCGCAACCCTGGCCCCCACCTATGCTGCAAACAGGGCACCAGTATGGGCCGCAGCAAAACCTGCTCTGCCATCGCATCTGTGGAGTGGATTGGTTTTTGGAACATCGCTCAAGTTAATGGTGACACTTGCGGAGAGAAAGACAGAGCGAGGGAGGGAGAGAGAGAGAGAGAGCGAGAGAGCGAGAGAGAGAGAGAGATAAGAAAGAGACACAGAGAGACAGAGAGACTGAGAGACTGCTTAATCAGCAGAGTTGCTTCGTTATAATTTTTTGTCACTAGCCAGTCACTTAGGGGTGGTGTGAATCACTCAGCATAACAGATGCATCAGCAGGTGTGAATCTTGAAGGTGTGGAGTGAGCGTTCGGTGCAAGATAAGGATGTATGCTGGCTTTTATCCCCCTCATATCGTCATATCATAAGTCAGCTGCTGCAGCTCATAATTTGCTTCCACGGCCTTATTTGACCCTGAGCTTTTATGTTGTAATTGAAGTTGGAATTGTACATTTTAAACAATTAAAAATAAATAAAGTTATATTTCATGCTTATCTGTCTGTCTGTCTGTCTGTCTATGTATCTAATAAAATCTACATCTACATACTATCTACAAATTCAAAAGTTCAAGAGTTTACAAATAGTGCTAAATGCTAGTTTAAGCTGTACTAATGTGTGTTCCTTTAAACTGCATGGTGCTGTGATCTGATGCTGGTGCTGGGGTTAACAGCCACCATGGAGTGTGTGTGGCCTGGAGTGTGTGTGTGGCATGGAGTGTGTGTGGCATGCAGTGTGTGTGTGGCATGGAGTGTGTGTGGCCTGGAGGCTCAGATGGTCATCAGTGGCAGGCCACTCAGAATCAGACAGGCTAAAGCACAACAAAACTCATTACCAGAGCACAGGGCACACACACTTCAGACTTAAGGGCACAGGATGGGATGGGATGGCATGGGGTGGCGTGGGGTGGAGGAGAGAGAGAGAGAAGGAGGTGAAGAGAAGAAAAAACAGAAATGAGGGAATGACTGGTGAAGTGGACTGGGAGAGAGAGATGGGGGTGGGGTGGGGTGGGGTGGGTGGATGAAGTGAATGTGGTAAGGTGGGCTGGAATTGCCATCTGTTGTGCACAGACTAAGAAGGTAAAGAAAGGGAAACATATAAGGACACATTGGCAAGGTTGGGAAAGTGAACCTAATTTGACACATTTTTTTTGGTCAAATCCAGTGAATTTATCCTCATCATCTGTTTGCGGTCCATTCTGTGTGTGCAATTAAAAAAAATAACTGTCAAAGCCCTGGCTCTCTAAAGGAAAACAAAACAATTCCAGCCAATTAGCAGTAAAGAACATCCATCACTGAGCACAGGACGGAGAGGTAGAGAGAGCGATAGAGAGCGAGAAAGTAGAGTGAGAGAGATAACAAGTTGGAATTCACATTCAAATGTGTATAGCGAGGAGCTATTATCGAGCCTGAGGTGGGGTCTGAGTCTGAGATATAAGGTTAACCTTGCCAACATCAGACAGATATGTGAACATGGAAAGGCATGGAAATGGACTCAGAGTTCATTATTTTCAATGTACTAGTGAGCACCATTATTACACAGAACCAGTAGGTCTGCAGCCTTCAGTTTTGTCCCACGTAACATTATGTCCCAGCAGGAGGACCGCTATCTGTTTCAAATTAGTGATCCAAATGATATTCGAGTATCAAAGGTCTGGAATATTAAAAATGCATTTCCTGGGGTCAAGAGTGTGAATTGATTTAATTAGCAGCAACCCTGGAGCTAGAATTAAAAGGTAAAATCAAATAGCTTTGGGCGCGCTACATATAATTTATTTTATACTTTTCAGCACCTAATCAAGCACATTTTTCATCCATCCCTACAGTCAAAGTTACTCGATGCCAAGACCTCCACATCAAGTTCTTGTCCTTGCTCATTCCCCTCCCACCTACTGCACAGCCAATGAAAACTACTCCCTAGCTTGACAGACAACCAGAATGTCTAACATCCAACATTGATCTGACCTGCTGCTCAGGTTGTTGAATGAGCCTAGCTTTAAAAAAGCTCTAAGGAATGTGGGTCTATATAATGATTACTTAAAGCGCTGTTCACAGAACGTCCTAACACTTTACTGAGAAGCTCTCAAACAATGCACTCAGAGTCTGAGGTTCTAAAATAAAATAAAATAAAACTAAATAAAAAAGCATTAAACATTAATTGCACAGTAATTTTATATAATTTCTGTGCACATATTTAACAATATTTGATGGATTTGGAACAGCAAATTGCATTGATTAGCTTAAGTGCAGTGTTGTAGCCGGCAATTACACGTAAGTTAAAGGTGACCTAACACGTCCTTTCAATGAAATTTGGGAAAGATGGGCCATGGCCCATGGGTTTGTATCAGTGAGAACCTAAACTGGATTTATCTGGGAGCTGTAGTTTGTTTACAGACCAATCTTAGACATATTAAACAGTCACCCTAACTTCACCCAAAGCAACTAATTTTGCAGTTTTAATAGCAACTAATTTTAACAGTTTTAAGAATTATGAAACCACTTGAGAAAATGGCTTCCTCATAATCAAGCAAGTACTTATACAACAATTGTATAACCAATTAACAGTCTATAGCCTCTCTTAGCTTTCCTTTCCTTGCATTCGTTCATTCATTCATTCATTCATTCATTCATTCATTCATTCATTCATTCATTCATTCATTCATTTACTCATTCATTAATTCATTCATTCTTTCGATGCCTCCCTCATACACATACCAAACCGGACGAAGACCTCGTGTGACTGGGGCTCCATGCACAATGGCCTCATCTCCTGTGGCAGGGTGGGGTTGTTGCAGAGCTGCACCTCAGGGGTGGGGTGGTAGGGGGCGAAGCGGGGGCTGGCCAGGGCCTTGGCCTCCATCTCCCTGGCCTGGGACTCCATTAGCCTCTTCAGCACCTTCACTGACTCTAAGGAGAAGCTGTAGCCTCCATCCTGAGAGAAGGGGAACACAAAGGTAAATTGGGGCACCCTATGATAAATTGGGGTTGCTTCTGAGACAAGACAAGGTTAATTCACACTAGTGGGTGGTGATGCTCTGTTATCAGAGTGGTGCAAACCAATGTCTGAAGTAAAACAATCCAGGTTTATGGAGATTTACACAGGTATTGTATTTGCTGAAACATTGTTCTGCCAGTGGATAGTCTCCAAAGTGGAGGTAAGGGAGTTCAAGAACAGAGACAAATAGGGCAAAAAAAAAGATTTAGTGACTAAGTACAAGTAGCACATCATCTGTAAGTGATAAAGATTATATGATGGAAGATTAGGTCAAAGTTTTCATTATTATCAAAGTCATTTGTAGCCTAAAGCTCAATTGGGGTCAAAAAGGGGGTCATTAAAACCCATCATTTAAAATTCCAAGCATGTGCCTGCCTAATGCTCCTGGCTAAAGGCTGCTCAACAAGCACTCGTTAACAGTGACTGATTAAGTAATAACCTTTGAATGCTCAGCCTGTGTGGCGGCCAAGAATAGCCAATAGGTGTTTCCCCTGTTCAGAAATGTGGAAATATAGGCCCTGTCTAACTGTAAAATGAAAACAAGGAAAATTCCAGCTCGGTCACACACCATCAACCTCAATAATGTTTAAACTTTTTTTATTTGACCATCACTGCCTGACATTAGTCTCCTACACAGAAGTGATTTCAAACCATTGTTTCTCTTCCTACTGTGGTGTCCCTGTGAAAAGACAAAGCCATGGTGCTTGCACATAGACCATGGCATGGCTACAGGCCCATCTCACCAAATTATCTGGTAGCACAGACAGATATTATGCAGAAGATTCATTGAACTTCAGCTTAATTGTATGTATTGTTTACTAACTTATCATTGGTAATGTTTTATTATTATTGTCATTTTTACAGTGTATCTTCTTGTTACAAATCTGCAACTTTATGCACTTACACTGTACATACTTGAATCAAACCTAACCCTAATCCTAAATCTAAACTTAACAGGACACAGAGTTTTAACAGATGGTTTGTGAATAGTCTCAGCATTTGATGTCAGTTGATAGGACCACCTACAGGCCTATTTGAATAATAATGATGAAGATGAATTATCTTGATCATCACACATGAATCTGCTCACTGGGTGTGAGGCTCTTGGGGTGTTTTGCTAAATAGGTTGTTAAACGGTTAACTTTGGCAATTTTGAAGAGATTATAACCCTCAACACTCAGGTAAATAAACATTTACAGATAATAAAACCTCATCCTGAAGCAACAGAAAAGAAATCTATTTCAAGCAACCACACACACCGGCCGCTTCATCTCTCCCTCTCTGACACTCTGCCCTCAGCCCTACCAGGGGGGGCTTGACGACCAGGGAGCGTGGGCGACGTGTGAATGCTTGATTTACTCACCGACACGGTTACGGCAAATGAGCTTCCCAGAAGGCCGAGCATCAGCAGAGCGAAAAGCGGGAGCCCTCTCATGTTGTCTGGGATGCAGTGGCGCAGCCGGAGCACAGGTGCAGATGCAGGTGGCAGATGATGGTCTCGAGAGTGTGAGCGAGTGTGAGTGTGAGTGCGAGTGCAAGTGCGAGAGCGAGAGCGAAGTGTGAGTGTGTGTGTCTGTGTGTGTGTGTGTCTGCTGGTTTTGGTCACTGTGTGTGACTTAGAGGTGTATGCAGGCCTTTTATACGGGTGGTGGGGACGCCTTACTAAGTTACCTATTAGAGTTTTGACGCTGCTGGTCCCAGGACCTAGCTACGGGCACTTGAGTGATGACTGATAAGAAAAGAGGATGTTGGGAGCCAGCTATCAAGATCCTCTTTTTTGACAAGCCACTATCACCAGGATTAGCGTAACACAGCATAGGATTGAGCTTTTTTCCACGTCATATTCAACGGGCAAATATTTGAAGCATCTAGTAAATTTGTTTGATTTTCAAACATGCCATGGCAGGTTATCTATTACTGAGCTAGATAAGGAGGTCATGTGTTTCCATGCCCTTAAATGTGCTCTCAAATGAATAGAAACAACCGTTTAGTGACATAACAGCACAGTAGTAGAGTTACTTGGCTTTATAAAAGTTTTTTTGTTTTTGTTATGAATACATTTTCAATCACTCACAGTCACACTGAATAATATAGTGTCGCAGTCAGAGGTGTGCAATGTTACCTGAGAGAGTCATTTCTTCTCTGCCAGGTCACTGTTCCACTCTGACCACAGATTTTGCATGTTTCACACTGACTCTGGACAACAGTTGCTATTTAAGACCAGACTGGCATGCTGTGCTTTAAAGTATCCCCATGCTCTGCAAACACATTTACTGTTGCTGACTGGAAAATGACAGGCTTTTAATGACACAGAGTGTATTTAAATGGACAAATAACCACAGACACAGACACACACACACAAAGACACGCAGACACACACACGCACACATTGTAATTTTTTATTAAAAATGCATACTGAAAATGCCTTAGTCTGTGTATCGACCTCTCAGCCTGGCTGTAAATAAATAAAAGAATTCCTACATTGTAACACAGATTGTGATTCGCAGAAATATTCAAAATGCCTTCCCACCAATTACATCAGTGATGGGTAACTGGCTGTCCAAAGTCTCCCAGTGTCATTAGGAAACCCTAAACTACACTACAGCAAGATGAAAACTATGGCAGAAGTAAACATTTTCCCTCAACTTCAACTTGGAACACTGCCACTTCAGAGAGACAACTTGAGGGTTTTGAGGAAGTTTAAGCATGACCTTCCTGTCACGCACCCAGGCCCTGTGAACATAAAACATTTGCACAGTAAATAAACTGTCAAGCAGAGACACTGGAGAGAGATAGAGACCCTTGCATCATTCTGAAGATGGGAAACTGGGAAGCCTGCCTCAAAACTGATTTAAGGGTCTGACCAGTTATGCATCTGGGATTTTGGTCACATATCACTTATGATGCCTTCGCAGACATGTAGGACACATTTAACACTGAGAAACTGCTACTATGTTACTATAACTACTAACAAAGTCCTACATATTGTTAGAGGATTAAAATACTGGCATCTTAACAAACCTAGGATTGTAGCATAATTTTCTGTCAACTAAATGTTGGTTGAAATAATGTTAAATTGATCTTGAATTTCAAAAAAGCCCTTTTTTGACAGCTGGCAACAGACCACATTACATGTGTGTTTATATAAGGCACTTTAAAGATGTGTGGAAGGGTGCCATGCAGCCATATTAACAGTGAGAAGGCATCAGTTCCACTGACCAATCCTTTAGAGGATAAGATAAACACTGTTAGATGAACAACAGTTAAATTCATTAAAAAAAATAAAATCAAATACATTAAACTAAATCCAAGTCTGGACAAGTAAGTAGACTGCCCTAGAGAAGTAGATACAAAAAAACCATGATGAGGTACTTATCACAAAGCTTTTAGAGGACTATTATACATCACAGTAGACTTAAAATGGATTACATTCGTCTTCTAGTCCTAGCACTTGGAAGTTCAGCCTTTCTAGGTCACAGAGTGGCAACAGAGATGATGATTGAGGTGTCTGAAGTGCCCTGGGTACTTGCCCTGTTTGGCCCATAAGGGCCTCTGAAATGAATGGTGGCTGGGTACTTAAGTTGAGGCCAGAACACTAGGTTGCAAAGGTCTTGACAGGTTGATTTTTTTTTTTTCCAAAAGTAGTCCGCCTGATGGCAGTTACCACTGATTGTGTTTGCAGCTCCGTGGATAATACAGAAGCCTTGATAGCATAAGAGAATCATAGTCTCCCTTCATCCCATTTGTGGCAAAGCGGATATAAAGCCACAGTTATTCACAGACATATAAATGCAGGGCATTCTGAGGTAACACATTTAAAACTAGACTGTAGTCCTTGAACACAGGGGTGAATAAACTGCTGGAAAGTACACAATGCTGAAATAAAGTATCTTTGAACACTCTTTACAACTGTCTTATTTTTCGACATGGTAAAATGAAATGAAAATGAAAAATGAAAGCATTTCCAAAGACTCAACAACAACAATACTTTGCAATGCATGCTGATATTTGCAATTATTTGCAATATTTGTTTTTTTGAAGTCTCATCTGCGTCTTTTTGCTAATGTTAATGAAATTGTATACTTGTCCCATTACCATACATGTGGCTTATGTATTATATGTATTATGTATTATACATGATACACTGCATATGCAAACATAAATATTGTGTATGTCACATGGTGTTGGTGTGTTGGTGTATGTTGCATGGTGTATGCATGTAAAGTTACAAAGTTACAGATTACATAAGTCACATACACAGTAGACTTAATAGTGAATAAAATGGACACAGCCAGGATTCAGAGTAATGGCCGTGGACCAGCCTAGTGGGAATTTGGTGTTCACGAGATGTTACTATTACAAAAATATGTAGGGCAGCGTAGCAGACATCTATGCCATTTATTATAATTATGGTCAAATTGTCTGGCCCACAGTGTAGATGAACCATAAGTGGGGTGAAAAATAGTGTCTAGACAGCCATGCCATAGAATTAATATGCACAATGCATCCCCAATACAACATATATTCTAGCCTACCGGGAAAGTAAGCTGTGACCAACCTAGAAAACAGCGTCTAGATGAAGTCAAATTTAAGTCACTTCCTACTGCACGGTCGACGGTTGATGTGAAAAGGGAAAGCAGATTAAATAATGGCTGGGTAGACCCTACGGATTAGACGATTAGACAGTGATTAACTGATTGCTACAGTGTCATGTTGTCATCTTGTCACAACACTGAATACACCATGTACAGCATCAAATGTCATGCCACTTGTATGGTTCTTGAAACATAGCTTTAATATGCAGCCTCTTTTGACGGCAGCATTTGCATGGTAAAAAACAGGTAAAAAATACATTCCTGGTAAGGGGATTTAGAAGTGTTGCAATTTTAGGAATCACCAGACAACTTTGGAATCCGCCTCTTCATGTCATTGTTAAGGAAACTGAGAATTGCATAGGGATATAGAGTGTAAGTATGGATTCTATGATATCTATTACATAAGACACACCCACACACACACACACACACACACACACACACACACACACACACACACCTATGTTGGTTTGCCAAACCTCACTTAGTCTATGGCAATAAACATGACTAAGATGGTTATAGTGTCATGCTGTCACTATGTGAAAGAGTACTGTGACCCAGCACGAGCGCAGACAGATCCTCAGTAGTGCCCTTTTGCCCTCAGACTTGAAGTGCCCTTTGCTGCACAGTTTTCTTTTCCAGTTTCTAATTTCACATTTGAACTTTTTAAATGTGTCATCAAATTTCAGGCAATCACACACCATCACAATGCTTAATCACTGCTTGGGTTTCTTTCTTTTTTTCCCCCCATTCTTTTTGCAAGACCGCTTGGGCCCTGTGCCAAACCAAGCACACTGAGCAGAATCTGTTTCTATGAATTGACCTGACAGTGAAGATCAGATAATAACACTGCGCTGCCCACTGTCTCAGCATTGTGTGTTGCTGTGGTGAAATTCAATTGCTATTAGGACACCTCAAAAAAAAAGTCCACAATAGACTGAGTACCCTGAGTACTCTCATCTATCAGCTCATAAATGTACAAGCCCAAGGGACAAGAAGAAAATGAATGAGCCCTGCTTGTTTCTCTGTCAAGATTCTTGACATTTCAGGGGCATTTTCAGCCCTTTATCAACAGGCCTGAATAATAGGCATGTTAAGCTGGTCGCAAGCCTACTTGAAATGCGCCTGCCACTCAAATTATCTTGGTTTTGACTGTCATACAGTCAAACAGAGTAGTGCTGAGGTTGTAATTGGAGGGCAAGTTTGAGGTTTGACCACTTTCTCCCTGGCACCGTAATGGCGGTTTACTTTCCGACTGACATTTGGGGAAAAACCAACATGCAGCCACTATTAACACGCAGCTTGTAAGTCATTTTAAATAAGAGAGACCTGTGATGTAAGTGATATAAGGAGCTGCTCATGTCAGTTAAGTCCAATTATGGATTAGAGATACTGAAAGCAGCTAGATTCATAGCATCCATTTTTGTGGTGCATTTATGTAGATTACCATGCCTTGTTGATCTAAAATCCAAAGTTTTGTTTATGTTTACATTTTTCAACCAATAATAACACATAATACCACAAATGACTTTGAAAGCAGTTTATTAAACACACAAGGCAGAGATGAACATACAAAAAAACAATAAACAATCCTGTAGAAAAATAGTTGTATTTTAAATAAACTATATTAGCTTGTAACACAACAAAGGAAAAAAAACTAAACAAAGGGAGCTATCCTGAACTCGCTAAGAATGAGTAACAGTTTCTAAGCAATTTTGTCCTAAAGTTCAGATTCAAGATGTTCCTGCGCTCAAATGTGGATATTTAGACACCAACAACCCTCTCTCTGTCTTTGATGACTTTAAAGACTAACAATGAAGTTGTTAAGGAGAAAGTCAGATTACAACACAATAAACAACACATTTGGACAGGTGTATGTGTGTGTATATGTATGTGTGTGTGTGTGTTTCTATTAGATATAATGGAGCGAAAGTTGACTGTGTTCGTCTTCCAAGGAGGACGAATAAAGAGCTGGGTCATTAACAGTACACATGGTCAGAACTGGCTTCTCCTGGTCTGATGCTATGGGACTCTTCCATCAACAGCCAGTGCAGGCCACGAACGCACAGATCTCACACACATCAAGCGGTACAGCACCTAGGACCAATACATAGAACACCGTTAGTCTTCAAAAACTAAACATGGGATTTGCATTAAAAAAACTACCTAATTATGTCAGCCCACAAGATATGCAATGGCTTGGAATAGAATAAAGACAAATATGGACAATTTCTTGATTAAACATACATTCAACAGGGTTTATCACCAGAATTCTTTGGATATGCTCATACAGTTAAAGAATGTTTTGCAATTCTGTAGAAACTTATCAGATTTTCAGTAGAGTCAAAGTGTATCTATTTTTAGTTAGTGTTTTTACTCAGATGAACCTCTGACTTCAATCAAGATCCTCTGGGTACTACATGATCACTCATCTCTAGCCTCTTAAGTTTTGCTTGATGTGCCCAACCACCATTACACACACACACACACACACACACACACACACACACACACACACACACACACACACACACACACACACACACACACACACACACGCACACACTTTGTTTTCCTCCATGCACTCACCGAGTCTGGCAAGGCGCATGGCGGCACCTTCCTGATGGCACACGGGCACAAACTCCTGGGGAAGGGTTGGGTGGTTGCAGATGGAGGTGTAGGTGGTTTTGGACAGTCGAGGGCTGGCCTTCATCACCTTGCCATCCAGAGGCCCTGCCAGCTCCTGAAGTACCCTCACCGACTCGAGTGAGAAGCTGTCCTCACCGTCCTGTGGGGAAAAGAAAGAGGCTTTCAGATGGTTGTTCACATTCTGGTTTCTCTACAAGGGGTTGTACACAGAATCATCTGTTTGTTACTGACAAATAACAGCTCATTATACATGACTGTGACATGGGCTAATCGTGGAGTCCATGATGACACCCAAGGAGTCATTAAGCTAAGTTCCTCTAAAATGGAAAGGGTACACGTAAGTAATCGTTCGCTAATTACACTTTAGTCACAGCAGAACTAGGCCGTGTTATCTTATTGATTGCACTCAGAGCTGAAGTGGATGGCACCTACTCTGACTTGGACGGCGTCTGAGGCGAGGAGGAGAGCTGCCAGAAGGAGTGTGAGAGAGAGGACAGTCTTCATGTTGGCTGAGGAGGAGAGTGGCAGTGTTCTTCTTCTTCTTCTTCTTCTTCTGCTTGACTCTTGAGGTTCTGGAACCCTTAAGGTGTTTGTCACCAGTTGGTTTCTGCTCTAAACATCTGCTGCTCCTGTGCTTTTAAAGGGATCCTGTGCAGGAGAAACCTTCTCTGATTGGTCCAGGGGATTCTCCTTTGGCAGGTTAATGAATAATGGCTAAGAGTATTTCACAAGGCCATAAAAGGGGGATTCATAAATTTCACTGTGACCTCATCCACAGTCTGACGTTGTCTTTTTATGGACACTCCTCGATAGCGTTTGTCATGAACAGTTTCACATCTAGTGTATTGGGTTAATTAGTAATGACAGCCAAGGAGTGAAATGGAGCGCCTTTACGTAGGTGTCTACCCGCAGTCAACCTAGTAAAACTTTTTAATACTTTCACAGATACGGACTTCCCTTTCTACCTTGGAGTTAATGGAACCGGAGCATCTACTCAGTAGTAAAATGCATAGCACACATTCAACACAGTAGTAAACTTTATGATCGAAACATATACTGTACCTGCTGACAATGTATGACCCCATAAAAGGTCAGTAAGCGTGTTTACTATGTCATGTGGTAAAGAGACCTTTCTATTAATTCGATTTCAGGGCAGCAAGGGTTGGGTGGCCATTCACAGATACCACCTAAGGGCTCTCTAAAGGGCACTACAAAGGTCACTCCCTCAGCCTGCTGCTATTATCCGGTGGTCAATTCAGTTGATACAAATGAACAGAGCTTTATGTTGCTATCATGATGTGCTTACATAAAGTTAATGGGGAGCTAATGTGATGTCTTGCTTGTCATCCTGCTGAGCAAAATGTTGCATTCAGCTCTGTCTTAAGTGCCATATGAAGATATGATACAGTCATACATTATTATTATTAAGCTTCTGAATTTTTTCACTCTGTGCCTTTATGAAAAACATATTTGTCCATGTAATGATTTGTCTATTTGTCCAGGTGTTTTGTTACCATTCAGTTTCAAAGAGCAGAACAAAAATACCTACAAGGACTGCACCACTGACTTTGTGGGTTCTGTCACGGGCGACTGAGTATCGATTTCCTTGACTCCTTCAGAGTAAAAGGAGATTAGAGAACTTTGTACCCTGCAGTTTGGGACACAGCAAAGTGTGCGTACTGCGGTGGAGGTCTCAAGGTCACACACACACTGCATTGCACGTGCTCCTCCGCACGGCTACGGAGTTGTGTTTCCCAATCACAGATCAGTGGTCACTAAAACAGTTCACAGCCTGCTCCTCTGTGACCCTATCCAGACACTGTGAACATTAGCAGGCATCCCAACCTGCAAAAAGTAATTTCAGGGAGGTATTTTCACCCCCGGCAGATGAGAAAAACCACAAGCTCCAACACACCCTCAGAGTGTGGTAGGCTACTTTGGTCCTGAATTACACATGAATGTACCATAGCACAATAATAAACATGCATTTTGCAATAATTTAGCCCGCCCATGGGCAATGCTGAAATCAGCACTGTGCACAACACTGTCACTGTCGTGGGTGCTCCTGCTCATTTTCTCACTGTAGAGTCCAGGAGATTTGATCTTATTTACAGGCATCTGAGGGACCCTAGAACTGGCATGTCTGCATAAGTTAAAGAAAAAAACCACACACACACACACACACACACACACACACACACACACACACACACACACACACACACACACATACATATTCATCTAGATGCACAGAAATGCAAACACACGCGCACATAATAATAATATGCATATTCAGGCTGTGAGCACAAACTCAAGCACATACACACATGCATATTCAGTCTGTGCAAACACACTTAAGCATGTAGACATGCATATTTAGTGGATGCCAGTGCTTATAGGGCCTGTTCCCTGCGGGAGGAATGGACTAAAAACCCACAGAGATTCCCCGCACATGTCTGCAGTGGTGCACCAAGATGTCGACCGCCTGTATTGATGAAACACTTAGTGGGGCAGGTTTTTGATTGCTGTATAGCAGGGGGGGGTGGGGGGGTCGTAAAGTGTTGATGACTGAGTGGCAATTGAAAGAGTACAGCTCGTGATTTAAAGGTTGCGCAGAAAAACTGCACACTTCAAACAAAATACAGTAATTAAAAAAAAAACAGTAAACAATTTATTCAGTAAACAAAAAACACACAAACAAAACAAACAGCATATGCTATGCTATGTCAGGGGGCACTGTTTAATACATTAGCAGAGGATGTAGTCACTACAGAACTGCATCTCATTTCAGCTGTGACCTAGTGGTTAGGGAGTTGGTCTTGTGATCAGAGGGTTGCAGGTTTTAATCGTGTTCCAGTTGGAAGAATGGGATTGTGGGAGAAAAAACCTAGTGCTCTTCTGCTGTGGTACATAACAGACTGCAGATGCCTGTCTCTTGGGTTAAAAATGCCAACTTGGACTTTTCTGACTCATGCATGGTTGTGAGGAAAATGGAAACTTAGAGGAAATGAATGAAGAAAATGACAAGAAGTGAGAGTATGTATTCTCATTTTCATGTAAGGATCATTTGCATGTAAAGATTTGCATGCACGGACCAGTAAGGCCCTGCCTCATCCTCGCTGGCACACCAGAAATGGACATCCTGCTCTGCCCTCTCCTCCTGTCTAGCTCTGGCCTGCGATGAACCCAACACCTTGTTCTTCTCTCCCTCGACTTTCAGATGTACTAGGTGTGCTCTGTCATCAGCCATTTGACCTTCTCCTTCCCTTCCTTCCCTTGTACCCAGATCCTGTCTTTGTCCTCTCTGCCTTATGGTCTACCACTGTGCTGCTTGCCACATCTGTCACATATTGTACTGGAAATGTAATACTTGAAATCTAAAGGAGTAGTGTAATGTTTCAGTTCACTGGATGTTCCCTGAGTCAGGTTCCTCCAAATACCATCCTTAGAAATTTTGTCTATGTCCAGCTCTTTGTTTTGTTTTGTTTTAGTGCATACCACAGTCGAACCTGAAAATATGAAGGAGAATAAGTTTGTGCCTTGTAATATGAGGCGTCTCACACAAGTTAGTGTAAGCTAATTTATAGCCTACTCACCCAGAGTTAAATCTACACAGATCTACACAGATTGTACATCGTCTTCCCTCTCCTTCTTCTTAAGATCTTTTAACTTTCTGCTCAAGAGAGCATCCAGAGTTCCCTTTTCAATTTCTTTCTGCTTTTCATTTCCTTTTGGTGCCCATTCTCATCTAGACTGAAGTGAAGGGGTGAGACTGAAGTGATGCAAAAGTAAGTTCTGGAAGTTTACTCTTGTAGAGATAGGGCCATGTCCACCTGCTGCCACGCAGTCATGCTGAGATTAGAG
>CM059267.1:18742640-18822640 GCA_030347295.1 Setipinna tenuifilis | reverse complement strand
TACATTTTTCATATGGCCTTGAACAGTAGCACATTTATGCAAGGGATCTGTCATGGTGGTTCAGGTCTGGAGGGTTATGCATGTTTCATGGTGCACCCCATACAAATTCACCTGCTATTTACAATGCGTTGGCAGCTCGGCCATCTGTGGTGACTTAAAGTGACTCTTGACATTTACCTAACGATCTACACGCCCAAGGAACAAACAGATGTAAGCAGTTCAAGCAAGGCTTTGCCACGAGTGAGCTGGATCCTGTGGAATTTCTATCCAATTCATATTTGCACTCATGTACTGTATGTCAGACAGTTTGACTTAAAGTGATTGAAAAGGACGGTCCACTTGCAGACATGGAAGCGTTTGATCCCACGGTGGTAGCGCATGCCTGATGGAAGTGGCATAAAATAAACATGAGGATCTCAGACGTGAGAAAATGACACTTTCTGTCGACGACAGTGTTGACATGTGTGCCAAAAGGGTGGAAGCAGATCCTCTTGGTTCTCAGCAAGTGAAATTAAGCCATCTTGGCTGGCGACTTCATCCCCGCCAACTAACAGCCACCCACAGGGTTAAGTCATCGCAGCGTTATCAGACAGACAGGATGGGGATTGGCGTTTGACGGCTGCCTGACCCCGTGAGTCACAGCAGTTTGCCTTCTTACACGGCAGATGAACTTTTAACTGAGGGAGGCACAGACGCACAACGCCACTGTTGCTATCTTGACAATGGCAGGAAGTGTGAGATCAGCACCCATATCTGTGTGTGTGTCATGTGTGCGTGCGTGTGTGTGTGTGAGCGCGCGTGCGTGTGTGTGTGTGTGTGTGTGCATTGATTTGGGTCTGGCTTCTGTGAACCAAACCCAAGAAAGGAAAAGCTAAATGATATTTCTTCAGTTTTCAGAATAAATAATTTACAATAAACAAATGAGTCTGACGTGGTAACAAACAAGAAGAAACTGTGTATACAGGATGGATGAGCCTGTGTGGATTTGAAAGGGGAGAGAGATCGGAGGGCAAGATCAGTATGTGAACAGCAGTGGTGGCTGCTGGCTGGAAGAGAGCATGCAGCATAAAATTGTGAAGCCCTGGGTAGGACAGGAAAGTATTACCAAAGTCCCTCTAGATAAGTCCCTGCACGGCCATATTGGTGATGCCTTTGGACATCTATTTTAGATTTATAAGACCAGGTCCTACCTAAATGAAAGGTGAGACATGAGTATATGCACTCTCCGATGACTGAGGAACATATACATGGTTGAAATCACAACAAAAACGTGATTGTAATGGCTGGAAATGTTAGCTCTTTTGTGTCTAAATACAGCTTTAAAAGCCTATTTTCTCACAGGTTATTTTGAACTGTGCACACACAGTGCTTCTCTACATGGCAAGTGTGGAACAGTGCAGCAAGACACTGCAATACTGATTCAGCAGATATGATTGGCTCTTGGTAGTGGAACAGGCACAATGTTTGCAGAAACTCGCCATATTGGTGTTACGACAT
Source organism: Setipinna tenuifilis (assembly GCA_030347295.1). NCBI lineage: Eukaryota > Metazoa > Chordata > Actinopteri > Clupeiformes > Engraulidae > Setipinna > Setipinna tenuifilis. The sequence continues at coordinate 18,821,143 of CM059267.1, read as the reverse complement.
GTTCCCATGCATTTTTATGGGAGATTTCTCCAGTGCTCTGTCTTCTCTTATGTAAGAAAGTCTCTGGTATTATCCCCTGGAAAAAAATAAAGAAAATATAACCTTTCACATGGTGACTTCCAGGAATGAGGGGGAGAGAACTTGTGACTTATCACACAGGCAACACACTGGTTGACTGACACAAGAACTGGAACTGGATGCACTTAATTAGCTAAGTTCAACATACCCAACCATATATTAACCAAACGATAAAAATAGTGAAGTTTAAAATGCAACAGCTAGCGCAGTTTTGTTCCTCAGTAAACATACCAACTCGGTACCATGTTTTAACATGCCCATTTTCATTTTATACCACAGTTTTCCTTTAAGGCGAAAGTGCTACAGCTATGGCAGTGAGTAAGGCCCTAATGACTTCCCCAGTGGTTGGCCTAGAGGTGTAAAAAAAAAAGGGAAAAAGAAAAAGAGACACTTAGTAATGAGGGCATGGCAGTGCCCTCTACTACACAGGGAGTGTGGGAGCAAGACGTGGTGCAAGGACCCCCTGGGCCAGGGAGATGGGCTGGAAAGAGAGAGCGATTGGCATGACAGTAACCACCTGCCCAGTTCTGTTATGGCTACTGTGTCATGTATGTGGGGTATGCATTTCTTTATATATTTCATTTGTTTGAAAAGCAAAAAGAACTGAGACTGTTTAGGAAACACTGGTGTCAGGGGCGAATCTAGACCATTTTTAGGGGTGCCAAGGCACCCCCGTGAAACTGCTCGGCACCCCCTGGCTCAGTGCAAAATGAATAATATATTATATATAATAATAGTGTTGTGTGATAAGCACTGGGGGCCGGGCACCCCTAAAGACCAGATGCTAAAATCGCCCCTGACTGGTGTAGTGATAGACTAGTGTTAAACACTAGTAAATAGAAGACAACCAGGGTTTTATCTATTTAAAGGATTTGCGGTTTGGCATCAGCATTCTATTTCATATTCCTTTTCCCCAAAAAACAAGAAAGTGGGAGAATGAGTTAATAACATTTATTTCAACTGCCAAGGACAACTACACAAACAACTTCTAAATTTAGGAAAGACCAGGAAATGTGTCATTATTGTTCTGCGAAATCTGAGCTGTATTTGTACAAGATGTATCCAGAGGAAGAGGTTAATTCATCAGCTGATGGTTGTCTGAGCTCACCCCTGCTACATTTTCGGGCCACCCACTGACATTACAGCACTCAGAGTCCCACAGCATGACCACCTGCTGACTGTCCATTTGCAGTCCAGGCAAGGGCTGAACCAATTGATCGGAGGTCCACATGAAGTCTCATTAGGCCGGACTATTGGAAAACACTTGGCCCACTCAGATTGGCCCAGATGTCCCAGTGCTGTCTTTGTTGTGTTCAAGTTCAACCCACATCAGTGTACATTACAACCGCACTGACTCGGGCTTGCTAATCTACATCCATACAAGGTGTTTTCTTCTGACGGCTTCCATAAAGGTGGTTTAGAGTCTCAACCAAGAAAACTTCCAAATAATGTAGAAATCTCAGACTGCTTTGGTATGTGGAGTACGTGATCGGGTCAGGTGGAAGGTACACAGATATTACAACAACAGCTCTGATGATATTCTGTGGGTCTAAGGGCAATATCACGCCTTTACAGTCATAAAAAGAAGGTGTGTGCTTGTTTATCTCAGCCTTACTATAATATTACGATAATTATCATATCATTTTCAACTAATGTCATAAAATGCACAATTCACCATTGTATTTATGATGTGTGGGTGGGGTTTATATGTTTTGTCCTGTTTTTGGAGGGGTTAGGGGGCTACAAGCTGTTGTTTATCCTGTCCTGTCTAGTAGTAAATTGTGTCTTGGTTTGTCTAGTCTCTTTTTTATCTAGTAATTGTATCAGATGTACTGCATGGCACAAAACAGGTTTTTGGAAGGGCAATAAATATCTATTAATACAGACTGTAAATTGATTACTGTTTAACATGGGACAGGGCATTACTGCTGCACTTGCTGATTTACTATTAATGGTGAACCTTATTATTGGCATATGCTCTCAATGACCTGAGAAATTTATGAGCTTTTGTTTTGTGTTCATGTGTGGTCAGATTTTCAATTACTTATGGTGTATGCAATGTGGGTACGTGTGCCAACATGTGACCTATAGTGTAACACATGTACTGTAACAATGACTGTGGACGACTCTGCATATTCCATCTGGCCAATAGCAGCAAAATGCTTCTTTTTTAGGTTTGCACATTTACAACAGATTAAACTTTACCACAAAATAAGGTTATTGCGTCAACTGGGTCATTATCGGCTGGTTGAGAGACATTTACTCTAACCAATGGTTTATGGGAGCTGTCTATATCCATTGGATAACATCTTTTTCACAGGGTAAAGCCTCATTTTGAGTGGAACAATAACTACATGGCTGATAATAGGCATTACCAAAGGTGCTTTTACCAAGGGGGCAGGAACAGACGTAGAAGCTGAAACACCCATGGGGCAAAAAAAACCCTGGAAAGATGATGTTGATGTTGGCATTGTTGGACACCGGAGAAACCACTGTAAAAACGTATTTACCTCGATCGGAAATCTGTCATGTCATTGTCTTGTAAGAAAGGTCTGAAATTATGCTAAAAATGACGTCGCGAACTAAGCGATGGCTAGTAACTTGCTGTCGCACACAAGGGAAAAATACTGTCCGCACTGAAACAAACTGTTGGTATTTAATGGTGGTTGTTAGGTAAGTGTGCAAGCACCTTAACATATCTAACAATCTTCTGTTGAGCCTTTTTGCACCCCAATCAGCCTAGCAGTGGCAGTTGCATGGTTTTGGGAACAGCAGCAGCACTTAAGACTTTTTATTAGTGAAGGTGTTTCACGGGGTATAAACACACACCCAGTTCATACACACTTTCCCCTTAACTTCCCCTAGACACTTTTGTGGTTTATAAAAAAATACATAACTATGACTCAAATGAATTTGTTTTATGTCTGGTCTATATTGCAACCATAGCCAGGTTGAAACACTGCATATCGTTTTATTGCCACAATGAAAGAAATTTGGGCTATAACACCACCTCCACTATCAGCAGCGTTTCAAGGGCACCTGCAGGAGAAATAGAAAGCAAGAACAAAACCTCTCAGTGGAGTTCACGCCACACATAGTGAGAAACAAGCAATGGCTCAAGCTCACTTACAAAGAAAAAGGCTTTTCAAGGTGGGAAGTTAATGTACTTTATAAGTTCGCAAGAGTTAGGCAGAAAGACATGCCAAGTTTGATGACAAATGCATTTTTCACCCCTGAAAACTCATCTCGTGCGTTTGCTTTTGGCTCTAAAGCCAAAGAGTTCAGTGGATGCAGTAAGTCTACTGTTCTCCCTCTGTTGACGTGCCTATCTGGAGGAACTTGCAAAGGTGTGTTGGTTTAGTAATGACGTAGAGTAGAGACCATATTGAGTGACTGTGCTGTGTTTGCTGAAGATATGCTGTATGACACATGGTCGCTCCCTTATGCTTTTCCTATGATGTACAGTATAGACAGCTTAGACATGTCAGGGTTGTGTTTGCAAGACCTTGCACGTATCAGCACAATATTTGGCATGCCGGTTTGTAGTGACATGATATGTGAGGTTTTAGCCTTTAAAAGTGTCTTCCATAAATTTAAAAACCTTTGGTCATTGTTTGGTCATTTGCTTTATATTCCTTTAATCATCTAAAGTTGATTTAAAAAAGAAAGGAAGACATACATGAAAGCAAAAATTATCAATTTTTAATCAAAACACCTCCCTTTGCCAGGTCGGCCAGACTGAACATGGAGCTGAAATCAAAAAATCCTTGGAAGTCCTCTATAAATTTCATTCGGTGATTAAAGGAGTCTCCCAACTGTGGGTGGCCTTGCTCACATGGCTGCTTTGTCAGCTTGAGAGGAGTTAATAAGTTACTCGCTCCCTCACCTGAGTCTGCTTTTCTCAAGACACAGCACAGACAACAGAGCCAGCTATAAGGAGGACAGGCTGGTAGGGAGGGTGGGGGGGGGGCAGCTTTGAAGAGGGGTGCCCCTCAGGGGGAGGCTCCGCTAGAAGGAGCCAACCTTCCCCTCTCTCTTTTCCTCACTCCTTAGTCACCTGTGGTGACAGGGGCCTTGAAAGTCAGTATGGTACTTTAGAATGCGTCTCTCTTTCTCGCTCCTGCCTCCGGCTCCTGAGAGGTTGTCGTAAAAAAAAAAAAAAAGCCTACTGGAACAGTTTTGCTTCTCTTCTCTTCTGCATTTATTTGCCACCATGTTGCAAATAGGTGTTAAGACCCAGGTGCTGTGGAAACAACTCATGTGAGAATAGGAATATTTAAACACAGGCAAGGGGTGTTTTTTATTGTAATGGCTGGGGATATGATTAAAATTCTGGGCCATGAGTGGTGTGTCCCCTACAATGACGGGGCACTGTACATATATGTGAGGTATAGCCTGTGAGCAAACAGCATGTGCTGCTTGCCCTTCTAAAAATCGTACATGATCATACATCACATGTAGTCTGGCAAATACAGCACAAGGTGTGGTACTCCTTCCCATGTATACCATAAACTTCCCATGTGCCTAAGCAGGTCATTGTTCATTGTTCGTGTTTTACTTTTATTTTCATTTTCCCTTGGAGCACTTTCATGTCAGTGAAAAGGAAAACACTAGAAGTGATTTCCAAGAAAGGCCTCTTTGGAATTGACTGTAGCATGTGACGTGGGTATTACTGCTCATTTAAATTATTCTTTTTTTTTTTCAGATAGCGCTCCTTAAAGACTTCTATTGAACTAAGAGAGCTTTTCGCAGGAACAGATTAATTGCTCTTCATACAAGTGACAAAACAATGGAAAGTGTATACTCAATCAAAGGTGAGGCCTTATGGGGAAAATATGCCTTCAAAATCACTACTTTATTATTCAGCACTTTCAACAATTACTTAGCATGATGCCTCTTCATCAGCTGCCCTGACGAAATCAGAGGGGTTAATTTCCACCCTCTTACATGTTCTATAATGTCAGTGGCAAGTGGGGAAACGAGGAAGCACACTGAGAGGCTGATACTTATACTACTCGTATTAAAAGGCGTACATTTACAACAAGTCTTAGGACAAAGCTGGACAACACACTTTTCGGGCTTTGCACATTCATAATGTCTCAATATTTTTTATAGATCTAAGGCACAGACCCTGACTTTCCTTTGTTCCGTAATGTCAGTGACAATGTTGTTGAAACTATGGTGGTATGGGGAATGGAGTTGAGGATTTACAACCAATTTAAGAAACATACATGCATGGGTTTGTAGTTCAGCCATCATTGAGCTTTATCATAAAGGAGTTAGTATATTATTATTACTTCAGTCTAGCTGATTTTCTGTTTCCTATAGAAGCTGTAGCATAAAGCACAAACTCTGGCTGCATGATCAAAGGCTGAGCCCCCAACCCCCCACCCCGTTTCATTTCTATTACAAGAGAGGGACTTGAAGTCACGCCATTCATTGTTTTTTTACAGCCACTGGTTGACACCAAGGCTCTATATGGGTTTTCTGTAGAGGGCCTTAGACCATTGGATATGTGCAGAGTGAATGACTGATGCTACATCACAGCCTCAGAGCCAAATACATCACAGACACTTGAGCAGTAATGGGGCTTCCTCACTCACTACTACTGTCTATACCACACGCACAACTCAGGCTGATATCATTCTCAAAGATGGACAATAATAGTGTGACAGAAAAAAAGAATTATTTGCTGAAATTGATTCAGCCTGTGTGTGTGTGTGTGTGTGTGTGTGTGTGTGTGTGTGTGTGTGTGTGTGTGTGTGTGTAAAGAGTGGGTGGGCAGGGGAAATAAGGGTAAACATACATAAACAGAGATTCACTCTGTCTTCATGTTTTGGTTTGTATGAATATGTTTATATGTCTAAAGTGCCATGTCTTTTTTTTAAACTATTAGCTATAAATATTTTCCATTTTATTTGTAAATGTTTGTAAATACTTGGAAATATGTATTTATTTACTCTAAGGCACTAGTTGTTATGCACAAGGGGAAGATATTAGAATCACACTAAGTGAAAAAAGTCAGCATGGTTAAATATGGATAGTGCTCAATTCAGTGTTACTGAAATATGATTAGTAGAGTCATTTGGTCAAGACAGACATTTTGTTACAGGCAGGGATGTAGGGGAGGATAAACGCAAGTAAACAGAGTTTACCCACCTCAAATTTCAGAAAATAGTTTCTAGTTTAGTTTATACACAGTGTATCCACCTAGGAATGCAGTCTCTTCATCTTACAATAGAATTTATGTAACAAATACGATTTCTAACATTCCAAAATCACACTACATTCTACAGTATATATGCACTAGAGACCATTGCAATGCACTGGAACTGTTCAGACATGTTTTGCATGTCTGTTTAAAACACCTTGTCTCGCACCGTGCATCCACTGCACCGTGTTTACCTAATTCATAGTTCACCCACCTGATTTTACCACCACACTCCTGGTTACAGGCTGTGCCCACATGCCCCACAGCTCTTTGGCAGTATAGCAGTAATATCTCAACCAACTTGTCCACATACAGCATCGCTCCATGACAATATCACAGTACATCACAGTTCTATAGCTGTCCTGGTTTATTTTAGGGGAATAACTTTGGTTTGACAGATAATTAAACACTAACACTACAAACAGAACAAAATGTTTCCCCCTTACTGATGAGTTATGTAAGCAGTGTTGGTAGGCTGAAGTTGGCATGGCCTTTCACACGCTTCATGACCTTCTTCCCTTTTATCTTGGACGATCTTTACAGCTTTTGCTATCTTTGACAATGATCATGGCTTTTGTCCTTCTTCAGAGCAAATCTCAACATATGCACACTGTTTTGTTTAAAAACAGTGGTTCAACGTCATCCACCGAGTATTAGCTGGCTAGTGCAATTAGTGCAATGCCTTTGTATTGCCTCCCCCCCCAAAATGGTCAAAAAACATGCCAAGGTATTGTACCAGGGTCTGCCTAGCACAAAGCCATAACAACACTCCTTATCTGGACTAGTGGGTGTGGCTGATAATATATATTTCACCATATGCACCACACTGAATGGCAAAGCTGTAAGAGTTTACAACCTGTCACTGTGTATAAAGTTTCGCCCCTCTTTTGATGATGATTAGATAGATAAGGTTCTGTCGAGGAGCTTACATTAAGGACCATGTAGCAGACCCACATCAATAAAGCTGCCAGAGGTATTCCCCTGTTTCATGTCTTACGTGTGAGCAAGACCTGCTTTCGGAGAAAGAGGCTTTGAAGGAAGCATGCAGCACTGAAAGTGGCTTATCACACTCTGTGCTGCTTGGGACTGTACACGTGACCTCTGTGTTTATATTTCTTATATATCTATTTTTTGTTTCTGTGTTTGTAGCTTGACTTGTGTCCTCTATTGTAAGTCGCTTTAAATAAAAGTGTCTGCTAAGTGTAATGGAATGTAATATAATGGAATGTGTTTAAAGAAGAAGACAGGTTTTCCCTGGCCTGGACCTCATCAACAGTAAAACTGATCCAGCAGGGTACTAAGGAGTCTACAGTCAGCTGAACTCCAAGAGAAAGCCGAGAGTGATTAGGTGGACATTTTATGAGCCTCTTGCCATGACTTTAGGACAGACGTGAGACTTCATTCATTTTTTATCTGTTTGCAGTGTTGTGTAATTTAGCAAGGATATGTTATGTTTAAATAGAGCCAATGATGTCAAGAACCTCAAGTAGTCCACCCCATCCGGTCTGAAGAAAGACGGAATTCTAGCTAGCAGTATGTTCTTACTCATACACAACTCCTAAGATCAACAACACAGAAAGGTTTTCTATTTTTAATGTAAATTGTTTTTTCAGAGGCCCGTGTGTCTTTAAACACATTCCTAATTTGGGCTTAAAATCTTTTTAATGCCATAACGTGTGACGGGTCTGTTTATTTTGCAGAAAACTAGGAAAATGTTTTAACTTCCTACCTAACAAAACTTCTTCTGTGCCTGCCCTGTGTATAAAATATTGCCATGCAAAAAAACTTTACTTGCTTTGCAGGGAGCCAATGTCGCACTTGACTTAAGATGGTCAAATAAAAATCTAAGTTTACAGATGTCCCTTTTTCATGTAACCAGGGTGTGACAAGCATGAAACTGAGTGCACTGTCTGTGCTGAGGTGTCATTAATGTGTGACAAGGAGGGGGGGTTGTTGTACTTGGCCTGGGTCTGTTCCAGCTCTGGCTCCCCACATGTTTTAAAAAAGAGAGAGTTCTGTAAAAGTATTTCATTTCTTTCATTAAACAACATTTGATGATGAACTGATGACAAGTTAATAAAAATCCACTTTCATAATGCACATTTGGAGTATGGGGTGCCTTACTTTATGTTATACTACCAGCATCAGCTCCTATTCTAGATTCACTCTCCTTTTTCTGCACTGCTGGCTCACACCTGTGTAAATGGTGCAGAATGTAATGACTCTCTCTGTCTCTGTCTGTCTGTCTCTCTCTCCCTCTCCCTGTCTCTGTCTCTGTCTCTGTCTGTCTCTCTCTCTCTTATAAAAGTGCCTGAATTATAAAAGTATAAAAGTCAACCTACTTTCAAAAGAGTTGACATTCATTGTCACCTTTTACTTAAGGTTACTGCAGTTTCTGCCATACTGACTGAGCCAAAGAGTTAAAGAAAACCTGACATATGGTAGACATATGTGTTCGGATTTTTCTTCCCTACTGAGGATTTTTAATGAACATGTTAATTATTTTCAGGTTTTACTGTTAGTGACATTCATTACTTGCACTTTGTGACAGGCAAGAGCCAACTGACAATTAATCCTTGTACCCCCAAAACAAAATTGATTGCTTTTACACAGCCCTAATTGCTCATTATTTACGAGCAACTGTTAGATGTTGATTAGCAGCCCTACACATCCCGATAGTCACAATGTTTTACTTTTCCCTTCGGTGGCGCTGATGGACGGAGCCTTGGCGCTTCCTAAAAATTGCAGAAATTACTCAAATGGAAGAAAATACATCCATGCATATTATGTCTTGCAGGTCTCCAACCTATTTTGTTCATGGTACATTCAGATGCCAGTTGGAATTACTAGAGGGTTGTTTTATCAAAGTGCAATGAAGGGGGAAAAGAGAAAACGTCAGTACCGGTGTATCTTTATTGTTCATAGGATCTTCATGAGTGTGGTTGGGTTCCTATAACTAGTGAAATAGAAATATACCCTCCTTGAACTTGTCATAACTCCGCACTGAGGCAAACCAGCGGTACTATTATAGCCACCTGTTGTTCCTCATTGAACGCTGTGACTGCCAGCCTTTTTAATGTTTCAGTTTCCATCAGCAAAAACGTCATTGCTGAAGGCCAGGCTCTTGCTGTACAGAATGCTTCACTGTTGACAGCAGAGGCTTGGGAACAACTAAAGCAGTGGTTCTTAACCTTGTTGGAGGTACCGAACCCCACCAGTTTCATATGCTCATTCACCGAACCCTTCTTTAGTAAAAAAATAAAAACATATATATGATTTCTTTACTGGTGCACAAAATGAACCGTGCATTAATGGTTCCACCGAGGCTCCACCGAACCCCTGAGACCGACTCACCGAACCCCTAGGGTTCGATCGAACCCAGGTTAAGAACCACTGAACTAAAGGCTTCTGTCTCTCACTGTCTCTATGTGTTTTCTCTCTTTCTCCTATTTTTGCATTGTGCATTTAAACAATTGATGAGTCAAATGAGTAATATTTCAGAGAAACAGCCCCTGGGTTCAAATGAAAAGACATAGCTGGTAACAGTAGACAAACACTTTTGTCCCTCTTTCTCTCCATATACTGCATATTCATTTGTTTTGTTGGCTTGTTTGTAAATGAAGAAATCAAGATTGAACATATCTGATGGCAAAAATGTGTAAGGATGCACACAAGATTGCGCAATCCAACCTAACGGTACGGTAGGCAATTTGAGGACAGTGCACCTTGACATTACAATACAGCCAAGCACTGCATCACAGTGGAGGTAAAAGCCTTTATTGTCACAATACAAAGTATACACATGCTAATAAGCCTTTGGGTACTACAGGGCAGCTGAAGATGACACAAGAGATGATTATGGACCAGTAACCTTAGGTTACTCTTTAACAACAAGCAAGCCAGCTGACATGACACAAGACAATGTCTGTTACTGTCTTATTGTGGGAATGTGCCATGGTGTTCAGCAGAGTGTTTGTATTTCTTCCAGGTCGCCCCAGTAACCTCATATAAAGCTGTTATTGCACCCAATGCATAAAATGATATCCCAATAGTCTGTAAACCTTGAAATACAAGGTTACAAAATGCAATTGCGTCATGTTGCTGCTATTGCATGGGTCAGCATGATGCTCACAATAAGGGTTTTGAGATTGATCACATGTGTTGGCATCATAATGACAATGCACAATTTGGCACAGAGTCCCCCCCCAAACACACATTGTTTCTGGCATTTGTGCATGTTCTTTATGTTCTTAAGTTCTTGCATGGTCCTTATGTTCCAGACTAGCCTGGAGACTTTATTCCGTACAGATGGTCTGGCTGTGGTTTCATTGACATGGTTGTCTCAGGCAGCATCTTGCCTGACCAATCAGCCAACAGAGGGAGTCACGATCAGACGTTAGCGATTGGGTAAAGGCAGATTCAGTCATTTTAAAATTCATCAGAGTCTACACATCCAGGTAGAAACTGTTCGGTGATTGGTCAGGTCAAACAATGCACACATCCGTTATATGAAATGAAGTGAAGTACCAGTTCCAGACCTTCACTTTCCTTTTTTTGCAATCTTTTGTTTTTTTTTAACCTCTGTATAACAGATGTGTGCATTGTTTGACCATTTCTGCATGTCCCTGCATGAAGTAGACAGAGGCTAAATTGCAGCTGGCCTTTCTTGTCTCTGCTAAGTCACCACAAATGCCAAATGCCACAAAGCAGACAACATGGCAGCAGATTGCTTTATTATGCAGCATGATTTATATTTCACTCATTCGCTGATTTAGGGGACACTCCAAAGTTTTGTTTGTTTCCCCATGCTTATTGCATCTGACCTGTCCTGGTGTGATGTATTTGTTTACTATACAAGGCCACCGTGAGGACGATAAATCACCATTGCATTAAGCCCGTAATAAATTAGTGTTTGTGAGAACCTGGACGGCTGCCAAAAATGTGTTCGTAACAGCCAAAGGTGCTGTGGTGCTGTGTCTTTAGTTGCTGTCCCAGAGAGCTGTGCAACTCACTCTGCCCTCTCATGGTACATTTCATGCATTTCTCAAAAAACCCAGAACACATTAGAATGTCTGCTCAAGCCCTGTGTCTAATCTAAACCTGCAGCTTTTCCCCTTAATTTGTTTCAGCGCTCAATATTGATTAATGTTGCCCGTGACCCTTCGGTTCATTTGTTTCCATATGATTGTGGTGGTGGCACGGTATCTTATATGTTACAGATAACCACAGTGAGAATATGAAGACCCTGCCAGTCAGTCAGTGGGACTGTAAAGCTTGAAGTGAGGTGCAATAGTGTGCATCCAAGTGTGTCCTTTATGTAATGAATTTTCAAAAAATATATCTAGGCAGCTCAAAGTCTGACCACAATACAAAGTTAAAGCTGTCTCGACCCCCCCCCCCAAAAAAAAAAAAAAAACTTGATGTAGAATACAAATGTAAAACAAATCATATGTATCATATTCAAGGAACGTGTACCCTTCGACCAAACGTACCATTGCTATTTGTGCAGAGCTGAAAGGTAGCAGCCATCTCTAGGCCAAGAAGCCCCACCACCTATTCCTAATGGAAACAGACCTTGTGTGCCAAACACATACACACACACCCAGATGCACAAACCAGCTTGAAAAAGTCCTGCCATGTCTTCCTTCTGCCAGTGTTCCTAACATGAGTGATTTCATAAATTAGCTGATCTAGCTCTTTGATGCTTTGAGTGCTCATTAGGATCAAATGGCTTAAAACATGATTGGATCAAATATGTTGCAGGCTCTTGTAGTCTGCCTATGTTACACATACAGTATACAGCACTCCAGCTTCCTGCTGGGGAAAAAGGGGTTTTGCTGGAAACAGGAGTGGCCCACGGAGTTGAGGGCTAAATCCAGCTCATCTCAAACAGTAACATCCATAATGATTGCACTCACAGTATGATTCTCCTACACATAATTAGCCAATGTCCTGTACTTTGATATGAATAATGACTAACAGAGTGGGAGTTCTTCAGATTGAAGGCCACCTATAGTATTCTCTTCCCCAGTGCTGACTACGTTGTGAGCTTTTTTTTTGCCTTCATTGCTTCTACATCCTTGGCCTTCTGATGCACCGGGCATCCCAAAGGCAGGTATGATGGTGATGATAGTTTCTTGCAATATCTGAAATCCCAACATAATGAAGACATGAGTCACGCCATGTTGGCTGCAAGCCTTTCGCTTTTATGGAGTGTGTCAGTTAGTCTGTCAGGAAACGCACGTGTGGATGCGGATGTTCTCCTGCGCGGCACAAGCCCAGCAGAAATTGACTAAAGCCTGTGAATCTGTGCTGTCCTTCCTGCCGTAAATCAAGGCAGATAGCAGCAGCAGCAGCAGCAGCATTAACCACAGCCAGCGTGTTCTGGAACATCAAATTGAAACAGATAAGAGATAAAACATTTTGAGCATCGCCTATTCTGTATTTTTTTTCCTGCTGAAATTGCTCTTCGAAGCTGACTAAAAGAAAGAAAATGTAATAAACTAATGGATGCCCAGGGATTAACCTCAGCCCTGAATGTCCATCGATAAAAAGACAATACGAGTGGGTTTCCAACTGATGTGATCTTAAACTGCAGGGCTGAGCTTTGCTAACAGTGATAGGTACGGTGCTGGTAAATGTATAACAATACAAAACTATGCCCATCCCAAGGTCTATGTAGGATCTGAAACATTTAAGCATGCAGGAAACAGGAGATTATGACCTACACACCAAATTTACACACAACTTCAATTTGCAGATAAAATAGTGGAAGACTGGAGCTGTTCACCCTCTTCATACAAGTTTGATGAAATACAATTGACTTTACTCAATGGCTCAACATTTCATCAACCAACAATTCAATATGTATAAATGCAAAATGTCAAAATCCAAACACAGGATGTAGAATAAGCACAAGCACATAAAATCTTAAGAAAAAAACTTAACACACTCAGACTAGACTGGGAAGGATATGATCACAAAACAAGAGCATGTATTTATGACAACAGATTACCACCTTCCACCAATCTTACATATATAATATTGAAGATTCATAAAAGTCTTATCAAATATTTACAGATAGGACCCCAGGTTGCCTTATAGTAATTGGTCAACAGAAAATGAACAGAACATTTTTCCTGCAACCTCTGTTTTACCATTGTACAGTAAAGATGAATTTCAGTAATGTCAATTTGAAGAGTGGAAGGTCACAACTGCTGGATACTACACTGTTAAATCCCTATACAACAATGTTCTTTTTTGATGCTAGAATATGAATGACAGAAACACTTTTGGACAAAAGACCTGGTTGTCATCCAAGTACCCAACACATGAAGGACCTTACTGAGGAAGTACTTGTGTCTAACATCTTCCTTTATGACAATGCCTACTTTTTTCAGATCTCAGGAGTGGCCACGGGATCAAACATGTCCCTGAGCTTTGTCTCTCTCTTCAATCATCTAAGCAGCCTTTGTTTCTTTCATATTCTGGACTGGTGGAGGTATCTGAACGATGAGAGATCAGAGACTTTATTGAGTGACTTATTGGAGGGCCTTTCTAATCTCAAAAAGCAAACACTTTCAGTTCACAATTTGGTTTGATCAAGACATAATATATGTATCTGAAATGTACCATAAATTTTGATGAAATTGCAAACATGCACCTATGAATGTGCAGAACTCATGCATAATAAAGTTGAAGCAGATTGCAGCAATGCCTCAACAGTTGATTTCGTCTACTTGTCAAAAGAACTTCCGCAAGTAGCAGTAAAGCAGCTTTATGACAGAGTTCTACACAAACTATCCTCATAACTACAACACATGCACTATATTTTTCTTTTATCCAGGGGGTGGCCCCGGAGGATGGGAAGAGGTAGGGCGATTCTGAAGGTCTGGCATCGACAGGAGGCCTTTGAGGACACTGTTAATATTATTATTACTGGGGATGGATTGTATTTTTCATAGTGCTTACAACGTCTGGCACCACCACTACTTTTATCTTAGGAAGTGGTTCACACTGGCAAGCTCTTGACATCCTAAATGTAGGCTTGTAAAATACACAATCAATTAAAAAGTATATGAATTTAGCAGTACACCAAATAAAGTCATCAATCACTAAACATCAATTCACATCACATCAATTCATCAATCACTAAAAGAAGCAAGAGGCAAGAACCTATCTGCGTACTCCACTTCTCTCACCTGCTACGCTGGTGTCTTTATCTCTGTGTGCTTGAGTTTATCTCTCCATCCTGGTGAGTGTGCATAATATATATCTAGACAAGTCTCTGAGGCCTTAGCATGACAAAAATCTCTTTAGTTGTACCAAATGGCATAGGTTAATCCTTTTCAGGGTCTATTTAAATGTAATACTGCCATGACACAGCAACGACCCTTTAATAAGATTGGTCCATCTGCCATAATAATGCCAAAATTATTAAAATATATGATTCATAATGATGTGATCTCACCGTCATTTTTTTTCCAGCATACTGTAGCAACTGTCATGCAAGAAGCACTGTGCCTATGCATACCATAAAATGAATACATACACCACTGTTGGCTCCTAAGATTGTTCTACCTCCTCAGGAGCCCATGAGCCAGTTTAGAGAACTAATTGGTTTCCTGCTACTGTCTCATTAAAAATAAGAGTTTTATAAGAGATTTTCGACCTAAAGTAACTTTAGATGAACTGGTATTTACCGCACTGTTTAAACAAATTTTCAGGAAGTCTTTTTTTGCTGACGCCTTGCATTTAGTTGAAATAAGTTTTTCTTAAATTTTTGACTAGTAGCTATACTTTATATCCAGTCTCAGTGTTTCAGCAGACCCCAATCACCCTTCTTTGCTGTACTCTTTCACTGAAGTATGTTACTGTGCACTTTATATTGTAGTGACCTGTGTTGTTAAAAGCGTGTCTTTCTGTGTGTCTGTGTTCTTGCTCTCTACCAATGTCTGCAGTGCATGCGTTGTTGTGTCTGGCATTCACTAAGGGGGGGTTGGTAGAGTAGCCGAGGGACGGTTGCGACTGCTTAAAAATGTTACGTTGCCAGGTTTCCCTAGTAGTTCATCCTGAATTGTTCTGTTGCTTAAGTCCCCATTTGAGCTTGTGTTGTCACGTTCGCATAATAAACTGTTTTATTCAGACAACACCGTTTTGAGTCTGTTGAGTCACTGCACCGTGTACTGGACAGGATTTGGGCAGCTGGCTTGAAACTTCCTCCAGGTAAGTGCCATTTTATGTGGCAAAAAGTGACTTTCTTGGGACACAGGGTGAGGGAACAGGGCATCAGCGCATGTCTGTTATTTGATGTAATACATAAATGTTTTCACTTTTTATGTTAAATATTAATCTCATATTGAGCTTGTCTGTGTTGTATTTAATTGGCTATATGTGCATATGCACTAAAAAAGATAAAATCTGTCATTGGTTGACAGTTGGCTTGCTGTAGTTGTGATATTCAATTTATGTTCCCTTATAAGCTCTGTAAATGTTACAGAAAATTTACTGGCAATTGTGGTTGCCAGTAATACTGTAAATAAACAGCGTGGTGTTGTACTATACTATACAACACCAGACAAAGACTTTCTTTGGTCAGAGAAGTGTCAGGAGGCCTTCTATCAGCTGCGCAGGGCGCTGAGTGCCCCTCCAGACCTTGCCACAGTAGACCCCGCCCTGCCGTTTATCCTCAACATAGACATAGCGGAGTAACCGTTGAAGGTGTGCCGTCCCATCCGGGGGCAGATGAAGCAAGAGTAGTAACGCATTCTAGCCGCGCTTTTAACAAGGCTGAGAGGTGCAACTGTGTTACTTGGCGACAGCTCTTGGCTGCAGTGCTCTCTGTGTGCCATTTTAAGTACTACCTTGCCATTCACAGTGAGGACTCACCACTCTGCTTCTCAGTGGCGGGTCAGGTCCGGCCACAGGTCCTCAGGTTGTCAAATGGCTGGAGGAGGTTCAGGCCTACAACTTCACCCTGGTGCACAGCATGGCAATGCTGACGCCCTCTCCAAGTGCCCCTGTGCAGCAGAAGGGTGCCATTATTGCGAGAAATTATGTGACATGGAACACCACGAAGATGCATTTTTCTGCTGGGAGCTGCGGGCAATAAATGTAAATGAGTGGAGGGGGCAGCAGGTTCTGGACCCAGACATACAATATGTGTTTTAGTGGGTGGAGTCACAGCAAAGACCAGCCTGGGAAGAGGTGGTAAAACTTTCACCAGACACCTAATTGGCTGTGCATGCCCTGCATGTGCTGCAAAGGGTGTGGACAGAGCCTGCTACAGGTGAGGAGCGCTGGCAGGTGGTGGGGAGCTTATAGGGGAGGTTGTGTACAGGGCGCAGGTTGTTTGGGGGTGGGGGTGGGTGGCAGAGTAGCCAGGTGGTGGTGACATCTACTTAAAAATGCTACATTGCCAGATTTTCTCAGAGGTTCATCCTGTAAGTTCATGATTGTCGTATTTGGTCAATAAATCGTTTCATTCGAACAATGCTCTGTTTCGAGTCTGTGCTTATATGATAACATTACAATCAGGGACGTTACTAGGAATTAAGCTTTACTGGGACATTGTCCCCCCAGCCTAATCTCCCCCATCCCGTGCAACGTGGGCTCTGTCGTGAATCAGGCCGCTGGAGGGATGCACAGGTCAAGGAGACCACAGTTTTATCTCAATTCTCACACATTAGGAACCCTAATTACCTGGCCAGTTATCGCGGACTAGCACATAGCCTACAAGCAAAATACCTCTCTCACTCTCCTCATGTTTCCCTGCCAGTAGTGAAAATAATTTCCTAATTTATCCATTTAGAGATTTAGAGAAGTAATTCAATAGGCTACTTGTTTGGTCCAACTAAGTATGACAATGCTTTTTCGTGACTCCAATGTTACTAAAATCTTTAAACATTTTTACTGGGGCACAGCTGATTTGTACTGAAGCACGCCCCAGTAAAAAAGCCCCATGGTTACAGTATATTTCTCACAAACTAGTCTTATGATCGATGGCTAGGTCTAGGTGTCTGCGAGTGGTGCTGTCTCTTTCCTGGACAACTTTCACTGATTCAGCATCATGCTTCCCCTCCACGCAGACCCGAGAGAGGAACAGAGGAGAGGCTGGCTGTGCTACCTTAAACTGATGCTTGCATGGATAGACTACACGTGCGCGGCGCGCTTCTCCTTAGTTCAGCATAGTAAAGTGAAGCGGTGGAGTAGCCACCTTGGCCAGCTTTGACTACAGCAATCTCAGAACGCAGAATCAGCGGTGACTTGTCTGTCAGCGTCAGCGTTTGTCTTCAAGTGGTGAAATAATATCCGCATCTTCTTACAGAAGGACTGTGTTGGTCTCGAGCTCTTCGCCACACGGATAGACCGGAGTCAGGACAAGTTTTGACGTTTTGTTGGTTCACCCTCGCACCTGTGGAGCAAATTTTAGCAGCACATGGTAAGCACCGCTCATGATGTAAAACTTGTGGTGTGTGGCGACAGTTAATTAGGTTTTTATTCGGCACATACATGTTATCCAAGTATGAATAATGCCTTTGCTGGTGCGCAATAATTAATACAGAGTTCCGATATCAACAACAAAATACAATAGAATCAATATATATTTTTTGTTTAGATTGCATGCTTTGACTTATAGGTTAGCCTATGGCAGCAAGCACGTACAAATCTTGGTCTTTTCATTCATGGGTTCATTTATATAACTGTTAAAAGATTAATCTTAATATCTTTATTATCAAAACCATGCTGACGAATTTTCTAATTAGTAACTAATTGACTGAATTAGCGAACGGACCTTTCAGACCTATGGGTTATAAATAGGCTATTAATTAAGTTCGTAGTTTTTTAGACAGAGAAATAAAAAAATATATGTAGCCTAGCCCAGGATTTGCATGGCTGTTAGTATTTTCAATTCACGACAGATTTAAGTATTTAAAAAAATGAATGACTTTGTCTAGACATGTTGGGTTGCTACTAAAATCCAAACGCAGACTGTATAGCCTTTAATAGTATTGTGCTTCATAAACCATAATTTGAATGATCATATTTCCTGCCAACAAAACCAAGTATTCCAAGTACTAATAACTGCCTGTTGCCTGGTTTGCAAGGGAATCTGATATGACACATCATTACCGCCAGTTATGAATTATTATTATTATTATTATTATTATTCAGTATCTTCTGCAAGTGGCACAGTCGGGGGTTATATTTGATGCTAAAGTCATTAATCTGATCTAATTAAGAGTCATTATGCCTTAGCTTGAGCGCGCCGCTCTGCCTGAACTCCTGTTATTCGCATATCCAAGACATTATGTGCCACTTTATTTCTAATTCACAGTCAAGGCATATCATCTTCGGCGGCACCTTTGGTCATAGTCATCCCGAGAGCATTTAACCGACTCGTCTGTCAGTTATCAATCTAGTGCACGTGAGCAGTCCTGAGCGCAACCAAAGGAAGCTGTTCTGTCAACAGAATAAATCCAAAACGACACGTGCGCGTGTTAAAGGAATGACGTTTTCATGATTCTATTTTAAATGCTACAATGGCTTGCTGTGTGGCGCTGGTAGTGGCACAAGAATGATTCAGCCTGAGACTGCGCTGGCACAGGTTGCTCACATAGAAAACCCCAAGAGCGAAATGTGTCAGAACTAACTACGTGAGCAGTAAAGCCTAATGCCCCATTTATATTCCTTCCTGCAGTTCCGTTCCCTAAGGTATAGAAGTAGGTGACAGTGTATGGAATGTGTCAGTGGGAGAGACAACTATTAAACTGACACTTTTGTGTACATGTTAGTGGCCAGAGTCAGTTTATCAGTTTGTCTTTTGTTTGTTTCACTTCTACCTTCTATCTGGCTTTCAGGCTGAAAGTAGCATGTACTGTGCTGTGAAGCTGTGCTGTTGCCACATTCTGCCTGTTTCAGTGTTTACAGCTCCTTATGCAAATGAACAAACTAATTGGCGCTTTATGTCAACAAATTTTGGGTGAATCCCATTTTGCCTTCCAAACAGCTCCCTGGCTGTAAAATGTTTCTCATTTATTAATTTATAGGCTGGTGTTTTAAACATTTATTCCCACAGCTTAAGTGGCTATGTTTTTTTTTTTGTAAAAAAAAACTGATCTGTTTTTTTTGTTTTGTTTGTAAGTATATATATATATCTGCAGAAGTCGCTGTGGTCCCAGTGTCCTTTGGTCCCAGTGGCTTTAAACAATCTATTATGATCTAATACAATGTAACTGGTCACATGCAATTAAACTGTTGCTCCACCAGTCACTATTTCATTTTTTATCACTTGCTTAAATTAATTTGCATAAGGCTGCACATGGCAAGAGCAAACATAAGACATCCTGACAGTGAGTGTGTAATATGGCGCATTGTGGTTGGTCAGTGTGGTTAAGGTGACACTAATAGACCAGCAGGGGTGATTGCTTGCAGCAGGTGCTTCCCCCAGGTGCCAGGGAGTATGAACAATCTCTGGATCCAAGAGCAGCAACAGTGAAGAGCGAACAGTGCAACTGACGTTGGAGAAGGGGAGCTGACTGCCTGCACTTGAGCTGTATATGGAACTGAGGATAGTTGCATGGTTGCACCATGGAGGAGCCTAAAGAAGAGCCTGCCCAGCTCGGTGTGCAATGTAGCCATCTCTGCTGTGCCAACCGGAGATCTGCCCACCCATATTATCAACAGAAATGTCAGAGCAACTGACTTTAAGGCTACAATATTTTGACCAAGATGGACTGCTAAAGATCTATCCTGTCCAAGTGGAGCTGGTGGCTAATTGCATTCACTGGTCAGAAGGGAAAACATATCGACTACCAACAGGACAAGTGAGCTGGTGTGTAATGAATGAAGAAAGCTTACAACTGTTTTGTAGTTTTGAGAGTGTTTGTGGTCCCCGCTAGAGTCAGTGGGACAGTGAAATAGAGAGAGCCATTTCCCATTTATGCCTAATTTCAGACTTAAACTCAGGAAACATTTTGGAAAATTATGTCCAGCATTTTTCAAAGTTGACCAAATAAATTATATATATATATATATACTGTATACAGGTAATGACTGTGTTTTTTAGTTCTGACCAGTCGAGAACAGAAAACATCTCAGAGAAATGAGATTGTTATTCTACACCATACAATCTTAGCAAGTCCCATGCTAGACATTTTGGGCTTCATGAAAGAATCTGCGAGTGAATCAGTATCAGAGAAACAACAAGCAAGCCAGGAGTCAGCCTGCTGCCCCAAGCGCCACAGGCAACAACAAAGACAGTAGGTAGACTGGTGCTCTGTGACTGCACAGAGCACTGCCCCAGTTGGAGAGAGCGTTGAATAAAACACTCCAACCTGAGAAAGGGATTGGCGGCATGACTCAACTTGAGAGACTGACACAGCACGCCTCATTTGAAGAGAACATCAACACACTGCAGTTTAAGATTGCAGTAAGCAGGGTCCCTCAATTTATAATGGGAGCCTGTTCAGTCACCCCACACCCTAAGTGGCAGTGGCAGTCTACAGAGAAAAAGTGGTGGACAGCACACACTCATGCCCTGCCTTAGCCAGGGTCTGGACTTGGGTGTGGGCAGATCAGCAATTCCCTTAAGTGGCAGGAGTAGTGCGAAGTGTGATAGTGGAGCGAGTGGTGGTGCCTGGCGGTGTTCCATCCAATGCACTTAGAAGACTCTAGCCAATCTTGCACAAACTATCCTTGAATTAACACTACTTGTTGAAGGAGGCAACATCCATGGAAAGCATAATTCATTGGTTCTTGACATTGAAGACCACTGAACATTTGAGGGTCTGTGACCAAACAGCCATTCAGTTTTGACCCTGTCTATAGGCCAAACACTGA
The DNA here is from genome assembly GCA_030347295.1 of Setipinna tenuifilis. Lineage (NCBI taxonomy): Eukaryota > Metazoa > Chordata > Actinopteri > Clupeiformes > Engraulidae > Setipinna > Setipinna tenuifilis. Next base: position 18,800,013 of record CM059267.1, on the reverse strand, counting down.
TGGGTCTGTAAACCTTTAAAAATAATACCATATAATATAAGATGTCATATTTAATTAAATATGATTCCATATGTCATTAGGTACAATTTGCTAATGTTGCTGCATTCTGGCAAGTCTGTATGGTGCTACCATCACTCTCAAAGTCTGCAGGGATGCCTGCCAACATTGGACAGTAAATTAAGAATACACTGATTTGTCACTGGTGGCTTAAAAAGTCAAAGGTCTATGACTTCCTCTTCCTTGCAGAATGGACAGTGTGAGTACTTAGACCAAGGTCATCTCTGACGCACGTGTCTTCTATAGAGGTGTGTGAACATCATTTTTCTTTTCCTACTTAAAAAAGAAGCCCAATGAATGTTCTGTAACATGTAAGAAGAAAATAAAGTATATATATAACTTTGACAGGCTCTTAAATGCATGAACGTGCTGTGGTAGTACAGTCATGTGCTTCAGTGTGTATGCTTTTCACGCTCTTGCCTGTGTGTCTGTAATGCTGCCAATAAGCCACTGGTTGCTTGATAAAAACTTGGTCCATGACGTATGTACGTTTTGATATGGGGTATCAACTTGACGTAAAAAAAAAAGGGCTCAAGACAAAAGTAGGAGCTGGAGCTGGCCAGTACGTGCTGGTTTGTGAATTCCTCCGTCAGTCCCTGTGAACAAACTCACACAGAAGCATGTAATCCACATACATATGTAGGCATATGCAGCCGCACGCATGTACACACACACACGTAGACACAGACACACACACACACATGTAGACACAGACAAAGACACACACACACGCACACACACACACAGACACACACAAAGACACTGAGGAAATGAGCCACTGAAACTGGGGGCTCAGAGCTAGAAACAGTATAAGTGCACTGGGAACAGTATGTTCACACAGGCTATAGCTGATGCAAACAAGCTGAAAGCAGATGCTATAGTATCAGTAACTTGGCTTTTTTGTGTTCCCAGTTACCTCCATAGTCGTTTCTTCAAATGTGTTTGTTGAGGATATTAGAGCATCTGGGCCAGTAAAGGTAATGAGGGCCTCAGTCTGGGAGCAGTGTGCTGATGGTCTAATCAGTGCAATAACGTTCGGGAAATAGCAACATGGCCAGATGCCCGTTGATGCCTTCCATTCACTTACAAAAGGAATCACAACCAAAACCTCAAGTCTCCTCCTGAGTTCGTCTACTGGTCCTTTGCACATCCGCGTAAATTGTTTGGCCTTCTATACAGTGTAATAGGAATATTGTTTTAGACAATAGGAAAGGAGACAAGCATTAAACCTCTTAGTGCCATTGACTGAAACCTCCTAGTGCTGAGATTTTACATAGCCATGGGCAGAGGTAGAGGTCCCAAAACTTGACCACATATTTCATCCAACCACTTTCTGGACCAGCTCATCCTAATGAGCACACAAATCGGACAGGTAGATCAGCTAATCAGTGAAATTCACCTGTGTTGATTGTACAGGCAGAAATTAATACATGGCATAATTTGTTCTTTCTGAGGCTAAAATCTCCAACTCTGGTCATGGGAACACCGAAGTAAAATCCATCAACATTTGAATTTTTCAGCTGCTGGAGCATAAATACCTATTACAAAGGTTTTGCTTTAGTGAGAGAGCTATGGTTCTGTGACTTCTTTAATTGGATAACACTGTCAGGAAAACGCAGTAAACAAAACCTGCAAATAGCCTTCATTGTATTAGTCATTTTAAAATATAAATTTGGAGTTTGGAATATCTTATATTTTCTTGGCTGCAGCTTTGCAAAACAAATTCGAAGCCAAATTCTAATGAAAACAGAGTGAATTATTTATAGATATGCCTTTGCAGTAGAAAAAAAGTTCTTCCCAGTACTTGGAAGTGAACCCAGGTATTTCCCATCTTGCCTACTTTGTCCACATATCAGTTCAGGTTGCTGGAACAGGGTAATATCCGTTCTCTGCCTCTCTCTCCCTGCATTCATCTATCTTGCCACAACCCCACCGCCCCACCCCTCTGGCTTTCTCAGCAAGTATCAGGGTGGCAGTTACAAATGATCTTCTCCCCTCATACACATTCCCTGACTTTCTCAGTAATCAATCAATAAGTAAATCAATAAAGCAGTGAGTCATTACAGAGCATAACATTACAGTCAGTCTACTAATGCATGACATCTGCCAGTCTAAATGATGACAGGAGACGAGCAATCTTGAGCACAGCGTATAAGGTGAATACCAACAGTCAGCAATAGTGTTTTCCTGGATAGGCCATGACAGATAAAGATGCATCCTGTATACATTTCAGTCAGGTTCGCTTTTCTAAAGTGACCCTTCATTGGGTCTTTTAGTGGTATGACAGAATTGTTTACATAGTGGTTTCCACATTGTTTCCACAAACACATTTGTTTTCCACAGTGGCTGCCGTGGTGGTTTTAGCTAAGGCATAGATCATTGTTTGTGCCAGTAAATATGGAAGTTTTTCACTGAACTTCCTTTGAAGCAGACCTATGCAGCTGTGACATTCACTCTGCAAATGAATAAATCCTGAAAAGAGAAATATGAAAGAGACAACACTAACAAATTACCACATATTATTACCGTCATCAGCAACTACCACAAATGATTACTGTCAGTGGTTAAAATAAGCATAGAGTGAACACTGTAAGCGCATGAATTACTCAACTAAATTAAGAAAAAATCCAAATAAATACATAGACATTTTACATCAACTGTATAAGTAAACTGTCTTGAATCTCCTCAGTCATCAGTTATATAAGTCTTGGTCATCAAATGTTATGAACTTTGAACAAATGTGTTAAGATTTAGGTTTTGGTTTTGGTTAATTTTGGATTAGGCACTGCCCTGGCCTGTTGAGGAATTAACAAAATGAGGACAGCTGTCCAATGCTCCACAAAGCTGCCCGAATGCAGCTACTCGACCCAAGCCCAAACAATCCTAATGTTATCTGCTCTTGGCTCAGTCAAATAGCACTGGCCTTAGCCAAGGCCACTGCTGGAGTAACAACTCCCCTGCCAGATCACGGCCATGATACGCTCTTGTATTTCTTCCCCCCACCTTACCCCCAGCCTGCCAAGCGGGTCTGTGACCAGCACCATCGTAGCTGCAGGACTGGATGGCTGTGCGCCTACGCTGGTTTTAACCCCAGAGACTTCCGTACCCTGTCTTACATGTTGTAAAGTGTGCTTCTGCTGCTGAGGTGTTTTTCTCTTCTTACACTATGCTCCCCATAGGAGTATAGTCTGGGGGTTGGCCTTTTTTCTCCTCCACTTTCCTCATGTGATGCTGTATTTCTTTTACATCCCTGTCTTTCCTTGTCTACCCCCTTGTCACATCATGTATGTTTGTATCTATGTTGGATGGGTTGATGGCTAATTTCGCTGGTACTTCTGACTAGTGACAATAAAGGGCTTACAATACAACAGAAAATAAGTGAACGTGAATTACTTAACTAAATTAGGATAAAAATCCAAATAAAAGTAGACATTATACATCAACTGGATAAGTAAACTGTCTTGAATCTACTCAGTCATCAGTTATAAATCGTGGTTATCAAATGTTATTAACTTTGAACAAATTTGTTAAGATTTTGTTTTTAGTTTTGGTTAATTTTGTAAAACAAACACAGAATGTGCCAACTGTGTGAAAACTGTGTTTACTGAAAGTCTTACTTCTCTCACTTCTCAGAACTACTTTAGGTACAAAACAACAAAGCAGCTGAGTCCCGCAATGCACTGCTGACCGCTACCAGCATTCCATCCTCCTCCGTTGCCAACCAGTTTGCCTTTTGCCCAGACCATCATGGCTGCTGGTAGCCTGGAGGAGATCTGCCTGAACATCTCAGAGCTCAACAGCAGTGCCTACAGCCTCATCCTGGGCAATGGCTCAGGAAACAGCAGTACACTGGGTTCTCCAGAGACGCTGGAGGACATCTTGTTTGACATCCTGGGGCCACGTAGGTCTCCGTTCTTCCTGCCAGTGGCCCTCACCTACCTGCTCATCTTCATTGTAGGCGTTGGGGGCAACCTGCTCACCTGCACAGTGATAGCCAAGCACCGCAAGATGCGGACGCCCACCAACCTGTACCTGTTCAGCCTGGCCATTTCAGACCTGCTGGTGCTGATCCTGGGCATGCCACTGGAGACCTATGAGCTCTGGCAGAACTATCCGTTCGTCTTCGGCGAGGGCGGCTGCCTCTTCAAGGTGCTCCTGTTCGAGACTGTGTGTTTCGCCTCTGTGCTGAACGTGACAGCGCTCAGCGTGGAGCGTTATGTGGCCGTCATACACCCGCTGCGCACGCGCTACGCCGTGACCACTCGCCACGCCCAGCGCGTCATCACTGCCGTGTGGCTGGTCGCCCTGCTCTGCGCCCTGCCCAACACCTCACTGCACGGCATCTACTACCTGGAGCTGCATGGCGCACCTGTGCAGGAGTCGGCCATCTGCCACCTGCTCAAGCCTCGGTGGATCTACAACCTGGTGATCCAGGTGACCACCATCTCCTTCTACTTCGTCCCCATGACGGTGATCAGCGTGCTGTACATGGTGATCGGTATTCGGCTTGGCCAGGAGCAGAGGGCTTTCGGGGGGGACTCGGGGAAGAGCAGTGGGTCTGATGTCAGCTGGACCATCCACGTCGAAGGAGGGAAGAGGAGGCAGGTCACTAAGATGCTCTGTAAGTTTCTCTCACTCTTTCTCTCTACCTCTCTCTCTCTATCTCTGTTTGTCTCTCTGTCTCTGTCTACTTGTCTGTCTGCCCGTCTCTCTATGTATGTCTGTCTGTCTGTCTGTCTCGCTATCTCTCTTTTATCTCTCTCTGTGTCTCTCTTTATCTATCTTACTTTTTTTCTCACAAGGGAAGATGTTAATGATTACATCCAAAGGGCCAGAAATCAATTGAAAATAGATTTGGGATGATTTGTTGCAGTATACTTTATTCTGGCTGCCTTTGCCGTGATGAACAGTCATACAGTTAAGGCACAGATTGTAAGGTGTGGACAAATGGGATGCTTGCCAGTTGGCCTGTGGGACTTGATTTGATAGAGTACTTTTGAGCATAGCAGAACTGAGCCAGCGAAGTATCGAGCAGTGCGAGTAGGATGGATAGCAATGCCCAGTGGCTCATTCAGAATGCTGTGTTGTACTTCTTTTGAAGGTCAAAAAAGCTACGTTGTATGCAACTGGATTTCTTTTTTAGAGCTTCAACCGTTCTTCCAAAAGGCTTCTTCAGTTCTGACCTGATGATGGAGAACCAGGAGCTATATCTCTGGACCACTGCAGGTGGAGCTGTGAGTTGTAGACCACAATCCTCATGAAAGGGTCACACGAGTAATCCATTAACATAAGTCAATGTTTGAATTGGAGTGAGAGTCATTATGATCAAAGGATCCAGAGAATGAGAACTGCTCTAATAGTGAAGAGCAGTTAAACTTCCTAGGATGGCAGAATGGTATGTAGCAGATAGATGATGGCGCAGCACCCCTCTTCTGTTCAAAGTTCTTTTTTTCCAGATGGACATACAGATGGCCTCCTTCACTCCTCTCTCAAAACATCTGTCTTCCTTGTCCAAAATGTGCACATCAGTGTTTTTGAAGATTTTGTCTCTTCTCCTGTAGATGTAGATGTATTGCTGAATCCTGTCCTGATGAAGTCACCCTTTTGTGTTGGGCCATGCGTCTGTGAAGTCATTGCTTAGTTTCTCCAATGTACACATCTGGGCTGCATAAACCACACCGTTAAGGTTGTGTCTTGGAGTTTTGTCCTTGGGGTGAACCAGTCGCTGCCTGAGGATGTTGCCAGACTTAAAGTATAGTGGGACGTTGTAATGTAGAACAATGCAATGAAAAGAGGTGGTTTGAAAGAAGAGTGAAGGAGAAAGTTTATACATGGTATACACTAGACCCAACCAGAAGCCAAAACGTGGAATAAAGACATAAATAAAGTAAAGACAGGACACAATCCTAGGCCACTTCAAATGACTGAACCCAGGAAACACTGGAGCACTCAGATGCTTCTTAAGTGAAAGTTTTATTGGGTGCAGACAAGACTAACAATGTTGTGTCCTCAGGAGTCTGAGAAAGATCCACACGTTGAAACCTTAGTTTCAAAGGCTTGAGCGCAAGTGATTCCTCTTCAAAGTAAAGACAGGTCAATACAATTTCAAGGCAGTCCATCTGAAGCTGTGCCACTCATTGTAAAATGTGTGTCTCTTTATAACTTAGTTTTACAGCTGATTTAACAGCTTAAAGGAACTGATAAACTCAATCCATCCACAGTAACAGATACACTGGAGCTCATTCCCTGTAAAATGCATTTTCTTTAAGCTCTATGGGGCCTTATAATTATGACTTTGAGCAAAGTGCTTGTTCACTTGATGATCAATAAAGTTTATTCACTGCTGCACTAAAGATAAAGTGTGTATTCTAAATTAGATTTGTAGATCATATTGCTGGATATTATATCATATTATTCCAACCTATCAGGGTGGACTTGTTATGTGGGACATACATTCTAACAAATCCTGTAGGAACAGTTGAAAGTCATAGTCAATCTGTAGATTATTTATACACCATTATGATGCCAGTGTTTGCATTAGCATAGCATAGTTCTTAAAAACACAGATTTTTCCTCAAAAAGGGGAAAGCATACCAGTGTGTAGTAGGCTCTGAATTTGCTACTTTTGCTACACTTTCACTTTTTTGTTGCTGTGCTTCAGATTGGCTGGTAGCCCTGGTACATACTGAATCAATCACTTCCGTCACTCAGAATTGCGTTGTAATTGTTTGTCGTGGTGCAAATGATGAAAGGGGCCCGTTGAAATTCTATTCAAGTGGTTAGACCGTTCATATCAAGACAAATCCAGTTGTAATTGCAATTGAAACCACCTCCATATGTGTGTGGAACGACATTTTCGGAAAAATAACATTTCATGTGGTTTTCTGCTGTTCAGACCAACCGGAGCTGAATACTAAATATATAAATTAAGCTAGATACAATCTGGATATGCCAAAATCGGATTTGGGCATATCCTGATTGTCTGTCATAGCCTTAAGTGAAAGTACACTAAGGTCTGTTCTTACATGAAATTTAGTTACCGCTCTCCTCATCCAAATTGGACACTGGCTCATTACTGAGATGGCGAAAGAGGTGTATACAATTTCTGCAGCCAATAGCTCCAAGATGCCAATTTTTTTGAGTAATAGCTTGAAGATGGCCTGTAGATACTGCATTAGTCATTAAATCAGAGGTAGCCTTGAATGCCTTGAATAAAATCAGTTCCATGACTTTTGACTGACTTTTTTATGTGACAAGTAGCAGCATAGGTAAGTAAATACTGTACCTAGCCCAAAAACATGGTGGTAGAGCACAAAAGTTAAGAAGTTTAGAAAAAAAACATTCAACCATACTCTGTTTCAAGTTCACCTGACAAAGGTGACATTTAAAATGCTAAAGTATGGACATCATTGTGCACAAATGTCAAAATAAAGAGGAAGATATTGATCTGTCAGTCTAGCCTGATAATATTTGGTTTGCTTTTATCTCATACATGTAATTGAGTAGACTTCTCTTGGGTCTTCTTCTTCATTTTCTGCCATAGTATCTGTACTCTTGTCTTGGCCTGTCTTGTTTGCATACCTCTCTCTATCTGTCTATGACCCTTATGTCCTCTCTGCTGTTCATTGTGTCCTGCCCTGCTCTTAATCCCTCCTCCTCTTCTCACTTTCATTGGAAAGAGATAAGTGTGACTTTTCTCAGTTGCTATTTCCTAAATAGACTTGACTGGAGTTTCTCTTTCCATACTATCTCTTGTTCGCATTCCTCTCTCCATCTTTCCATGTCCTCTCTCCTTCTCTTTGTTTCTAACCTCTACTATATTCTTAACCTGTCCCACTCTTTATTCCTCTTCCTCTTCCTCTTCCTCTTCTCTCCCTCGCTCTCTCTCTCTCTCTCTCTGTCTCTCTCTCTCTCTCTGTCTCTCTCTCTCTCTGTCTTTCTCTCTCTCTCTCTCTCTCTCTGTCTCTCTCTCTCTGTCTTTCTCTCTCTCTCTCTCTCTCTGTCTCTCTCTCTCTCTCTCCTGCCAGCTGTGGTGGTGGTGGTGTTTGCCATCTGCTGGGCTCCGTTCCACATAGACCGGCTGCTGTGGAGCTTCACCACGCACTGGACCGACCACATGCACGGCGTCTACGAGTACGTGCACATCCTGTCGGGCGTGCTGTTCTACCTGAGCTCGGCCGTCAACCCAATCATCTACAACCTGCTCTCCAGCCGCTTCCGCGAGCGCTTTCGCGAGCTCGTCTGCCACCAGGGCGGCACAGCCACTGCGACCTCCCGCAACAGCTCGCCGCCCTTCTGCAAGATCCTCAAGAGCTCGTCCTGCACCACGCACACCTACAGCAGCAGCCGCAGGAGCCGCCCCAGAGACACCGCCTCCAACAGCGGGTGGGAGCATGAGGACGAGACCACCTTCATGTGACTGTGACTGTGACTGGACTGGACTGCACTGATCCAGGGTTGTCCACACAGAGGGGAAAGTGTTGAGATTCTCTTATGTACCAAGAAATGCAGACAGTACTGGAAGCAGAGCTGTGTAGAGCTTAACGCAGATCTGGTTGGTACTTGCTGTATATGTGCTTTGAGCTGATCAAGTGTCGATCCACACAAAGGGGAAAGTCATGAGATTCTTCTTACACACCAGGGAGTGCAGACATTGTTAGAGCCTGCTGTATATGTGCTGTAAGCAGAGATGGAGATCCCAGTTTCGCAAAGTAAAAATACCCTGGCATGTATTCTTTCTGCCTGTGCATTTAACACAGGTGATATACTATAACAAATTAGATGATCTACCTGTCTGGCGGTCTGTGTGCTTATTAGAATCACCAGGTTCAAAAAATGCTTGGATCTAATATGTGGCAGTGTTTTTTTAACTTCTGAAGTTGAGATTTTCACCTTTGGCTTTGGGTGTTCTTGGATAAAAACAGTATTGCTGATGCCTGTCCTACATCATCAGTATGTGCTATGTTACATTGTGGCCTACACGACCAAACATTTCGGTGCCAATAGTGTTGCTGTAACATGATTGTAATTTAATGTTTGTGTGGTGTGCAGCTGCTCTGTCTTGTATTTGCTTCAGGTTTTGTCACATATATCAGCCCAAGGGACAGGCCATTAGGGGAATCACAATGGCCAACAACTGGTGGTGGTTTTTTATCACCTTATTGGAATTCTGGCAGCATATTACACGCTGCCCACTGGTACTTGATGTTCTTGCCAAATGAGTTTAAGGATTTTTTTTTTTTTACTTCACTATATGTCATGTCTTTTTGTACTTCACTATATGTCATGTCTTAATTAGGTCATCATCATGAATTTCCTACTCCCTGAGTCCTGTTATTGCTTCATCACTGAAACAATGATGGTACTTGCCGCAGACTTCTGTGAAGTAAGCTGGGTTTTGCGAAAAGATTTTAGTCATTATAAACTGCTCCTATCTCTACATTGTTTTCCATACACTCACCACTCCTTGAAAAACTCACAGAAGGTATGTCATGAAGCACAAACAATAGTACTATGACAATAGTAACTCGACCATGGAACAAATCAGGTTAGGATTTATTATGTTAAGACATGGAAACATGTTAAATTCAACAAACTTAACAAGTTGACACACAGTGTCACAGCACAGAGTACAGCATTACAGAGTAATTGTCCAACCTCGAAGTTCAACACATCAAAATGAACAGTAGAAGTCATACTTTGTGATGAAGCTGTACTATACACATAACTTACATATCCTAAACGATATCTCCTCAACAATATTATATTATAGATATAGCTGTAAAGGTATTTTTTCCTGGAATGAATGCTAATTTAAATCTTATACTAATAATATAAGACAAAGTGGTGGCAGATTTGGATAGCTCCAGATTGTCTTTCAAAAATCCTCTTATTCTCGGAAACATAGGTTTCAAAGTATAGCAGGGGAAATGTGCCGAGTACAGCATAGGGTCATGACTGTTACAGTGAAAAAGAAAACATAGATAAGATCTTACGGAAAATCTACAGTGAGAAGGGCATAGCACACCTCTCACTGCCCAGTAGTCATCTGCCACAGCCTGCCACTCAGAGACAGAAACAGACATCTTCCATTCATGTTTTGTTGTGCCCCATCATTGCCTTAAACATTACCCAATTAATTTCCATACTTTTTACACATTTTTGTCTAGTCAAACTGAATGTTGGATGATACATTTTCATCAAAACAGAATGTTGGACAATCTTTACATATTTTCACACAAATAATAAAACATTTTCACATATGTAATAAAACAAAATGTTGGACATGACAAAGGACAAACAAGTGTATTGGTGACTTCAAATCACACGCTTGTACTTACAGTGCTGAACATTTTACAAAATGTGTGGAGACTATGTGCTTATTTCAGATGAAATGTACAATATTAATCGAGATTGTGTATTTTTCCCTGTTACAATTTTGATGTACTGTGTATATATTTACTGTATGGGTGTATATACTGTATGTTGTTTGGTAAGCAGTGTTACTTAATAAACCCCAAGGACTCATTCACATTAAAACGCTTTTCTGTTTTTAAAACATGAAGTGTACCACTTAAATCCAAAATGTCAGCTTTTAAAAATAGGGAAAATGAGGGTTAACGTCAACTATATGTACATAGGTAGTTGCTAGGCATAGCAAATATATTTAATCTAAATAAAACATGTTTGAGAAAAATAAAGCCAAATTTTTAAAAAGTTTGTTATACTTGTTGACCTCACTCAAACAAATTTAAGGTGTAATGCACTCTTTTTTTTGCCTAGCTTTGCCCTCGTAGCTTCGTTCAGCAGAGAAACCATTAAAAACAACTACCTGGAAAGAGAAAATGTTTTACTGTGAATGGGTTTTAATTGTGTGGGTTTTTTCTTTCTCTTGATGTGTGCGTAGACAATTGTGACAAAAAAAAAAATTGCTCATAACAGGGTGTAAGACATCATTGACTGCCTTATACTGTGTGATCAGCTTTTCAAGGACCTCTTAAAGAGTAGTGAAAAAAGGGTGCACAAAAAATGTACATTTGCAGAAGGCTTATGACTTACTCATTTAAATGCTAATGATCAGTGTATTGTTCTTTGGTTCTTTTTCAACCTTCAGTCGCAGGCAAGAGAAGGGGCAAGAGAAAAGCTATTGATGAGTTTGTCGGCTTTATCTGTGTAGGCTCTGATGGGATTTCATGTTGGTTATGTTTGCATCCACAGCTGGAGGGCAATGAGACTTCGGGCTCTTTATCATCTACAATTGTCAGATGATGGACTTATGTGATGGCATTATGGGCGACTCATTTGTTGAATGTCAGTGTTATGTAAGGTGTGAAGAGACTGTGGTGGCCCCTCTTTCTTTTCTATTCTTTCTTTTCTTTTCTTTTCTTTTCGTGAATGTATTGCTTCCCTCTTTTCACCACAAAAGAGTGTAATTGTTTTCTCATTCCTGTGTTTTTTTTATTTTTCGCCAGAAGCAAAGGTGCCCTGCTGATCGAATCGATGCCATAAACGGTTCTACCGCTGTGGATTTCGGTGTTTGTTGCCTATTTATCAGTGCCTGCTGTTTAGTGCGTGTGTGTGTGTGTGTGTGTGTGTGTGTGTGTGTGTGCGTGTGTGCATGCGTGTGTGTGTGTGTGTGTGTGTGTGTGCGTGCGTGTGTGTGCGTGTGTGTGTGTGTGTGTGTGTGTGTGCGTGCGTGTGTGTGTGTTTTTACATTAGTAGGAGATGAAAGGGCACAGAGGCCGATCATGATTGTTCTCTACCTTGATGAGAAAAACCCAATTTATTCGACCTGGGTTATTTGGAGAACAATCCACTTTCCATTTGTGTGTGGTCTGTTTGCCTATGTTGTGTGTATGTGTGTGTGTGTGTGTGTGTGTGTGTGTGTGTGTGTGTGTGTGTGTGTGTGTGTGTGTGAAGTTGTGTAAGTGTGAAAATATGTATGTGTGCATCAGTAAAGTTGCGTTTTTGTGTGTATTTGTATAGGTGTTTGTGTGTGTGTGTATGTGTGGAGGATTGGGACAAAACAGCGCTTTTGCACACAGGCTGGTCAACAACCACAGCTAAGTAATCTACTATTGACCTCTCTGAATAGAGACAATCCTTCGAATTGATCAATGCCAACAGTGTTAACATGTTACTTAGGCCAGTAAGCCATGCCTAATGTTTGTACTGGACTCCTGCTTAGACACATGAAAGATGGCTGTCTGTAGCATTTGTTTTGCTTTTGTAAAGTGACTGCTAGTGTGTTAACGTTAATATTTTACCTCTAGGGGTTTAGAGAATTTGTGGTCACAGGACTACACTTTATTTAAACAGTCCATTATATTGTAACAATCAAACCATCAGCGGCTATTTTAAAAACATTGTTTAAATATTTATAATATTTAATAGTTTTATAGTTCTTTACTGGCTGTAAAATGTCAAATAACCTTCAAATTGCTATTCAGAAAGTTAAACCTCCACCCCACCTCCTCTCTTAAGCAATTATGACTATTTATTTGTACTGTGTGTGAATGGTTCTAGTTAGCTTGTGTCAACCCCTGCCTATTGTTCCGAAATCTTTTAAGTACCACATTAAGTGTTAGAATATTTGCAAACAGACAATTGAACCACAGCATATTTAATTCTCACAACATATTTAACTCTTGCCTCAATGAATACCAAGACCACCACTTAATTTAGTTAAAAAAGTATTCTTGAATGGAATATGTTTCAGCCACTTTTGTATTGCAAACTTTCAACTATACCTTTATTACACCTATTCAGTAGACACGGGACTGCTGGACGGTTACAGTAATATGTGTCCTGCCAGTGAAATGCCTTTCTTCTTTTCCCACTTTCTGCAAAGGGAGAGGAAATAGCAGTGTGCGGATGTACTAATGCACTGTTTCCAGCCTGGTAAATGTGAGCAGTATCAAACTACCTAGTGACTGTGGGTCAGGCCGACATGTAGCTCTTTCAAGATTGTAGTTTTGTAGGATAAGCATTTATGTGTGCTATTATGCCATCTTCAAAGAGGCATAGGTGTTCATGCCATCTTCAAAGAGGTACAACATTCTGTTATACTCTGTTTGCAAACATGGGTTTACATTGCAAGGGATGCACCAATACCAAATGCTAGTATTGGGGACTGGGTAGAGACTGCAGCCATATATTCATACAGATAAAAATTCTGCACCAATACTACTAGAGATTCTGACCCAACACCACTTCATCTAACATCATGATGTGTTGCAGTTAGGAGGTTTGTGACATTTGTGTCTAGACTCACCCAATTGCTAAAAGTTATTTGTGGACGACAGTAGGCATACAAGGCAAGGTTAGAGATAAGTCTATCCATCAAGGTAAACAAACAAACAACTATAAATCTTAAGAGGCTAGAGGGGACAGTGTGTGTGTGTGTGTGTGTGTGTGTGCCACTTGCGCACATCACATGTCGATTTATCGCCCAGCCCCTACTATGTGTGTGTGTTTGCGTGTGTGTGCGTGTGTTTGTGTTTGTGTGTGTGTGTGTGCGTGTGTGTGTGTGTGTGTTTGCGTGTGTGTGCGTGTGTTTGTGTGTGCGTGTGTCTATCTGTGTGTGTGCGTGTGTGTGTGTGTGTGTGTGTGTGTGTGTTTGTTTAAGATCCAGGGGGCAGGATTGGTATTTAAAAGAAACAACAGTAATAATAACTGCCATGAGAATCTGGCGATAATTATTTGAAATAATTACTCACATTGATTATGAACAGTATAAAACCTTAGTATATAATTACAGTGGCGAACCAAATACTGAAACAACCATTCAACGTAATAATAGTCCCAATTGTAAACCAAACATCTTCAGCAAAGGGTCAATGAATTTCTTTTTAATTAAATATGATGACTGTGATTACTTATGATGGCTTTTCAGTTCTAGGCCTATATCCTGCATGGTTCATTTTCAGATAAAAAAGGAAAAAAAAAAACAGGAAAGAATATTGTGTTCAAACGAAGGTGGGCATCAGGTGGGTATCAGAGACTGTGATTCATACAGTAACATCTGATACTTTATTTTTTTTCACAGAGATAGGTCACTTTTATAGGATGTAGCGAGAACACAATGTCTGAGGGTGACGCAGTGGTGAGAGGCACAAACATTTGCCATTTTGAACCACATCAATCCCTTTTTCACGCAGGATGCACTGTGCCAAAGTGGTGAGTCATGCAGTGCTTACCACAGAGAACACACTGATGTGATGCTGAGACAACTGGTCCTAATCAGCCCTCTGGAGTAGAGACTAAGGGACCCAAATGAGCCAGATGGTTCTCTAGTTTAGATATGGGTAAATTAAATGTACCTTTCATTCTCAGCGTTTTGCTAAATGGAGATATAAAACAAACATAATTACAAGTCTGAAAAAAGTGCTTCCATGTCAACAGCTAAAAAAACAATAACAACAGAAATCACAAAAAGTAAGGAATTCTGTCAGTTATCTACAGGTTCAATTTGTCCTTAAAAATCCAATATTGTTCAGATGGATGGATGGGTGTATTTTATTACAACATCTCCTTGCTTATACTTACAGGTTACTCAAATGAAACTGTTGTCAGTGTTGCGTAAATCTGTAGAGAAAATCTGTCATTATATAAAATTGTTTTTATGTTTTGGTTTAGTAGAGCATGACATTTCAGGAAAGACAGAAAAAAAACATCCACAGGGATTGACACAGGAACAACATAACAATATACATATATAGCAGGTTCATTCAGTCAAGTGTAAAAAAGGTTATCAAATACAGCTTAGCATTGTTCAAATTAACAAAAATAAACAAACAAACAGTGGAGAAGAATGAGAGAATGAGAAAAAATGAAAGAGAGAAGTACAAAGTGTCACTATCCAAAAGTTGCTCTATTGCATCACCTGTACCACTGACTTTCCACAGAATGGTATATAAACTGTTTGCTTCTGAGAGGTCAGTTGGTAGTTTTGATTGACACCTAACGCACAGCTCAAATCCCACTTGATACGTTTCAGTGAATTAAAGAAGATGATGGGTCTAATATTGCCCCACAGAGTTTTCACGACTATGAGGTCAGTTGGAAAAGGTTGGTCGGCGGGCTATTCGGACCACGTTGTACGTGTTGAGGCCGGGGGCGTCAAAGCCAGGGGACAGGCCCCTTTTGTCAAAGACGTAGAAGTTAAAAAGCTGTCCGTCTTGTGCCTCTAGAGACACAGAGGCAGTGCTGACACGCAAGACACAGGGATACTCCTTTTCGAACACCACTCGAAACACCCGATCCACCAGGTAGTTCAGCTTTATGGTCCGGTAACGCTCTGGAATCAGTTCTGCAATCTGGGGCCCAAACTGCTGCATGATCAACACGCCGTCGGAACCAGCCTTGATCTCGTAAAAGGTGATGTTCCCATAAGTGTAGAAGCCCACGTAGGGGGTTGGGTCGGGCGGGGGAGCCAGCATGCGTTTGGCATCGCGGAAAGCCCGCTCCATGGCTGGGATGATGTGTGAGTAGGCCTTGGCCACCACGTCCCGGTTCTGGGGCCTGGTGCCCGCCATGAGAAGCACCAGCCCCAGCTTGAGGCGCGGCACCAGCGAGAAGGTGGCCGAGTAGCCGTCCAGGTCGCCGTCCTTGCGCACCATCTCGTAGCCCAGCAGCTCGTTCACCTCCCAGGGCGTCCCCGTGCGGTTGGCGAAGTAGTCCTTGTCGCAGCGGAACAGCGGCGTCAGCATGATCTTCAGCGTGTCGGGCTCCAGGAGCTTGCGGTGGTAGGCGCCCAGCAGCATCATGCCCAGCTTGGCCAGGTCGGCCGCCGTGGAGAACATCTGGCCCGAGGGCCGGTACCAGCCCAGGTCGTACAGCGGCGCCGCCTGACCATTGCTGTAGACCCCCACGGCCATCTGGCTCAGGACGGCAGGGGTGATGTCGAAGCCTGTGTCCTCCATGCCCAGACGGTCCAGGATGTTGTCGTTGACCCACCGCTGGTAGTCCAGGCCCAGCACCCTCTCGGCCATGACGTGGGCCAACAGGGAGAAGGCCAGGTTGCTGTAATGGCATCTGGAAAAACCAAGAAGGCAACATCGAAGACAGTTGAAACCACACACTCCTGTGTCTGAGGAGGGTCAATATTGAAGGAGGTTCAGTATTAATTCCACACTATTACATCAGAACAACACCACTTTGTTGCTGTGCATACTCTATACTTTATTTATCAATTTTTATATCTTGGAACTGTAAACTTTCTTAGGTAGGTTTGTATATTTGGTTATATATTTATCTGTATATATTGTTGACCATTTAGAACCTATAGTCTACTCAAGTACTCTTATCCACTGCTTCTTACTCTGTGTATCTGTTGGCCTGCTCCCAACGACATCTCATTGTACTTGTATAGTGGCAATAAAGACTTCTACTCTACTATTCTACTCTATTGGGTGTGAAGCTTACTATCCCTGATCTGAATAATGGAAAATATAGACAAATTACGTACTTAGTACCAGGGTCTGCCACAAGAACATCATCCTGCAATAAATTAATGGCAGATTGAGTTTTCCCCTTCCACAACAAGTTAGTGGCCCGGAGCCGCCTGGGAAGACCTGGACATGAAGTAGTAAAGGAGAGAAATGAAGAGAGGCAGAGATGGACAGAGTGTAAGAAGAGAGAGAAAGAGCGAGAGAGAGAGAGAGAGAGAGAGAGAGAGAGAGAGAGAGAGAGAGTGTGTGTGTGTGTGTGAGAGAGAGAGAGAGAGAGAGAGCGCGAAACAGAGACGTTTGATGTTTAAAATCATTTTATTGCACCATAACATGGTCCATGTGTCCACTACAGTAATGGGCCCAAATCATCAAATGTAGATTACAATGTTAAATTGTTGAATGATTAGCTCTGTGATCTTGCTGAGTCTATGAAACTGTAATACCAATATAATGCTTTACTAAGATTTAAATCCCTTTAACCAGCAGTGCTGCATGGGTATTATTGCCTATATCAATTTCATAAAATCATTTAACTCAAATCATTTCTTGAAGCATCCTCATGCAATATTCAAACAAGCATTTCTGTTTGCCATACACATTCATGGCTGCAGTCTTCACTTGCCTAGGAAGCCAAATGCTTTCTGTGTGCATGTAATCTAAGGTGGTTAGAAATGCAGGTTTAACATCCACTTTGAAGTTAAGTTGTGTTATTGTAGCTCTAATGGTCACATTTGTATGTTGTTATGTTGCCCATTTGCAGACTATAAAAAGTGACAAAGCATTTGTGCAAAATATAGTGAATGCACTATTATGGAACTCCATTTTCTCCCTGTTGGTCTGAGCATGATTTCCAATTTCCTTTCAGGTGTTTAGGATTTCATATGTTCTGACCATCCATGCATAAAGTGGCTATATATATACATAAATGTATGAACATACATGGGCATTTGTGCACACATGGATGCTCATGGATGCACACACAGGTGCATTGAGAGAGATACAGACAGATAGACAGACAGACAGACAGACATGCATACACACACACACACACACACACACACACACACTACACACACACAATATTCTCACCCGATAGCTGACTGGCCATCCGGCGCAGCGTGACTGATGAGGAGCGTATTTGGACTTCGCCGCTGTCCAGGAAGATCAGGCCGTCTGTCACGTACTTGAGCTCGGAGTGGGGCGCCTTGCCCAGAGGGTTCTTGATGGTGAAGTTCTCTACATACTTCTCCAGGGGGTCATCCAGGGAGCTCACCTTCCCATCCTCCCACAGCTTGTATAGCATCAGCGTAGGAAAGATCTTGGACAGGCTGGCGATTCTGGTAACATATGTAGAGAAATGGGTTTGGTAAAAAAAGACATTTTCTTTTTCTCTCTCTCTCTCTCTGTCTTGCTCTTTATCTATGCCTGCATCTTTGTCTGTATGGCCACACGCATACACACGTGTGTGTGTGTGTGTGTGTATAACAGTAGGCTTTAGTCCCATGTGCACTTTAATACACTGTTGTGTTTGGAGTCACTAACATCACAAGAAAAATATAAAAAAATGGTTCTGTAAAATGGTTTAAAAAAAGGGTTACAACAGGCATTCTGCTATGTTCATGCAATCAACACAAGACCTTTTTTTCCCCTATAATTTACCTATTAGTAATAATTTAGCATCATCATCATCAACAACAGCAACATACAACTAGATTGCATTCCCTCAGAAATTGCTAAAACTGTGCTTGCATGTGCCAAGGTTTTGGATCATTGGAGTAAATACGTGCGGAAATTGACGTCATATGGTTCTTTTAACTTTGACTTCCCAACGGAAACCAGTGATACCACGTTTTTAAAAATTGGATGCACGGTTAAAAACATACATGCATAAGTGTACCACTTGACCAGACCTTCTTAGCATTGTTAGCACAGTTAGTATACCTACTAACAAACATTAGCTAAGTAAGTGAAGTAGCACTGTTAGCACAGTTAACTAGTTAGCATAATTAGCGAATTTGCATTGTTAGCATAACTCACTGCTAGCAAACATTACCTAAGATAATTAGCACTGTTACCAAAGTTAGCTAATAAGCTAACTTGGTGTGACCCAAGGATTCCAGTGATACCAAGTTTTTGAACATTAAATATACAAAATGCATACATGCATAAATGTACCGCTAAGTTTGACCAATTTGCCATGCTAGAAAGGTTGAAGTGACAATATGAAACTTGGTGAAAAGAATCATGGGACTGTCATGAATCAGTGTGCCAAATTTCAAAACATTTTACTAATTGGTTCTATGGGCTGCAATAGAGTCAGCCATGGCAGGGGTATTATGACATCAGAGTTCTAAATTCAAATTCAAAATTGAAAAAATGGCAGTTGGTCCAGGTGTAACTGCCACAGGATTTTCTGCCATGCAATTCTCTGCCTTGCTCTCTCTCTTTCTCACTTGGTGCCCTATAATCTATCTTCTTTTTTATGTTTTCAACTTAATTCAGTGAAAATGGCTTTTCTCTACACCTGTCACAGGCCACAGAAGAGATTTCATGAGCCTGAAATCTTTCCTCCTCTTTTTTACATGTTTTCAATGTATTTAGTGAAAACTGGCTTTTCTCTACAGCTCTCACTCTAACATCTAGAGTGGAACAGAGCAGTACAAGTGAGAAAAAAAGGGTTCTCACACACAGGCGTGTGCCTTCTCACTCACTCACAGTGGAGAGGAGCATTACGACATGATCAGCCTGAGTGTTCTACCATGAATTAAAACTCGAGAAAATCTCGCAGAAAAAAACAGGAATAACAAACACACGACAAGAGGTAATGTAAACATTTATATAACTATTCATGTCCAAATTAACCCGAATGTTTTAGAGTTGGAATGGCCTCTCTATTTCGAAAGCCCTAGGACAAGGGGGTGAAAATTCTGAGAAATTCTGGCTGTCCTGATCATATCTCTGAAGCCATGACAACACCACTTCCAATGTGTGTGTGTGTGTGCGTTTGTTTTCAGTCATTGCATTGCGGCCAGATGATCCAGTTAGGTTTTCTCTTCCTCTAATTACATCTTCCCTTTCCATTAGGGCTAATGGAGTCCCCTTTAAACACAATTTGTACTTGCTTCAAGCTGCACAGATAGGACACAAACATCTGCCGAGAACTGCAATTATTGCATTCGCCATCAAGTTCAAACAATGGCCAGTCAACTCAGTAAACAAATGAAAGGGTTGGGGGCAGTGGGTAGAGTCAGAAAGAGGACAAAAGTGAAGGAAAAGAATAAAAAAAAGGTGGGAAGAAGGGTAAGAGAGATGTGGATAAATAGAAAGATAAGGTGAGTCAGAGTGAAAAGCATGAAGAAGGCAGGGGGCAGGCCTCATCTGAGGATTCATCAGCTGATCTTTTTATTATTGTTTCAACACAATGGTGTGCGGTCATCCACAGATGGGGGTTTCGCTCAGCGGTCAACACTTTCAACAGTTTGCTGCCAGTGATGACGACAACTTTCTTACCCATGGCCTGGCTGCTGAAAGCTTTGTGAAGCGTATAAAGCTGCGGTGAGATCGAATGTGCTCAGTATCTCTGGGCCATCACTTACTATTGTAAGAGTGTACTATAAGGCCAGCACAACAACCACATACCCAATCCCAAAAGATCGCACAATAGGTCAGTGCTCTCTCGATAGTGAAGCTTTAGGCAGTCTGATAGCGCAGTACATTGCAGCACATGTGGAAGATGTCTGAAGACAGCAAGGGGAGTTGAGCAATTTCATGGTTGTTTGGTCTTTTAACATGGCATGCAGTACATGCAAATGAGAGCCAAGAAAATGGTGTCCATACGACTGCAGGATTTGAGTATCTCTGCTGTACTCAACAAGGCTTGTGTGTGTGTGTGTTAAGACAGGGGGAAAGAGGAGGAGAGAGAAGGGAGAGAGGGGGAAAGCTTATGAGAGGGAGTGAAAGTGCTGGAGGGTGAGTGACACAGCACTTGACTACGACCCAGTGCCCCCTGAACTACTGAACTATGTGTGTGAGCTCATTTCAGAAGGCCAGTTGACACAAACTGAAACCCACATTAACATAAGCCGCACTCACTGAGGATTAGCACACTGCACGTGCATGTAGACGACCAGGAGTGGCAATCAGCCAAGGCCAAATAACCAGGTCATCTGTCTTTCAAGCAAGATCAGATCAATCGGCAGTCACACAGGGAATACTGAGCAGGGCTTGTTGATGGTTACTCAGTTCACTCACTTGAAATGACATCCTGTCTATTATATCCTGTACAGATGTGTTGTATTTTACACTCATAATACATGCAAGAAATGTTGAACAAATAATCAACAATTAATAATCTACAAATGTGTTGCTATTCAGTATAATTGTTTAGAGGAACAAAAGCTGCATGAACAACTAAGGCCAAGGGAACATTTAATGTGGCTATATTGTTTGGTTTATGTGACCAGTGTTACGTAAATTGTTACACATAAGTGCTATTTTATTTATGTTGAAGGTGCTGATGAGCTGTTGTTGTTTAGGCTTTCCAAGGTTTTGCTATGGTGATGTCCTATGATGAAGATTCCAAAGTTATTCAACAGACATATCTGTAGATCATCTCAAACATTTAGTCATGTGAATCACACCAAAACAAGGTTTCTGGTCCAATATGGGATGCTGTCTGTATATTTATGGCATCTTTTAAAACCTTCAAATGCACAATAAAGGCTTTACAGATTGCAAGTAGCTTACAGTTAAACTGTTGAAATGACATAAAACCTGCATACAGTTACCTGTGGGATACACCGCCGTTTTCAGAGATTTCTTGGTTGCCTGTTTATTTATTTTGTCTTTATTTATACACCTATTTCTTTAGGCCATAAATTAGTTATTAATGGATAGACTTAGAATTTAGGATTAGACTGCGACTACAGTAAATAGTTTTTTTGGTTATCAATAGTTTGGGCATAATGTAATGACTGGGCATATATAAATCAAAAAAGTGTAACTGTGCATATTCCCAAACATATTAACGCATTTATCAGTGTTGGACTTTGTACATGTGCAGGAGCTCATGTTTACCAATGACACAAGGACTGTCTGAAATATTCATTTGATTACTTACACAGCCCCTGGCTTCACAGATGCTCAGAAATGCCTTCAGTGTTTCATTGCTGAATGGCTTCTGCTTGCCCCACCTCATCTGAACGTGCTGCACACAGACGCTGCCTAATGAGCTTCCTTTGCCCATACATGATTGGCATCTCAACCACAGTGCTTGGGGGTTGTAATTGGCAACAAAGGCAATAAATACAACAACTTCCTCTGTACATACTCCTCAGATCTTTATTTTATGTTTAAACACGTATGTTGTGCAGCATATGCCGTTTTTCAGTGTGAAACACTCAAGGTTCCTTTCTAATGGCCAAAACAAGCCAAACAAGCTGAGAAGATAAAGATAACCATTACATGGACCCTCTACCCAAGCCACTTACAGTACATCAAGGTATGTAGGTGTTCTGACCACCACCTATACAATTCCTGACAACAATGTGTATGCTGTGCTACTTAATTGGTATCAAGCAGTAAAGGGGAAGGTGTACTCAGACATGTAAGCTTTTGCACTATATAAGCAGTTTTCAATTAATACCTTCGGTCTATCCAATTGATACATCCTCAAGTCAATTTCCACCTACCATTAAAAAAACACACAAATAAGTGAGGCCATCTCTCAACACTTACAACTATGACAGCTGAAGCACAACAACCTGCTCTAGCAACACATGGTGATGCTCCTCATTCTCCCCAGGGTCACATGGCAGAAAATCAATCTTTCATCTTTGTGGACACCAGCCCAGTGTTCTCAGAATGAGAAAGTCTCAAGAGAAGTGTGCAAACATGAAAAATACATACTGCACAGGGTTGCAAAACACCATATGTACCATATAGTACATGGTTGTCATGCGACAAACACATATACAGTAGTAGACCAAGCCTTGCAAAAATTCCCATATTAATGTTTGACATTTAACAGTGTTCAAACAAAACCTATCGTGAGGCCTCCAAACAGGACTTGAGGCCACATCTCAGTCAAACTGGCATGGTACAGTACATGCGGTGAGTGTGTACAGCCTTGCATCTGACATGATGCTGGTTTCCGTGGTAATTATACCTTTTCTGGCCTGCTTAGCTCTCCCATAACTGATTGCAGGCTATAATTTCCATGTAGTGTTTTGTGATTAATTTACTAAATTCTTGCAGCATACATACTTCAAATTCTAAATTAATGTCCATTCACATGGTAACATATGAATAATTTCCCCTATTATTCGGTGCTATTGTCTTGATTGTGTCCACGTGCTTCCTTGTGCCAGTGAGGTACATCTGCTTCATCCACCATATTAGTATTCGTGGAACAAGAAGAACAAGATAAATCTTATTGGCACAAGAAAGTATATGCACACAATCACAGCCAGTCCTCACAATCAAGACAAATCCTCTTCAGAAATGTGAAGTCCAGCCATCTCTCTTTGCTCAAGGCAGTATGCTGCCTCAAGTTCAAGCTGTCTTACATGGCAGGCTGAGGGAATGCTGAGATACACTCTCTGTCTCTCTGGTTTGGCATCCCTTACTTGGCCAAAACGGCAGACACGCTGCTAGCAAGAAAAGGTCACGGGAGACTGGAGACATAATCATGCGCTCTCCTGACAGCTTCATTCTATCAGCCCAGAAGGATGTCCACATTTCTCACAATTCTGGAAGTAAAGAGTCTGCCAAGCATAACGGCAATTGAAAATTGCTTTCATTTGAGATAGATATACTTTTTTTTTAATTTCACAAACTTTTTAGCTTTAATTTCTCCCAAGGTGATAGTGTCTCAGCTGTTGCCCAATGTAGAGTGGAGCTTCAGAAAAAGCTCAGCTGACGTAGAAATGCAGAATACAGGCCCAGTAGCTGCAGCACACTGAGGTAATTAATGTTTTGCCATTGGGTCTCCTTCTGCCACCAAGACATCCAGAAGTAGCTGAACACAGCGAGTGATGACATGCCTAGGTCTGCAATTAATGTCTCTCAAACTCATAAATAAATAATATGATAATATATGGTGTGCTGGATAGGATGAGAACAGGTGACAAAGCCATGCATACAGGTGCATCAGTTGCATCAGGAAAGGACTGTCAGTAAAATAAAGAAACACCATCAAACTGAAAAGTTACTGTATTCAAACCAGATGAGGTCCTTGAATAAGTTTACAAAGAGCCTATTTAAACACGGGACACATAATCGCGTGGCAAACTTACAAAAACTAAAAACATTATACCTTTTTGCCATTTCACCACAGAGTGCAATATTACACCTCATAGACTACCTTGTTATATTATACTTTTACTGTTAGAACTCTGTTCATCTCCATATTTGAAAAATAACATCAGTGCTGTGAAATAGTCCATTCATCACTTTTGCTACTTTATGAGACTCAAGGGTTGGTAGTTTCTACAGTTACCTCATTGGCATTCTACTGTCTCAGACTTCTGTGAATGAATGTTACTACTCCTGCTCATTAGCATTTTTGCTAACATAACAACTCAGCTAGTATGTATTTCTGATTCTGACACCACAGGTTCTGTCCCATATTGTACATATGGAGGCCTACCTGTAGATTGTATACTCATTTGGTGGAGGGGAGAGAGGGTCACTGCCATTCCTCTTGCCAAAATTTCCCGTCCAGAGCACAGTGTCGTTGTAGATCACAATGGCTGACATTGCTGGCAGGCTGGTGGGGTTAATGCTTGAACGCAGCAGCACGTCAACCTAGGGAATGATAATATATCACTTGAAATGCTAGGAGCCATGTTTATGGGTGTCACTTCCATAACATGCCGGTGACATATTACAGACATCCCAAGCCTCCAGTGACCTCTGGGAGTCTCTCGCATTTGAGAAGTGACTCCCAGTCATCTGCAAGTAATGCAACATTTACCACAACTTGCACAAGTTTATTTAGCTAATAATAGGAGAAGTGACAGACGCAGCAAGTCACAGGGTGTGTTGTTGACCTGCCTGAAATTAGTTTCTGCTAGTTGGGGTGTCTGCATACCACCTCAGTCTTTGAATGGTTCTTTGAAAACCAACTTTCCCTTACTGCAAACTCAAGAGTATTTTTAGCCATAGCTTACTGGTCACAGTCAACAATGACAAATCAATAAATAACAGACTGTGAAAAAAGCAGCTTACAAAGATGTAATCATAAGAGCCATAGTGGTCATTCTTGAAGACATGTGAAGCAGATGTGGTGTGAATTTTAGAGGCTGCCTTATAGCCAGGGGGTTATGGGTTATGGGGTTGTGGGTTTGATTCCCTGCAGAAACAATCTTAATGGGGAGAGTGAATGATCAGGCACATCTAAAGTGCCACTGAAAAAGGTGTCTAACCCCTAATTGTCTGGGTACCACAGCAAGCAGCTGCCTACTGCTGCAGGAGTTCACATGCGTGTCACGGTTTGCAGTGTGTGTGTGTTTAGTGCTCACTGGTCATAATATGTATCCACTTTGTGAGAATGGGTAAAATACAATTATTTCACCCAGAGATCAACAAACCATTTCTCTATTCTTTAAGCTATAACAGTTATGTATGAGATAGTCAGAGAAGTGACATGATCTTGATGACATATGGTTATTTACAGTTATTTAAATTGTGCTGTTGTGTCTTAATTTACATTAATGAGGACATCTGATTTAAGAACAGTAACAAGCATCTGACAGACCAAAGCCATGGTGCCCCAGACCCATGTTGGTTAGATGTAGTCTGGAGAATACAACCCAAAACTCACACCCAGACCAGAACCAGACATTATGCCCTCACCCACCTCTTTCTGTGCAATGTCTGAAATATTACAGCTTTTTTTGTTTATTATAGCCCGGGGAAAACAATAAATATCCAAAATAAATATTTAAAAAGAACAATAAAATATTTATCAAGATCAAGATTTTCACCGGTGTCAAGGGCAGTACAGTGTCACTTACTTTCATTTTTTTCTGTCAATTTTTCACTTTTGTGGTTTGGTGGTTTTTTTACACCCTTGAGCCCTTAATAGGCTCTGACCCTGCTGTGGCACATATCCATCATGCCTCCTACCTTCTCCAGGGCTTCCTTTAAAATGGGAATGGGATGTTCAAGTGGGGTGGCCTCAGGAAAGCGTGGGCACATCCTCTCAGCATTGCCATTCCTTCCCAGCATGTCATCTGAGAGTGGAAGTGGAGAGAGCGAACGTGAAATTTGATACAGGCAGAAAGCCTCCATACCAGATGGAAAATATCACATTCATGGCTTGGCATCTCGTTAGGTCAAAAGGGACGAATCGGGAACAAGGTGAGCGAGTCAGACTGAGTGAGTCTGAGAAAAAAACAAAAAAGGGAAAAGATGTGAGAGTCGGCAGCTCATTGTTAATACATTACAACAGAGGGATGTAAAGTGGGTCGGTATGGTCCGGTTCTGAAACCCACTAAAAGATTCAGTGACGTCTTTTTTAAGTCTCTGCATGTTACTGTTGCATTTTCTATAGGAAAACATACTGGGTCACATTGTGTCAACTAAAACAATACACTTTCTTTCGTATCAACTGCTTCTAAGTCATTCTGAATTGCTTCTGTACTCAGCTGCCTCAAGTTAAGCTCTGCATTTCACCCGCCAAATGTGTGTAAGAAGAAGAAGCATTAATGTAGTTCCAAATGTATTTCATGAAGTGAGTGAAGTCTAGAATAGAACTACATATACTCAACACATTTTCTTTAATTTAAAAGACTATATCTCTACACAACAAAAGCCTATTTTATGGCCCTATCTACTTCTCGGTTTATTAAATCTGATGTAAGCTTTAGTCTAATACAGAAACACTCCGTTGTGTAAAGGAAATGCATATAAAATTGCAGCAGTTGTGGGAAATGCATACCAAAAGTCCTGGACAGGAGCTTTAATTTGCAAATCGGCCCTTTTAGCCCTAGTCTAACACGTTCCCCATGGTTGCCATGTACATTTGGGTTCATTACTTTTGCAAGGATTGCCTCATCCAGCTGAGATCTTGACATTTGTGTGGTTGAATGAAACAGCCTGTTAACCTCTCTTGAGAGGCCAGAATGTCTTCTTCCTGTGTCCTCTTCCTGTCTCTGTCTGCTTTATGGTGTTCCTCTCTACACACCACTGCTGTTGTACACATTTGTATACTGTTGTACACAAACTCACATTTTCTCAACCAAGAACTAACAAGGTCCACCTGCCTATTGTTATATATATTTTGAATAATTTTGATGATTTACTTTTATTAATATTCTTATATATACATTTGTGCCAAAGATGTCATGTATTGATTGTCATGTCACATAGACCTTGGTAATTCTTGGTTTATGGTTTTCTTTAATGCTACATCTAATGCTAAACTTAGACCAATCAAAACAAACAATTTTACTATCATCTCTTTTGGAGAAATCTTCTTCCCCTCTTTCTCCAGCCATGTGTCATATCAATTTCCGCTGGTGTGTACTTCACTCTAATGCATCAGTCCTGGTTCATCCATGCCATCTAGAGATTTTGTATTGCATTGCTGTATTTCATCCCATGAAAACAAGATGCTCCAGTTCACGGATACTTAGTTGCTAAAACAAACATTCAGTCTCATTGCAAGAAAATGAGGAAATCTAATTAAAAAAAATGTAATCAACATAACTCTTGTAGTGCATTCCTGCACCCCAGCACACATTTACCATGTAAAAGCCTTCCTTACACTTTCTACCTCACTATGTGATGAGAAAAAAAAATCTTTGAAAAATCATTGATAAAAAAGTTATGTTTGTTTTGTTGTTATTCTACACTTGCTTATTGCCACTGGTCCAATATGGATTTCCACCTCAGAGCAGTCGCCAGGAACAAACCTCCTGAGCTCACTCACTGAACAGCACCTCGTTTCAGCAGACTCCCTGTGCATTCAGCACCACTGCTTTTATTCCTCAGGACATTTATGGAGAAATCTCCTGTCACCTCCGGATGTGCCTCTGATATGCTTATGTGTTCTGACATAAAACATCGATGTGATGGTCTTTTTTTCATGACTCCAAGTGGTGACTCACTGTGAGTAATTTTAATGACTGTCCTTGCCTTCATGGCTCATAAATGGATTGTCCACAATGTAGATAATAGTTTAAACTCAAAAGGGATTTAACTTTCAAGATAAAGAAATAAAGCAGGAAATGAAAAGGTTCTAAGTAAGAAATCTAGGCTTGTAAGGGCCGGACTGACAGACTGTTGCCTCGACACTACACTCCAGGCCTGCAGGAGGTGCACAAAATACACTTACACAGAGAGGGTTAAATTTAGCCGTAACAATCGATCTTAAGAAAACAACAACAGCAACCAAATGTGCATTTCACTGGAATATCCAACAGTGCAGTTAGAATGGAAATAAGTGGGTTGCTAGAGTGAAATATGTTGCACTGGAGGGAAGACAGAAGCTGACACTCAGCAGACACTTTCAGTCACCGCAGACATGAAAGCCATGCGCCAACCTGCCTGTCTCCCACTTTATGATCCCTGCTCGACACAGACAGAGTACTTAATAGGATCTAACAGTCGCCCTGTGTACACTTCAATTCTCTCTCATCTCTGTCACACACTGAAACACACAGCACACCCCAGGGTCTTTTTTAATAATGTGTCTATTTTCATTTATTGGCTGTGTGGTTGATGTTCATTAAGGGAAACAAACGTGCAGGCAAATTGCAAGGGCATGAGACAGAAAGCTCCTCACCTCCATGTCAGCACAACAAACCCATTTGAAGCACTCAGCATGAGAAGGGAATGCATGGGAATGAACTTTTGCATTGCCACAATATCATTCAAAAGTTTCATTGAGTATCATTTTCCAGCATTTTTGTTTTTGCACAACTCACCATTCGATGCAGGTTGCATAGTATCTTTGCATAATTTGTAAACACAGTCCAGGACTTCATTACTGTCTTTGAAAATGGAAGGTGTTTAACGTTACAGCACTTTAGCTTGAGTGTGTCTGCTCAGGCTTAAGTGTCTTTGCATGGAAGTATCTGTGAAATGCACGCAGTGTGTAAAGTCAGTCAGGAATGTAGATAGCATTACTCGTGCCAAACATACCGGCGAGCAACTTGGGTAGCTGGTACTGCCAGATGAAGCACCCAGTCATCACCATGGAGAGGAGCAGGAAGAAGACCAGACCCAGCTGAGTCCACTTCACCTTCATTTTGCTGGGTTTGGTCAGCCCATCCAGTGCCACCACCGGCGTGGTCTAGGAAGAGGATAAGAACACACACACACACTTTTTGTAGATTGGTACCGGGAACTGCTGGGGTGGCAAAATGTGAGTGAGTGAGTGGATTATTTTGCTTTCAGCACACCCGAGTTCCCCTCACTGGTCAAAGGACAGTAATAACTCGGCGGAGCAGCAAATTTTCAGTCAGCTAGTTGCAGGTGCCAGGGGTGAATTAGGGAGTGGCTCATTTGTGAGTCTGACGGAGTCCCGGTATAGTTCCCACTGGCAGATGCATCACACCAGACTGCACAAATAATTCACCCGAAGGGGAACTGAGGTGAGAGCCGCAGATGCCTGGCGTGTAGAGGTGGAAGAGTGATTATTTTGGGCCCCAGAGCCAGAGGTGTACTGGCAGACACAACCCAACACCCCACCCCCTTCCTGCCGCTCAGCAGTAGACCACAGCTGTTGTAATTTTATTATGAGATAACATTTGTTTTTTAGCTTTTAAGCTGTTGACATGTACACTTTGTCACCTGTCTCCTCTAATGTTGCCTAAGAGAGCCCAGCAAAGCCCATCATTTACAGCACAGGTATACAGAACAAGCAACACCATATACACAAAGTGCCTGGTCTGTGCTAAATTTATCCAATTTGTCCCAGCACTGACACATTATGTGGTTTCTTCTGTGATAACCACCAATGCTTCATGACCGTAATAGCCACAGTGTAGTCTACTCACCACCACATGCACATAGATTCTCTCCCCCTTTCAAACAGCACAGTGAGGAGCTACAGCTGGGTAAACATCTAAGGCGATGGAAGTGGCATGGCCCAGTCTCCTTCCTCAGTGGGCGCCATTAGTTTCTAGAAGCTTCCGGACCCTGCGCTGATAATCCTGCTCTCCTTAAGTGCTCGCCCCCCCCCCTTCCCGTCCCCTTGCTCACCCACAGATGTCAGGTGCCATGTCTCACCAGGGAGAGTGCCGGGGCATCATCCATTGGCATTTCATCATCCATCCCCACACCAATCGTGCAGTAATCCCAGCCATCAGCGGCTCCCCCCTGACAATTCAATTTTCTCTCTCTCGCTCTCTCTCTCTCTCTTCTCTCTCTTCCTCTCTCGTGTGCTCACTACAGCAGTAGCGGCCTGGTGACATCATAATCCCCCCCCTCCCTCACACACGCAGATTGACCCTGCTAAAACCCATCAAAGAGCAGGGAGTCTTAATCTTAATCCATCCCCGCGATTCAATTCACTTTGCTCTAGTTCTTCGCTGCTAAACTGCGGCTCAGTGCTGTGGCCCCTGTGCTTCGCTTCGGGTTGACAACATGGAGTCTCCATGCTGCTGATTTGACTATGAGGGGATTACAACCAGGCAGCCCAAAAAGACAAAAAGAGATTTCCCCCATGTTCCGCTTGTCACGGCAGGAATCATTTTCTTAAAGGATAACCTGAGGTTTGGTCAGAACGTTATCTCAGTCAGTATGTGTGTAGGATGGCCCTTCTATCCCACTAGCCCCGCGTTGTAATATTACAACATTTAACATCACACATTTAATCATATTTAATCCTATAAAATAAATCATTTTCTTTCTTTTTGGATTTGGATGGCATTTGGATTTGGGATATCAAAATTTATCAAAGAAACCCCACTGATTTCTGCATTAAATATCTCCTGTGTAATCATCTAACATGTTGAAAGTTTTCTCCTATATTTGGGCTAGTGGGGGATCTATGGCCAGCAGCAACAAGAAACAGAGTAGCCATATTATATAAAACTATTATATAATATACTCTCTCATGAGATGTTACCATAAGACCCATTTTATATTCATGCACATTTTGTCACAAAGGTGGAGTATAGAGTATCAGCAAGTCTTTGTTGATTACTATAATGTAATAAATATAGATTTTTTGTGTTTTGCACAAACAAACATATCTGGTGGTCCTGAGGTGGCTGTTTCTTAGCATGATCTAATGACTGTCTTCTATTCCTGGAACGAAGAAACGTCAACACAGCCCTAATCGTGTTGTCGTTAGGAGAAATCGTGAGCTTGTAAATCCCAGGTCAGTCATGGCCTGCTTTTAGCAGCACTTAAAAAAAACACAAAAGCCTCACAGGTAGGAGCTTAGTCTTCCTGTCTGGTCTGGGCTGTCTGCTCTTTAATTGGACCACTAATGTAGGCTGTGGGCATGTCCCCACACAAACAGAGGGATTAGTGCTGCCTCTGCTCTGCTGCCAGTCACAAAGTCAGCTTTTACCATAACACTCGGGAGGATGACTGCGTTAAAAGCACACAGGGGAGAAGCCACTTTTCACAGTTTAGGCTCTTTGTACAAAAGAACATCCCATAGGCTACAACGTTTCGGTCATCAGACACGTTTCGGTCATCAGACCTTCTTCAGGTAAGAAGGTCTGATGACCGAAACGTTGTCGCCTATTGGATGTTCTTTTAAAAGTTTGCTGGTGGATAAGATAGTGTGCGGGATGTTCTTTTCTACAAATTGACAGCCTTACTTGGATGTTATCCTACGCACCTGTCAAAATTACAGAGGTGTGCAAAAGCGCTTTCATGAACAGTTTAGGCTCTTAAAATCACAAACTGCACACAAAGCCGCAAACTTGCTTTCTTGCTTTCTATAATCTGTACCTAAAGGTGGGGGTGTAAAATGTGCTTAGCAGCCCTTTTTGTCTTATTTCTTGATCTTGAACTTGTCTTTATAACCTGATAGTTATACATACATTACATCAACTAACAAAAAATGATCACTGGGGTGCAATAGCTGTACTGTCCGAATTGTTGTATTTCATCTCATGGAAACACAAAGATGCTCAAGTTCATAGGATTTAGTTAATGCTCACTGCAAGAAAATAAGCTATTGTAAAACTATACATGCATTCCGGCACCCCGCTGTAAACCTTACCCACATGTGTACGAAACAATCTTGTTCAGTCTTGTGCAGAATCACACCAGTCTAATGACATTCTAAAATGGTTGACTCATGTACACTGTGGATACAGCTAAGGCTGCAAGTATTAGTTCCATAGGGAAGTGCAGCCGACCGAGTTCCTGCATAATATAATGCCCTCTGACATACAGAGCACTAATGATGGAGTAGCGAGCAGGCGCTAAACTGTGAAACGAGGCAGAAGTTGATCCATGTTGTGTAATGGGTGGGCGTCGACACACTTCAGTGGCAGTGACGGTGGAAGAGGTGGACACATGTCCACCCACTCACACACATATGCTGCTGCAGACAGGTTGCTGAGAGACAGCTGGTGGAACGCGGGGATGGAGGGACGCAGCCATGCACACAGACTGTAATGTACAGCACAGCACAGCACAGCACAGCACAGCACATCTGTGAAGGGATTCCCTCTGGATGAAGGTGTTTATTTTTCGCTATTTGATGTGTTTGTCTGCTCAGTGTCCAACATGTCAGACATGTCAGTCACACATGCCTCTGTCTAAGATACATACACACACAAACACACAGACCCCACACACACACACATACACACACACACACACATATACAAACACACACGCATAAATGCATGAATGCATAAATGAACAAACAAATGCACATGCATAACTATCACGCACACGCACAAGCACAAGCACAAACACACAGACCACATACACACACACCCAGCCACACACACACACACACACAAACACACAAACACGAACACACATACACACACATACTTGCATTCTCACATACGTGGACCCATACACATTCTACACACACACACAAACACAAACACACAGACACACATACTTGCATTCTCACACACATGCACATTCTACACACACACACACCCACCCACACACACATACCCTCCCTCCCTTCTCTTTGTGCCCCCTTTTCATCTGTCACACACATACACCAACAATATATTGCGTATTTGCAGCCATGTCAGCACTGCAGCACAGATAGATGGGCAACATACCGGAGGTGGGGGCTGTACTCCGTCCATGGAGGTATCTCGTGAAACCTGACTCCCTGGCTTTCCCATCTTGGGTCCTGAGGGGGCAACCAGACACAAACAAACACAGCATCATGACACGGTCCATCCACAAAGACACACACGCACAACTTCATGAAACGGACATACATGAAAAACTCACCCCTCCCCCAACCCCCCTCTGATAGACACACACAGACACACACACGTGCACAGATCAGACACAGGATGGTACGCTTCACATGAGGCACATGGCAGGAGGGTCTTTGCTGATAACCCTACAAATAATTAGGCCTACTGGGCTGACCCGGGCAGATATGACTGTAAAATAAATTACACCTACTTTTCTCCCCTTATCTAGCCCACTCTCTTTTAACTCTTTCTCTCTCTCTCTCTCTGTCTATCTCTCTCTCTCTATCTCTCTCTTTCTCTTCCTCTCTCTCTCTTCCTCCCTCCAAATACTGTGCACTTAAAGATAAATAACACAACTATGAATTTGCATGGAGACGCATCTGAGTGTAGATAAAGAGCATCTGGTGAGTTCACAAAATAGCCCTTTGAAAACCAATCTGTAACATTGAACTAATCTAAGATTTAATGTAATAAGGTGAAAATATCTTATTGTGGTTGGATCCACTGGTTGTCTCTGTTCACCAAATGAAAGTGCTGCTGCAAACTTGCACAGGATTTATGAATCTCCAACTCCTACTTCTTTGCATTCCACTGTATTTTCCTCCTGTTTGCAGACCCTATATATTTACTAAGGCCTGACAGACCATCTGCTCTTTTTCTCAGAGAAAACTGTTCACACACATATACGCACATGCTGATGCGCACACACACACACACACACACATACACACACACACATACCGGCGACTAGGTGGGACCAGCATTTGAAGTCTCTGTGAGTTTTCTGGGAGGGTTTGGGAGTAGGTGAGGGATATGAGAGCACTGCATTGTGTCTGCTCTGTTAGCAGAGCCGGAATTGTCTACACTACTGTACGTATGTATATGCTTTTCTCAAAAGCTCAGGTTAAATTTACAATTAAGCATACAGGATGCACTTAAATGTGTGTAGAAATATAATAAATATACAATTTGTGGAGCTAAGGTGGACTTTTGTCAGAATATATACTTAGAGAAATTACACAATTAAAATACCACTAACTGTTATGATCTGTTTCATGGGGAAAGACATTGATATGGAAGTACACTTTCAGACACAGTGTCACATCCATGCTATTTTGCCATATCAAACAGTCTCCTTGAAGTATCAACAACCTTGCCCTTTTCCTAACAATCGATTTAGATCCCCTTTGTTTTCCCGTCCTCTTTTGAATATGGAACACAGTGGGAAGGCTAAGGCTCTGTGCAGTTAGACTGCGTATCACTGGGTCACTATTTATTCAAGGCTTGAGCCAGTGTTATCTGAAACTGTTGTTTGCCCCTGTAGCAGATCACAGATCACTGGAACGGTAAGAAAATAAAAAAAACATAGCATAGCATGTCATGACTCCAAGGGGTACTGTGGACGAGTAAATGTTTGTGCAATCTGTCAGCTGATGAATAAACTAAGTCACACGCCACATGGCCATGTCTCTTGGCAAACAGTCTTCTACAGATGCTAAATGGAACAAACACTATCACACCTCCCCTGCTTCTGTCCGCACTGGTCATATAGAACAATGTTTTTTACTGTTCAATTTGTCATGTTTAATTGAATTTGTAAGGTCTTGTTTTGCTTACACGAGCACTTCCTCCTGGGCTCTCCTCCCCACCTCTAAAAGGAGGCACATTCACAGAGGCTAAAGGCTAAAAGGCAAGGCGAGCACACTGAAGCCATTAACAATGAAAGGTTTAATAGAAAGACAACACTGTGACGTTTATAACAGATTTGAATGCAGGTAAACTCAAGCCTCCCAACTGATGCACTTAAAAGCTGATGCGCCACCTTTTATATGAGGACTGTGCTGTGACAAAAAGAAGCACCAGACTGGAATAGCTGTTTCTTTGTTTTTAAATGAAGCAGTCTTCAAAGTTAAAAACATACACAGATGTCCACACACGCACATGCACACACATAGGCATTTGCATGCACACACAGACACACACAAACACACACGCATACACACACACACACACACACACACACACACACACACACACACACACACACACACACACACACACACACACTCACACACTGTCTCACATATATACATTTTTTAGCTGACTCATCCTCCAATTAATAGTTAAGGATAGACTCAGTGCAGTTGAAGCAGTGTTGGGGATTTTTGACAGAGAAAAGCCAAATCCTGGTTGGAGGCATTAGCCAGGCTTGTGTTTATTGGGTTGAGGAGAGGAATAGGAGAGCACTCTTTTGCTTCTCTTCTGATTCAATATCTAAATTAGCTTTGCCACGCCAGGCTATGCTCGGAAAAGCTTCTATAAGCCTCTCATATATAATCTGGTTGTATTTTTCCCTCCCTCTCTCTCTCTCTCTCTCTCTCTCTCTCTCTCTCTCTCTTTTTAGTGGAGTAAACTTCAAACTTCCCAAGCTGCGTGTTCAGCACAGACAGACTGACTTATTACTTGTTTCTTGCTGAGCCACAATAGCCTCTGCATAAGTCTCCATAGATCAAGGATTGGAGGTTAATGTCCTGTTGGAGCAGACAGAAATGTGCTGAGGCAGACCAGCGTGGCCTTCATCTATGCTAAAGTTCATCTCCATGTTTTAGTCTGCATGCATACGTAAGGGATAATGTTCTGTGAAGCAGTCATTCTTGTGCAATAAGCCCCTAACAGAGTGATGCAGGACCGCGTTGCGAAGCAGAAACACAAAAACTGTTGCCACTGACAGCAGTCATTGTACTTTTTCAGAGGTCATTACAAAGAAATATATGACGTCCGAACGCTGTAGTGGCCTATTCAAAGTCAGTGGGGACATACGTCAGCATTCCAAGGAGCTGTATAATAATGGCGCATAATGGCGTTCCTGAACCGTGTAATCAATCACGCGCTATTTACTGCCTTTGGGTTAGAGGCTAGAGGCTAGAGTTTTAAAACCAGTGTGTGTGGACATCCCTCATCCTTCAGCCTCTGGGAGTGTGCACCTCCTTTTAGAGACAGGTGAGGAGGAAGTGCTCATGCAAGCAAAATATGCTCATGGAAACAAGAGAGGACAAACCAAACATGACAAATGAAATTGGACAAACAATAACAACATGCTTTTTTTGGTCAAGACAAACATGTGGATGTTCTTGGGTTGATTGGCTAAATGACCGGAAAGCAGGAAAAGAGAGTTAGTCTTATGGCTTAAAAAAAGTGTTACGACTATGTACTTCATTTGTAGCAGACGGGAGTTCTTCTGCAACCAACATTTGTACTACAACTTGAGTTCCAATTTGGTTTGATTTTTTCTCCTTTAATGATTTCATTATTCCTGGAAATTCTAGAGTATGTCTCAATTTGCAGGCGTAATTGCATCTGTGTCCTTTTCCGGTATGAAATTCTGCAGTGGTAAACACAGATAAAGTAAACAAGTCCCAAACACAGCGATTTGATTGGTGCTGCCTCTGCCACTACCGCTGCCTATTGGCCGTGTGGCCCGGCAAGCACATGGGTGACCCATGTGATGTATACGCCTACGAATATGTTCACCTTGCATCTTAAAGAAGATAAGCTGCCATTTCCGACACATCATGGACATCTGTTTTGGCACCACTACTCTGTGCTTATAACACACAGTGATGGTCTCAGAGGAGCATGCTGGAGTTGAGAACTTGTAAAACCCTGTTTTTGATCAAGGTTATATAACATCGCATATAGCATGAAATTGCAGCTGTTGATAGTAAAAAAAATAAATAAAATGAAGTAAAAATGCAAAATAGTGAGTGGTGACCAATCATTTTCAGATAAGCAGGGAATTCTTCGGTGCCAGCATGATAATACTGCCTGTTTCTCCAACCAGACTCCCTTGAAATGATGTGCTTCACATGATCTTTGGAATAACTGAGCAGAACTAGCAAACACAGCAAGTATGACACAGAAAAGGGAATGTCCTTATTTTGCACTTCTTCAAATGTTTGATGTGTTCGATTATAAAAGGCATCATGCAAACACTTAACTTGGCCCCAGTGTGCTGTGCTAAAAATCTCTTTCCCAGTTTGCTATTGAAGTATTAAAATGTAGCCCCTTACTGTTCCTCTGAATAGTCACAAGCCAGCTGACTCCATTTTGCAGGTTAATACACATGCGATTCAGAACCATTCACAAAAAAAAAAACATGCAACTCACCAGCCCGCCGCACAAGCACGAACCCCAGTAACCCCAGTACAGGTTTGCAAAACTTACCAGCCATGTGGGATGGTGGTGGCCAGAGGTGAGATCTTCCTCCTCCTTGTGAGGACGTTGGTGCCGATGGTCTGATGGTCTTCCTCGTCTCTGTGCATGTACTCTGCTGTAGTGATGCGGGGAGCAGAGCCGACAGATGTTGCGATCAGAGTTAAGTCCGCCTTGTACCAGGCCCAGAATTCGGGATTATCTCTAGCTGCCATCATCAACATCTGCCAACGCAGGGAAAATGGAAAATGCCCTCGCAAAAGAAAAAAAAAAGATAGCAGTGTTTGTGTATGATGATGTGTGTTTGTGTGTTTCAGAGAGTGGCGGTGATAGAGAGAGAGAGAGAGAGAGAGAGGGAAAAAGAGAAAGAGGCAGGGGAAGAGAGAGAAACTGACAGCTTGTAAGTCCATGTGTGTGTCAATCTGTGCAGGCCGATGGTTCAAATACGTTTGAGAGTGCTAAAAAAATTGGGTGGCTGCAAATCAAGCTTTTAAGCAGACTTTCCTTGTGTTCAAAGCGCACACATGTTCAAAGCATTTTATTTGTGGTGGCCGTTCAAAATAAAATACTTACTTTCTGTACCTATGAATAGTTTGACAGCTTGAGTGTCACGTTCATCTCATTCAAAGCTTTGCCTGTGTCCATGTGGGACTTAAAATAGCAAAGCAACTTGGAAAGGGTACACAAACAACATCATCTCTTGAATACTGATTATGTGCTACTTTACTTTACTTAATCCAGTCCCTGCCATCCATTTTTGGAGCTGTCCTTCATGTACCAGCTCTGCTTTGGGCTGTTGTTGTTTACAGAAAATGTTCCCATGGTGGCCTCAAACAGCAGAGCAGGCAGAAGCCTAACCCTTGACATACACACTCATCATATTCATCGTTTGACCTACATTCAGGTTCATGTTCAATTTCATCAGAATGGCGAAAAATACAGACAGCTGCCTGATGTTGTAAATGAATAAAATATTTTTCGCCCGGCCAGATCAGACAGCGTCTCAGCAGTGCAGACATCGGGTCAGCGGTCGTGTCAGATACGCTTCCCCCTCATGATAACTGATATTAATGGGTCATGAAATGAGTGTACAGTTGAGTCGGTGTACGGCTGCTTTCCTTGAGTCAGTGTTACTGTCGTGCATCTCTCTGCTGTTTCCTGAATGACTGAATAGGCAGATTGAAAAGGATGTTTGTTAACGAGATTAAAGCTATTATCTGACTTACATCTGCTGTGAAACGCTGATCAGCATATTGACTTCAGTATCTTATCTAACAGCCATTTAATTACAGTGTGGCATAATTCATTACTGTTTAATGTAATACATACCCTCTCTGCTCTGCCATGTCCCTAGAAAGATGCCAAACACAATCTCCTGGGATATGAACAGCATACAAAATGGTGGTGGTCATGATGGGGAGGTCGGTCAGATTTTGTGTGATGCAATACCAGTCTCACTTTTTTCGCATGCTCCCCCTATGAGACCCATTTAGCTATGCTTGGTTATAGGTGGCTTTGGGTTTGGTTGAGGTGATGTTCAGTAAACAAAGGGAGAGAATGACTAATGGCAATGCACCTTTGAAACTGTATATTTACAACATTTTGAGTGAATTGTGCTTTATTTAGTAGCATTTTAGTGTGACTGGTTTCACTAATTGTAAAAGGGTCTGCACTATCTGAGATATCTCCCCCTCCCCCTATTCAATCTCAGGCTTCCAGTCGGTATATGTTAGCCTGAGATGAACTTGACTCCATTCCCATCTCCATCTTGTACTGCTCTGTTGGAGACTTTCCCATTCATGCCTGCCTAGCCTTCAAACTAGAATCAGAAGGCCCACTCCAGCAAGGTTAATTGATCCGGACTGGTAACAGGCTATCATTGACTTGACGTGTAAATGGTTGATACAAAACTAATGTCACCATTCTGAGTTTGTTTTCTTGGTGTTGTCCATGTCACCCAAACCTTGACCTGCCATGAAAGCACAGTTGGTGCTGCCAGTCAAAGATGGTAAGTATCAGGTGCTGAAAATGATGTGACCTAGTTACGGTACCTGTGTTTTTTTGTTGATAACAATGGAGTGACATAGTTGCTAAACGGAAGGAGCAAGGCACTTAATAGGCAAGTAAAGAAGACCTTGTTTGAGGTCTTGTTGAAAAGCAGTTCCAGTGTTGTTATAAAATGAGATGAAATTGGACTTGTAACTTTTTTTATTAACCTAAACTCAGGAACCACTCAGCTAGAATCTTGGCCTATCACAATCACTGTCTATCTTCAAAGTCATGTTCATTATTTTTACAAAGTACAGTCATTGGTGGCAGTGTAGAGTGTTTAACTGCATGCATAATGCAAACTTAATTTATTCTGGTTAAAAATAGACACCACATCTTATGACGTTTTGAGTCTGTCAAACTTTGAAAATTAAATAATGAATTGCCGATTCTAAATGCCAAGACAATCATAAATAATCATAAAACTTTAAAGATGTCCTTAATTAGGAGGATAGTCAGGTTTTTACTGGCCACCTGCTAAACAATCAGACCCATATTCACTTTACACATCAGATCAATTTGAAGATCAGATCAATTTCTTTCAGCATAGCACAGGAGCAGAACATGATGCCTGCTCATTCTTGTAATTGGCTCGTGTTGTAGGCTCACGTTAATAAGGGTTGAGAATTAAAAAAAAAGGCTAAAATAAAGATACAACCCAAGTTGTGAATATTGTTGGCAACATCTTTTACCTTATTGTCTTTGTTATGAAAGTACCCCTATACCATTAAATTGTTTACTTATTCAGTTGTGTTACCTTACATAAGCAACAGTTTTGTTTTGATCTAATATATAACCCCTTACAAGTCCACAATGGCTATAGAAAGAAGTGGCCTGTGGCTTTAAATTCAAGCCAGTGGTTCACTTCCCCTCAACCTGTGCATGTGTTTCCAACTCAACTGATCAGAGTAACCGGTGAATACGAAGGTTAATCGGCGTCCACTGAAATCAGTAAAGCAACTGACATACCACTTCGGCATGTCACTCATGCCACTTTCGCGTGCCATATGATTAATCATCTAGCCCCTACTGTGTGTGCGTATGTCTGTCTGTGTGTGTGTGTGTGTGTGTGTCTGTGTGTGTGTGTTGAGGTTTGTATGATAATCATGCAAACACACTAATCTGACAGCATCATTGTATCTCACAGTAAAACAAATCAAACATAGTGTTAGTCTTGGCAGGCTGCAGTCAAGCTAAGCTGTCAGCTGTTGGCCCAGCTGACTGCATCACCTGGGAACTCAGCTGACCAAATTACCGGGCTAATCAGCTGACTACTTCTTGTTGCCTTGCTGGCTCGTATAACACCAGCCGCCACTATTACAAAAACGCCAACTCAACCACTGCCTCTTCTTTATACTTTTCCTTAATTCCCCAGACAGCTAATATATTATACATATTAGACATGGTACTAGGTATTAGATATGCTTCAAATACTAAGGAGAGAGACTAACCATAGCTGCTGAGCAAAGCTTCCAGAACCTTTCAGACATTTCCCCAATGGCCCACACTGAATTGAGTATTCTTAGTTCTCACTTAAAAAACTCTCTGGTGCAGTCTCAGTTGTGAGGCTCAGTCGCTCTGCCTAGGTTGTTCGCCACACTGATGTGAGCAAGATTAAATCACTCCTTGAAGCAAATGACTCATTTAATGCGCTCCGCTGGGTAATTTAAATGACCTTACATCGACTACCCACGGCAAGATATTTTGCCAGATAATCAATGCAATTGAATGCAAGTGAGGCACATTTCAACCATAGTCTGAAGGACTGAAATAACGGGCATAATGATATATTTCACCTGAGAGACTAAGTCTTTGTATTTGCTGCAGTTCTACATTTCTGTGCTGCTTCACTCTTCGCCCTGGCTGGTATCCATGACTATGTTTGCATCAATTTTGTGTCTTGCCACAAAACGGATAATTCAATGCATTCACATGATTGTCCTCATTGTCTTAATCTGGCACGGTGCACTTCACAGCAGCAGCAGTGCAGGCAAGACCTAAGTGATGTGATTGTTGTTTGAGCTTGCCACAGTGAACCGCTGGCTTGTTCCAGGTTTTGCTGTCATGTGTGGCAGGTAATTATTACATTAAAAATGGTCGAGTGGGTTGGTTTCACAGAGAGAAGACAAAACTGATTGATCCAATAAGCTTCACTTGTTTTTGAACTGGAAAATTGAAATGTGATTAACACTTAATTCACAGGTTCAGTTGGACAGATGATCATACAGTATGTGGGGCCATTTGGATGTAAAAAAAAAAATCAGTTGGCAAGAGTGGAAAATGGCATAGAACAGAAAAGGTCCAAAATTACATACATTTAATATGTCATTCAAAGCCAGCATTACATCCCACATCTCAGTTGTGTCAAACACTTGAGTTCACAAGACGGTTATAGTTCCCTTTAACATTTCTACATGAAACATGAAATTGACATTCATTTTATTGCCATGTATAGATTTATACTTTATGGTTTTAAAATATCTATTGTAAGGATCAGGCTTTGATCATGATCAGTGGGTCAAAACTGTGTCACTGCCATCATCTGAAGGAAGCAGGGAAGCTTGCACAGGCTGCAGAAACCCATTAGCACTGAGAAGACGAGCCAATAACAGTAAAAGCATTAGTGTGAAAAGAGAAAAATAGAACCTTCAGTGGCAGACGTTATGAAGTACCCTTTGGGGCAATTAAAATATCTTTAAGGGAAATCATTAGGGAAGGACTCCCATTAGCAGAGCCTGCCTAAGAGCATGTATCGCAGAGAATACAGCCCAATGCAGACAGTAAGCTAGTTCAGAGATCATTTGACATGTTTTCAATTTGATTTAGTGTTTAATAAAACAATAATTGTGATGATTAAAATGCATAAAATTCAAGGTTGCAGAGAGGGTAAGCATTAAAATAATAGCAATAACAACTCAGCAATAATGTCAACATACTGTAGTATTGTGCAAAAAGTTTTAACAATCCTGGCAGTGGTCCAGGCACAGAAGATGACAGTGTTCCAGACAACCTTTTAATGTAATGTGATGCTA
The DNA here is from genome assembly GCA_030347295.1 of Setipinna tenuifilis. NCBI lineage: Eukaryota > Metazoa > Chordata > Actinopteri > Clupeiformes > Engraulidae > Setipinna > Setipinna tenuifilis. The sequence continues at coordinate 18,757,839 of CM059267.1, read as the reverse complement.
ATCACGTCCTGCTGCTTATCACACCTGTCAGTGTTTTTTTTTTCTTACATCTGTGGACCGTTTGTAGAACCCATCTATCAAGAACAAGACACACTGTCCTTTATATCTATGCATTACGAATGTGGTGCAGGGTATTAAATACTGAATTGTTTATATATCTGACCTGCTATTAAAGGCCATTTAATTCAGGAAACAGCAGCTCAATGTCATCATGAACAGCTACACAGACAGTCTAAAAAGATACAGCATACTTAAACTGGCTGTGTGAAAGTAGCTAGGAATATATCACTCTCTAGTGGCTGCTCATGGTAATGCAGCCTTCCAGACTTCTGCCCTCAAATCCTGGTGTAAGCTCTGAAGGCCATTTTTTGAAAAAGAAATTTTCAGGACAAATATGAACCATAGTGGTCTCATAATTCAAACCTTAATTATTGTATAACATTAATTGTGTCAAATGTGCTGCTAAACACATGCTTTTGCTCATTCCTTACATGGTTAAACATGATTGAAGTCACTGAATAATAATAATAAAAAAGCAATAAAAAGGTTTTCTGTGGAGTTAATCAGCAAAAAGGTCTGAATATCTTTGTTAGAATTTTTTCAGTGTATGACTAGTGTACTGCTCAGTTTTAATAAGTTGTCTGCAAAAAGTTGTCTCTTGTCAGAAGTGTTTCATCCTTGCAGTGAGACAAGACACCTAGCAACCTTTTCTGAAGGCCATTTGTAGAGATCCATAACTTTCACTGAGCACGCCACTGTAACATGGTGCATAAATTAGGGGGAACAGGACCAACAGGCCTGGTAGCTCCTTTGCACAGACAGACTCTCTCCTGTTGATCAATGCAGTGCCCTTTCACCAGATTGCCATAAAATACACCGTGACATTTCTGCAGTGTGTCTGGTCTTCATCTTTGGCTGTCTTTTAGTCCTGATGTCAAATTCAAGTCACATTAATACAAAAAAAAACTTTTTTATGGACTTGGACTTTTATGGAATCTGATTTAGTCTCTATCCAACCCAATTAGTAGTGTCAGTTTGGTGTGCAAATGAGTTTGGAGTTTTAAATCCCCATCCAACATCATCTACTTACTTACCGTCACAGGCGTAGCCACGAGTGGGCTGGGATGGATCTGTGCCCACCCGCTTATCAATCAGGCACCCCCGATCAGAAGGCTACCATGGTTTGATTGATTGTTTAAGTCATTATAGTAATGTTCTTATTTCTTCTATTGTCTAGGGCTAGGCCCTGATTCCTTTCCATTGTATGATTTCTGGCTGTGCCCCCGCTTATCGAACCTTGGGTTTTGCTGAGCAAGGCAGTCACTTTGCCCAAGGTCACTATATTGGGTGGGGCCTAGAGGGAACCTCACATCCAATAGGGAAACATGGGGTGTGTCACTAACCATGATAGCAGAGGTCCTTGCCAAACTACCGAAACCCATGGTGGCTATGTCACGAATGTCTACTTCCATCTATCATGCTATGTATAGCACAAAGGTAAAAGCATCAATTAAATGCTTAGCATGAAATAATAATAATAATAATAATAATAATAATAATAATAATTCCTTGTCATTCTAATTTTAGTATTTGATTTTTTAATGCTGTAAGTTGGATCTGCTAAAAATGTACTGTATTTATGTATTTACTGAACTCACTGATAGAGCAGCCCAGTAACATTAATTTAAGAGTAAAGAAGTAAGTAATGAGATAAGGTGTGTAAGAAGGTTATTTCTGCACCTACCCCTGCCTCCCTGGTCATACCTCTACATTCACCTGTTCCCTCCCCTCAGAGTGATCTGACCTATCACAGACACCTATGCACCAGGGGCGGAAATTACCTTTGCAAAATGTCAACATTTACTTGCCACTGACAAATAACTAGCAAAATTCACCAGCCACTCAACAGTAAACTATTATTTTGTGACCAAAATCTACCAGCCACCAGCATTGTTATCAGCAGAAGACAAGAACACACAACAAAGTACAGACACAGACAGAAACACACACACACACACACACACACACACACACACACACACACACACACACACACACACAAAACCAATGTGTTCCTGAAGTTTAAAACACAAACACTCAGGCACATTGTTTTATGTGTAGATCTTTTTGTTTGTTTTGCACTTGACCACATTGTTTTTGTTTTCTGTGTGTGTGTGTTCCCTTTTTGTGTGTTTATGTTTTGCATTTCAGAGCTGAAAGTCTTTGTTTTTTTGTGTTTTGCTTTTTTTTGGTTTGTGTGTTAGTGATGTTAACTTCAGTGGCATGCACAGTGTATCTCAAACAGTGTTTTCTGTATGCTCCTTAGAGGACTGGCTGCAGTTTATCTCTGTTTGGCCTTCGTTAACTGCTGCTCCCCGAGTCTATCTCATGTTTACTTTACTTTGTACGTGTACTTTACTGTTTTACTTGTTCTGAAGTTTGCCTTTTTGCCTGGCTCTTCTAAAAAATCGGCACTCGTTTGTTTTTGGGACTCTGTTCACATTAGCCTGCCCATACTGCCTGTTACGCTGCAGAGAATTGCGTGTTCAAGTCAGTCTGGCCAACTGGTGTATTTCTGGCTGTTCCTTTGCCCCTGAAATAGAGAACCAGAGAAAAACAAGCTTATGCATATGGCATCAAAATCAGTGGTCTGATTGGTTGTAGCTCTGTCCAGTAGTATACAGAGGCATGTATTATTATTATTATTATTATTGTTGTTGTTGTTGTTGTTGTTGTTGTTGTTGTTGTTGTTGTTGTTGTTATTATTACCTCTGAGAACTTGCTGTCTATAGAATCTTTGTCAGACCAAGCTCTGTCTTCGAGCTATGTTCACATAAAATCCTATTCTGAATCCATCCATGTCTCCTGCATCCAAATTTGTGTCCCAAAATTCTATTGATCACAGTCACAACCAGTGAGCTGCCAGCATTTGGCAAAGTAACAGGTTATGTGCTGTTTCTCTTTGATACTTCTCTCACATGCATAAGCTATTTTTTCATTGTTGATGAAAATGAGCAGAGGTTTATTTGTCATGTAAAACTCTCTCTTTTCCTGGATGTTCAGAGTGGTAGGAAAATTGTAAATCTTGTGTGTGAAAATAGTGGAAAAACACTTCTGTCCGCTGTTTGTGATGAGTATCCGTTTAATCATGTTTGCCATTTATCCGTTTGAAGTACACTTTTGTACACACACCAAATAACTGATCTACGTTGTAGTGACGACATTGGGGTGGTGGTTAGAGAAACATCGCTTTTGAAAAATGTAACACCTAGCCTGGGGGCTACATGACGAGTGTTTGTGCCAAGCCTGGATGAGTCAGGGAAAGTAGTAAACATAAATAGAAGAGTATTATACTGTGTTTCACAGATTGAAGCCATGAAGCCCCTCTGTTATGAGGTTTACCATTTACTTTGAGTGTTCACATGCCAAAACAGAGAACTCAGGGGAAGGAGGAATGTAAACATCACCCAAGTCTCTGACTTTAACCAAGTGGTGTCCACCCAATGATGTCTGGGACCATTTCAACACCCATGTTTACATCAGCAGATGATTAGTCCCTAAAATGTTTTTAATTGTTGTGCAGTCTCCGTCAGACATACATCTAAAGAAAGGCTTGTTTGCAAGAGTCGTTTGAAATTTCTTCACCCTAGTGGAACAAAGAATCAATTTTCCCGATTTCGCCACGCTGACGATCAAAATAAAGCTGACACACAATCGATCTTTTGTGTTGTGCTCTTACAGATGTATGCAACACCATACACTGGCAGACACTTGGGTGAGACATGACAAACTCCTGCTGACTCTAAATCGAACCACAGCCATCTGCTTCCAGCCTTACTCCCGCCATCAAAGGAACAGAGACGATCATGAAGACATTGCCATCGCCTCAGTGCGGATGGACCGAGTTTTCCTTAAACTTTCGGCAGGACATCCTTTGTTTCATAGCTGTTGTGAACAGTGTGTCATGTGGCGTGTCTGATGACATGTTCATTTCTGACTGGTAGACATCCTGTCATAATATCTAGACTTTTTGTAGGCTTGTCATGCTAATTGTTAGCATACTTAGTTACCGTTCTGGCATTTTATAAGTTGGTGTGAGTGTCAAGTACTGTACACTGCACTCTGTGACACATGCATATTACTACCCGAGTTTATACATGACAAAACTGTATCATGTCTTGAGAGTACTACAATTCCCGTGACATGTGTGGATCATTGGAGTAGTAATCCAGTTTTGTGCACATTCACTAGTGAGTCTGTGTTCGGCTGGTCTACACTGACACAGTCTTGTCAGCAACACTTTTTTTAACAGTGAAGACAAAGGCAAGGCAATGCAGATTTTATTTATATTACACATTTTGATAGCACTTTATTGGAACTACTTACTGCTAAGCATTTATTAACTATTAATCATTTGTTAACCACTGTTCTTACATTATTTTTCATCAGTAAAACATGTATAAACACATCTACAGACGTTAAGGCAGACAGAGAGGATGATAGACAGACAGACAGAAAGACAGCAGGCATAGAGCTAGGTAGCAGATAGCATAAAGACCAGCAGACAGGAATACAGACAGACAACCAACAGAAAAACAGGCAGCTGGGACTCGAATAATAGCTTACAAATGATAGTGAAGTGTTAACTAAGGGTTAACAAATGCATAATAAATGCTTCATAGCAGTAACTATTATACGTACCCACATTTCATACCAAAATAGCATTGCTTTACAAAAAGAGGAGAAAAAGATAAAAAAGAGAAAACTCAACATTGGGCATCAAAATTGCTTGGAATGGAATCATGCACCACATACCCACCACATACCTTACTTTCGACACACCAGAAAGTGGCATGTTCATTGTCATGGTAGAAATGCCCCTGTTTGCATCATGGGCAAATATTTTACTCTGACTCTAACTAGCATGGAATGATACATTTCCATGCTGTCATCATTTAACATTTTGTAGAATGTTAGTGGCATGTTAGATGTCCATGTGAGACAAGTTTAATATGACCCGCCAGTGATATGGGAGACAAATCGGAGGCATGAACATCAGTTATTGTGGCATGAAAGTTACATTTAGTCACTAGATTTAAAGTTACATTTGGGATGACTCAGACCCCGCCCCATCCCACCCCACAAAACCGGAGTAGCTTAACATATTAAAAACAGTAAGACTAGTAGTCTAGTATCATACTGTAGTGTTATAGTTTAAATTGGCACAGTGTGGTTTATATGTTTGACCACCAGTTTAGTCAGTTATACACAATATATTGCTAAAATATTTAATTTAACTGACAAAGTTATGCAGCACAGACAAAACAGAGTCTAGGCCTCCTATACTAAAAGAGCCTGTCTTTGGGTCTCATATGGTTAGACAAGTAGTGCTCACCACATACAAAACATTAAAATGCCAGTAACATCTGCACCAAAGCCACTCCCTAAAGACGTCTGTCAAAATTAGCACTCAGCTTGACACATATTTGTATCTTGTACTGACTGCTAAACACGCCACAGGATCATTTATAGTTGCCCTAAATGTCAAACTTAATCCAATTCAAACTTGATCTAATCAGACAATCTGATCATCACAGGAAAGGGAAAACATATTAAATACACCACGCCACGGATATCAGCAGTCCAATTCCTTACCCCATTTTTATGACATATCAGTCAGATATATCAGTGATCCGCTCATTGCTACATACTATAGCTTATTTCAGTGATTGCTGCAAAAAAGCACTAGGCATTGCATCTTTAAAAGTCAAATTTAAGTTGATATGCAGAGCTCTGCCTAACACCCCAGGGTCCATGCAAATCTTGGATTTTCCCAAAAGTGCAATACTATTAAACCACATTGCATTTTTACAAATTTCAAACATATCATAGGATATAACTTACGAGATGTCTCATGTCTACACTCTTACCAATTGATGAACCTAAAAAAGAGAGAGGGGGGGGGGGGGGGGGGTGCTCCTCATTTACACTTTAAATGAGGAGCACCTACATAAAAAAGTTATAGCACATTCACAAACACTAAATACCCAAACTGTTTTAAGATGGTTAATGGTATAATTGTACTGCATTCACATAAGGGGAAACATGAAGACAAGAACACCAAGTACCACCAAACACAGTTTAGCCATCATGTAAATATTCAATGTTAATTCAGTCATTTATTCTAAAGGTGATAAAGGCCATTTTGTGAATAATGATGAGGTCTTTATGAACACAAATGTAGGCATATGCTACTGAATAGATTATAAAATCTTTAAGTTCCCCCTCAGTCAAAAATGGGTCTTAAAAAGGATAACAAATGTCATGAAGCAAACAAAACTACAGAAACAGAAGATTTATGTCAAACAGATTACAGTTTTATAAATCTTGCTGGACTGTTGTAATGGTGTCCCACATGTTACTCCTTAGAAAGCAATAAACCTGGAAGCGTCTCTAAAGAACGAATCTGCTCAATATTTGAAACAGACCAAGAAGAAAGAGCACATTGGCTTTGTAAGATTCTTGGCTATTCCTGTCCAGCAGCTTTTGTATTGATTTGTAAATTCCCTTCACTTGTTTAGAAAACAATACGTGGTATTTTGTTTAGACATATGTCAGTGTTATTGGTAATGTGAGCCTAGCTGCCCCTCTAGGTCTTTCCAGAACAGACAGATCTTTTCACTGCTACTCAAGTCAGTGGGAGAGGTTTTGGTGAGACACAATTTCACCCTTGTCTCTCAACTGCTCCGAACACCTGCCAGACATCTTGCAGACAGGTTAAAAATATTGACATTTTAAAAATGCAAACATAAAACCATTCTGTTCAGTCTGTGGCATAGGCTGTTGTCGAGGACTTTTATTATTATTATTATTATTATTATTATTATTATTATTATTGGTATTATTAATAATATTGCTGTACACTGTGGGATACAGTGGGTAGTAAATCTATTTTATTTATTTTTTGTGAATTTATTTATATTTTGTTTAATCATGAAATTTTTTTGGCTTTATTTGTAAATAACAAATGTCTTTTTAATTCACTGATTTTTCTTAAACATATACCCATTTTAAAAGTCTGTTTATATGGCTTTGTTTCCCGTTTTACAATTAAAACAACACATTGATAATTATTTTATTAGTGGTGTGCCTTCTGTAAATTGTAATCCATTTAATGTGTGATAATAATGACTCGGTAATATTTAAATTCTAATAAAACCTAAAAAGCAGTTTCTTTTTCTCTGTGGGAAAATATACGATGAAGCTGTAATTTCCTGCATATTGTTTTTTTTTTTCAGATTTCCATTTTAAGGCTATGTCGGTGTTTGTGCTTTCAATTAATTACTACCTTCTTTTCTATTTTTAGCCGAGCTTGGCTCTGTTGTGTTTGGGTGCTCAGGGCTGGCCCCTTCTCTTTCATATGTGTGTGATAGCTCAACTGGCCACTAGGTGGACTCTGTGCACCTTTTGTAGGATCCACCAACGTGTTTCCAATAATTTTTCAGTTTTTTTGTATGGGCGAAACTATTTAGCCACTTATAATGTTTCACTTTCCACCATCTTGATAATCTGGGAAAGATGAACTGCGGTTAGATCGCTCCAAGGCCAAGGACGGCATCTGCCTCAAAAAAAAAAAAAAAAGGGCGAACTCTGCACATCGGCTGTCAGAGATCCCTCAGATTGCCCATCTCTCAGACAGCACATGCCATCGAGAGCCCTGGCAGACAGCGACACGGATGTGTGGTTGAAGCCCAAGTCACTGTGCCCGTCCAGGAGACGCGCTGCTGACATTTTCCCTCTCTCTCTCTCTCTCTCTCCCTGCATCCCTCTCTCTCTCTCTCTCTCTCTCTCCTCTCTCTCTCACTCTCTCCTCTCTCTCTCTCCTCTCTTGCTCTCTCTCTCTCCGTCGGAAGGAGCGGGGCTTTAGTGAAAACAGGGCTGGCCGCCTCGTGAGCCTTCGCCTCGCAGCAATGTTCCAACTGCTTTATTTTGTGTTCACATGCCAAGCCATGGCCACCGTGCCAACTTTTGCCACCCGCACAAGTCCCACAGGATTTTCCATTCCCAGATGATATTTATATATATTTATATATATATGTATTTTTTTTTGTAATCAAGACCCAATCCTCAGGGGACGACCGGATACTCGGTGTCCATTTTGTTGCAGCTCAGCCTGGGAACTAAGAAGTGTGTGTGTGTGTGTGTGTGTGTGTGTGTGTGTGTGTGTGTGTGTGTGTGTGTGTGTGTGTGTGTCGCCCCTGGTGGACCCAGCCAGCACTGAAACCTGCCAGTTGTGTAAATGAAGGAAAACTGGAAGAAAGTACTGATATCTCGACAGTCAAATGAATATAAAATTTGGCTACTTACATGAGAGCAGTGCAGTCCAAACAACCATTGTGATTGTATTGTGAAGATCGTATCCTAACTGCAGATTTTTGCCATGAACTCACAAAAAGATATGGGAAAAGAGTGCAGTCCTTTATTTTCCCTGACTAAAATGCGGTGTGGGTTTTTCTTTTCTTTTTTCCCTCTTTGGTTTTTTTTTTCTGATGCAACTTTGGCCAGCGGTGAACAGTATTAATATTTACAGCCACTGAAAGTGCTCTCTCTCCATTGAAACCATGTGTTGACGTATTATCTATCGTTAGACCAAGGAACTGTCTGATTGTCACTGACAGTGTCTCCCGGGTGCAGATTTACATACACCACCATCACTGCATCAGGGGGTACGGTAAGGGCATCCACAACATCAAAGCCAGGCAGGAGTACTCTAAGGTTGGCTGTTTAGTTTTAAATATGATCACATCAAAAGAAGGGAAAAACATCAAAGAGCGACTCGGCTGATCCCAAGCTCCCTAGCACCATCCTCCGTAGTTGTGTAACGCAACACAGTCATTTTCAGCCTCCTCTTTCTCAGGCAGAATCATTACCGTCTGCAGAACACTGACCAGACAAACAAACTATCTACCTACACTTTACAAGAAGAAATTCAAACACGAAACAAAACAAAAAAATCCTCAAAATTCCTCTTTGTCGGCCTTTTTCTTGGTAATTCACATGTCCACAATTACTGAAGCCGACACAACACAACACAACATTCAGCCAATGACAGCCCCCCCTCCCCTCCCCGCCATTTTTCATCCCTCCCCTTGTCACCCCACATTATCGCCTAGTCGGCCATGTTGTTTTGCACACTGGGTTGTCGCCTCTTGTGTCGGATCTGTGGCCCGCTGAGGCTGAAGCCTCTCGTGTAATGAGCAACAGATAAAAAAGACTTGCCCTAGCCATTGGCCCAGCCTCACCGGGAGAACAAGAGAAAGAGAGAGAGACACACAGAGAGACAGAGAGAAAGAGAGAAAGAGAGAGAGAGAGAGAGAGGCCACCTTTGTTCTTCTGTTGGTGCTGCACAGACTGCCAACGCCTCTTTTCCATTCATTGGATGCTGACCCCTGACCGATTTGTGTGCCCGGCGTGTGGAGAGGGGGCATCTGGACATGACATTCTCTTCAGGGGCCGCTCCTGCACCACCAGTGCCTATGTAGGTCACCGAGTCCCATCGTCAACCACTCTCACAGCAACTTAACTGTGTGTGTGTGTGTGTTTGTGTGTGTGCGCGTATAATGAGTGTGTGCGTGTGTATGTTTGTGTGTGTGTGTGTGTTTGTGGGTGCCCTCATTTGTGTGTGTGTGTGTGTGTGTGTGTGTCTGTGTGTGTGTGTGTATAGGGGTTAGTTAAGGGGGGAAAGTTCTGTTGTTGTGACCTTCCATGCGATTTGGTCGGACAAACGCAAACTGATGGACATTCCATCTGTTATGTGTGCCTGCCCTTGCTTCATGCTTGTTGCACTGTTATCAGAGTTGAGGGTCAGAAGGGTGGTTGTGTGTGTGTGTGTGTGTGTGTGTGTGTGTGTGTGTGTGTGTGTGTGTATGCATGTGTATGCTGTATTCAAAGCAGTATGAACTGCTCTCGGCCTAATGTGCATACATAAAATATTGTTGATCTACAGTGGGGTCGCATGTATGGCGACGTACAACAACAACATGTTCTGTTGCCAAGTTTCTGGATCACTGCCTTGGCCACCTAAGCATTGTGGGAGTTCAATTCACGCTTTTTACAAAAGGTGAGAAGGGAACACCTGCGTGCACAAGGGCATGACATTTTCATCTGAATGTCACACGCTTGAGAATATATATTTTTGGTCGAATAGAATGGATGGTGAGAGAAAGAGAGAAAGAAAGAAAGAAAGAAAGAAAGAAAGAAAGAAAGAAAGAAAATTGGGAGAAAAAATACTACAGTCAATATTTATTGAAAGAAATACATGTTTAAAATACAAATATAATATGTCAGTGGTGTGTGACTATATTAACTTTTGCGTGTGTCCCACTTGTGTTAAATACCTGGAATTTAATATTTCTAGGAATTGTTGACCAGTCTCACATATCAGCTTGGACACATTTTAGCCCCTTCTTCCATAAAGAACAGCTTTTAGTCTGAGATGTTAGTGGTTTTATTTTTCCCTCCAAAAAAACTGCTTGCTTCAGGTCCTTCCCCAACATTTCGGTTGGATTTAAATCAGAACTCGGACTTTGCCTTTCCAAAACATTAACTTCATTCTTCGTTCAGCATTTGTTGGCAGTACGGCCTGCTTGCTTAGGGTCATTGTCTTGCTGCACAAGCCACACTCTCCTCACATTCACATTACAGGCATATGACTTGACATTTTGCCTTTGAACTCGCTGGTATGATTCAAAATTCATTTTCCCTCAAAAATCGAAAGCCATCTTCACCCAAATGCAGCAAAACAAGTTCTTATGTCAGTTCTTGCAGTTTGGAATGCAATATTTTTCTCATGATAGTTATTGTGCTTGTCACTTCACAAAACATCTTTTTTTTTAATAGGCATTTCAGTTTGGCCTCGTGATGATTGCGAAGTGCAGTCTTGTAAGTGACAATCAATTCAGAATTGATTTGCTCTCAGGCCATATGGAAGATACAACAAGCTTTTAAAATCAATATTGTTTATAACTGTCACATGATCATATATATGTAATAGAATAGAATAGAATAGAATATAATAGAATAGTCTTTATTGCCATTGTACCATGTACAATGAAATTTAAAGCAGTACATTAAAAAAACAGTATATAAGTTAAAAAGAGCATATGAAAACAGGTAAATACGATAATAAATTCTGATAAATTATGTAAAATGTTACATGCATGTTTACATGTTACATTTAAATTATATGTATGTACAAACTGTACATATAACATGCATGTTTACATTACCATATTTAAAACTGATAAATATACATATACCATATATGTTCATTCATGTTATATTTAACATAGATATAATCATATATAAAGTCTGATGTAACCATGTGAAAAAAGAAGGATTTATGAAGTTTTCAATATACTTTAAAAAATGTCTAAAAGCTACCATGATGATATCAAAGCAAAGACCCCAGGAATTCACACGAAAAAAACATGCCTGAATAAAAATGTCAAAATGTATAATTTGTAAAATTTCAATGCTGAACTAGAGTTGCCAAAAAATATTCTTTGCTTAAAATATTAAATCATGAAAAAAGTAAAAGTGATAATACATTAATAACACATTGATTTTTTTGTGCAGACAGTGTTAACATAACCAAAATAATCTATGCTGTACCATACTGTAACTGTAACTGTTAACAGTAAACTATGAAAAAAGTAAAGGTTAATGTCAGTGTCATTCATTGAAGCACAAAATTGATTCGCCGCTCTGACACAGTCAATTCTATTCACACCGCTGAATAAGCCCACTTGTCCTGTCAATCCCATCAGTCCCAACAGTGGCAGTGTTTTTTTCTGTCATTGGCTGGTGCCTTGCCTACCTTTCATAGAGAGAGGGCACGGCGAGGGCAGCGGTCTCTTGTGTGACACTGTGACACAGATTAAGCAGGCAGCCTCGCCTTGGGGGCAGTGGTGGTGGCGGTGGCGGGGCCAGTTGACAGGGCAAGGCAGGGCAGGGCCCGACTAATACCCCCCTGAGTTCAGAGGGGTGGTTCTCACCGGCCCATGACCTCTGCTTCATACCGCTGATCTGGGCCAGCTTAGCGGGGTGTGGGTCAGGCATGGGTGTGTGACAACACACACACCAGCTTACACACATACTGTGCGCCCGCCCACACACGTACAAACGCACACACACATACATGCATACGCACACACACACACACACACACACACACACACACACACACACACACACACACACACACACCCATGCTCATAAACACTTTCTCATGCACACTTTAGATTTCATAGTGGTGCATACATATAATCCAGTGCACACACGCAATCTCACTTTCTCTCATTCTCTCTCTCTCTCCCTCTCTCTCTCCCTCTCTCACACACACAACCACACACGCACTGACATACTTTTGTACACACTCATGCACAATTGATCCTGTCTGCTCTTTAGAACACACACAGATTAGGACAGATACATTAAATTTCAACATTTTGTTAGACAAGGACAAATACAAAAAAGTCTTAAAAAAACCTAATCCCTACATTTTTCACGGAAATAAAAAAAAAAAACACAAAATAAATGATATTTATGGGCAAAACATAATTATATGAGATTATGTGTGGGGTTTGCCATTTGTAAAATAAGGCTATAACTGTACGCCAGTACTGAGGAAATATATAATAAATAAATATGATTTTGTACAGTGTGCGTATTAGGCCCTCAGTTCTGGGCGATATAGTACAAATAATGACACCGTTCAGATTATTACATTTGTAACGCAGTGTGGTGTTTTTTGGGCATTTGGGTTTCAGCTGCTCCAGCAAAGTGCAGTAATGTTGGCTATCCCAGCAAAGCAATGAATGACTGTCAGCAACGCAATGAGCGCTTTCACAAAATTGTGAGCCTCTTAAGTATCCTGACTCACTCCTCACAGCAGGTGTGCCTGATAATTTGGGAGAAAGCCTCAATCAGTGCCACAGGGGCGGGAAAACTAATTGGACATTCGTGGAAGAAAACCAAGAAAAGTAAACATTCACTTAATGAGACACAGAAGCCGCACACTCGCACACTCTTTTACGAAATGTAAAAAAAAAAAGCAAGAATAAAATAAAAGGCACAATGCTTTTTACTCCCAGATTTTTAACTCACTTCCTGGAGCGTGTTGCCATGAATAACATATTCTGTTTTTTTTTTGTTTTTTTTTTTTTCAAGCCTGTCCAGAACAAATAGTTTGAATGTGATGATCATGCGAGCCTGTGGTAACAAATCCACCATTACACATAAGTGTCACATCCCATGTCATCAGTCAGTGTCGACAGATGAATTACCCAGTAAACCCATATTAACAAATGACCCAGGAATGGGAACTGGATACTAAAAGCATGCCCTGGCAGGCATGGAGGAAAGCTATAGAATTACATTTGCCCCCTTTTTTCCCTGTTTCGCTCTTTTTTTTTTTGTCTGTCATTCTGACTTCTTTTATTTTACTTTTTCCTACTTAGTCTTTTATGTTGTGAGGGGCTCGTGGTCACACCTGTCTTCTTGACCTTTTTCTGTCACTTCTCTGTCTTCCTGAGTGACACTCTGTATCCCTCGTGTTCTATTGTCAATTCTGCCCCATATGTTCTGCGATCGTGCCTTACTGCCTACTACATGGCTGAAAAATGTATTGGCAGTCATTGATTTTCCTGTCAGCAGCCTCTGGGAAATTCCCTGGTGACGTGTCCTCCCCCCACACACAAACCTCAACCCCCCAGCACCCCTGCTGTGACCAGGAGTGGTAGTCGTTGTACCTGCTCACGAGGACTCGGAGGTGTGACCTGGGAAATTTCTCATCTGTCATCGGCTGACCTGCATTCTGGCCTGGGTCTCCAGAGGCCACGGGGGCCATTGATGTGAGCTCGGGTGTGCAAATCTCATTTTCCTGGTGAGTGTAATTATGCCTGATTTTCTAATGTTTCACGGTCTATCTGGTTTAAAATAAAATGTAGAAAAAAATGCACAAACTGAAATGCTGTGTTTTTCTCCTTTTTTTTGCATTCTACAACTTGTACCGCAAATTCAGGAGTATAATTTTGACCAAAGAACATGGAATACTCGTGTCATCCTGCACAAATTCATGGTGGTTTTTTAGAAGCTAGGCAAGAAGGCTGAACATGATTACAGCCGATTTCCTGGCAGTTTGTCCTCCTTTCTGCTAAAAATGTGATCTCCCTCCACTCGCCTCCCTGACACAGGCTACTATTTGCCTATCTAAATTTTATACACTTTCATTGGGACTGCCATTTGTGGTTACACACAGCCGAATACCTGTTGTGTTTGCATGAAAACACTAACATCCTGTCGCAAGCTGTCGCCTTGCTCCCAAATCAGGGCCTCGGGGGATGGCTGAAAAATTAATGAGCTGGTTGCGGCGGTCATTGTAACGGATGCGCCCTACACTCCTGACTCTAATCAGTGCTGTTTGACTCGTGTTGGCCCCGGCAGCCTATCATTATTACCACATGTGTCAGAGAGCCAGTACACAAAGCATGAGAGCACTAACTGCTGTCTAGTCTCAGTCACATACAGAACTGTGCTGAGTGTGTACAGCACAGCACACACAGGCGAAGAGTGGGAGTGGTGTTACACAAGAGTCGTTTGTATTCATATTGTATGTGTGTATGTGTGTGAATATATATCAGTGTCATATATATAGACACTTACGCACGCACGTGTACACATGCACACACACACACACACACACACACACACACACACAGATATTATATATATATATACATATTTATGTAAGGTAAAATGTTCTGAAATGTTCTGAGAAAATAGAATGTATAAGTGTTGCATAGCAACATGTTCAGCTGCTAAATAACTCATCGCTTGGGTAGTAGTTGATATTCTGTTACGAAGTGAATGAAGTAGTTGAAGTACCTGAAGCACAAAACGCGTTGGCATTGACAGTGGTCATAATGCTTTTTCAGTGGTTATTATACAAAAATATTTGACCTCCAAACATTGGAGTGGCTAATTCAAAGCCAGTGGAACATTCAGCAGCATTTTAAAGAGCTGTGCAATAAATAAATAAATAAATAAATAAATAAATAAATAAATAAACAGTATTGTGTAAGCACTGAGGATGTTTAAAGGGTGTTGTAAAGCAAAAGTCAATTTCAAAAATTTTACT
>CM059267.1:18707640-18740140 GCA_030347295.1 Setipinna tenuifilis | reverse complement strand
TTTAACAAGGTTAAGACATTTTTCTTCTTTTCGCTACACCTCTCATGATTCAGAGAAGAGATTCAGAGCACTTAGTAAAAAAATGGCTTTTCTCTACACCTATTACGGCTCAGACGAGAGATTGCAGGGCCCTCCGGGCAGTTGTTCCAGGTGTAACTGCCACAGTATTTGATGGCACCGCACAGTATTATGACGTCATCAGCCTGACAGTTCTACTATTCATTTCAATGGGACAAAATATTGCGAAAAACGGGAATAACGAATGAACGACAAGGGGTACCATAACTATTCAAATCACTGATGCATCTGCAGATCGTGCTGAACATTTCAGTGTTGGAATGGCATCTCTATCTCGAAAGCCCTAGGACTAGTAGTTCAGCAAAGAAATGGGTGAACAGAATAATAATAATAATACGTTTAAACACCACGGACAAAGAACAATAAGTGTGATCTTTTTAAGCACACTTAATAAACACCACTTAAGAAGAACAATAAGTGTGCTCTTTTCAAGCACACTTAACAACCTATCACAGTTTACTTGGATGGTCTGTAGGCTATTTACATTTGCTCAGATTATAAATAAGATATCTCTTAAGACTATTAACTACAGTTTAACAGTTTATGGTTGGGGTCAGAGTTAGGAGCTGGATTCCATTAAAGCAACACTAAGTAGATTTTTTAACCTTAAAATAATGTTTCAAAAATCATTTCAGTGGTTCACCAACTTGTAACAGGGTGAAAGGCACTTCTGAATTTGTAACAGCAATTCTGCTTCCAACCTGTAAGGCGAATGAAGACAAAAACTACTTAGTGTTGCCTCAAGGTGATGATTCATCGAGTTGAATTTCTCTGTGGGCAAAACTATATGTAAAGTGTTAGTCAAAAATCTGCCAATGTAACTGACAATCTGCCAATGTAAGGAGTGGGGTACTTAACATCTTTGATGAGAGCCCACATAAAATTCCTGCATAATAGCCAATGTTTCAGTCCTACATAGTATTAATTGACTGTTTGAAGAGTTATTTTAGTCAGAATACATCTGTAGATCCATATCACCCAACGTAGATGAACTGACTTTTCATATACAAAAACCTCATAAAACAGTTGATCAGGTATTTAAGAATTGCTCAAGGAATACCACCAACAATGAGGAAAAATGGTCTGCAGCATAAAACCCTCACTGGCATGCCTGGAGTTAAACTGTTATTAGAGTTTATTACATTTTTATGGTCTCTACATAGCAAATCCAATTTCAGCTGACATTTCAGAAATTGGGTATTGGTACACAGGTTAGTTATATCATCATAATTGTGTTGGACACTTATGAATTTGAGGTATTGACACAGTGGACTTGCATACTCCTGCCTCTCAGCCTCTTTAATCTCTGGGGTGCACCGATGAATGACAAGTTTATGACTGGCTATGCTGTTGTCTCCTCTGACTGTATCTCTGTGTTCCATGCATTGCAGAGTAACTGGAGTTCTTGTTCCAAGGCCAATTGAATTAATGTCATACACATTACAGAAGGTGGAGAGAAAAAAACTAAATTGCCTGAAATGACTGAATCTGATTAGCTTTGCAGCTGCAAGGGCTTTCCTCCAGTCATTTCCATCATATGATCATGTTAGATCTCCAGACTAAGTGGGTTTTATTTTTTTATTTTCTCTTTCTTCTCAGGTTTGAAAAACGGGCTGCCTGGTCTCCTCTCTCTTTTGAATCACACACACACACGTCACTGTACTGAACTGAGGGGAGTATGAAGTATCCTACAGTGTGTGTGTGTGTGTGTATGTGTGTGTGTGTTTCTTAATGTGTGTGTGTGTGTGTGTGTGTGTGTTCATGTGTGTGTGTGTGTGTGTATGTGCATGTGCATGTGTGTGTGTGTGCATGTGTGTGTGTCTGTGTGTGTGTTTGCATGCGTGTGTGTGTGTGTGTGTGTGTGTGTGTGTGTGTGTAAGAAATAGAAAGAAAGCCTTTTAATTAACACTAATTAACACTAGCAGAACCCCCACTGACCGTAACCACTCCTCTGCCCTGCAAGAAGCAAAGCATTCCTGCCAAGACGCATTGAGAGGCTGGGCGTTAAAGGTCTCAGGGCTGGTGCATCCCCGGGTCGGGTCGCTTGCTTGTCTCGGGTTTGTCCGTGTTTTTATGGGCAAAAGGTGAAGATCCAGTCACCCGTGACTTTATCAGCAGCTCACTCATGAAATCTTTAGCGAGAGAGCAGAGATGGAGCAGCAGAAAGAGAAGAGGGCGGGAGAGAAAGGAGAGAGAGAGAGCAGAGATGGAGAAGGAGAAAGAGTAGAGGGAGGGAGAGAGATGAGAGTGAGAGAGAGAGAGAGAGAGAGAGAGAGAGAGAGAGAGAGAGAGAGGCTGTGTGTGTGTGTGTGTGTGTGTGTGTGTGTGTGTGTGTGTGTGTGTGTGTGTTTATGTGTGTGAGACAGAGAGGGAGGGAGAGAGAGTGAGTCTGTGTGTTTGTGCGAGAGTGAAGAGAGACAGAGATAGACAGAAAAAGAAAGAGAGCGAGAGCGAGAGAGAGAGAGAGAGAGAGAGAGAGAGAGAGTGGGCTGACTGAGATCGTAGCACATAAGCAGAGTGCATCTTTATTTGTAGCGAATGCGGCACACGAATACCCAACAAATGTATGTTTCATCACCACAGCAATCGGAAAAACATTCTCCACGGCCCTGAACCTTCCACAGAAACCACCGAGCACTGCGCGTTCCTTTCGCACATCTACCACTTGTCACTTTCATTCAAATCTAATATTTATCATCCCTTAATCTATTTTTGAAAAGCCTACTTCTTACATCCTCGTCTGTTGGTGTGTTTTTTGTATGTATCTATATATATAAATATGTGTGTGTTTGCTGTTTATGATTAAGTTTGGATTAAAGGAGATTTCATTCCTGCAAATATAGGTGCATGTGTTTAGACAGCATGTTGGATCGTTGCGTGCAAACGGCCATGTGTCTGTCTGTGTCTGCGGATCTGAGAGCCTATGGCTGAGCACGCTGGCTTGCCATACGTCCCCTCTCCTATGGACGAATCAGAAGCCCCCCCTGAGACTCCGGGGGTATAAAGCTGAAATGACCTATGGTAAGATTTAACAACTGTTTTTGAACTCTGGGGATAGAGAGTGAGATAGAGGGAGTGAGAGAGACAGAGAGAGAGAGAGAGACAGAGAGAGAAAAGTAAGTCGTAATGTGCATGGAGATGGAATTTCTCTGTAGTTCTCCTTGAATGGTGAATCAATACGGATTTTGGCAACGGTGCGGCATGTGGGTCATGGGTCTAAACATGTGACAAATAAATTCACTTCTTATGCACTTATCCAGTTCGAGGTCTCGGAGTCTCGGGAGACCGGAAATAAAGCCCATCTGAAGTCTCCAGTATTAGCACTGGATTATCATTTCTAATCCATGTGTCATACACAATCGCCTATTACATCATTGTCTTATCATTTTCATGTGTTTTGGATTTGAATTTTTTAATATTTGACTTTATTTTGCTGATTCTTTGATGTGTTAGTATCAGAAATAAATTTCTGGGCTAAACTAATAGTAGTTTTGAATGAGCACAGACTTTAGACTTCACATCACAGAATTTAGACTTTTTTCATGTAGTCAAAAATTGAATTAAAAAAACACAATAGCGTTGTTTTTGTTGTGTGAGGTGAGTCACTGTCACCCTTATGTGTAATTAAAATATGCCTGTGGTTTTACAATGCTTCCTGATGTGAAGTACCCAAAAAAGGTGCGAGAGAGAAGCTGTGGTCAGCTGTGGTCCCACAGTATGTGTATTAGTATTCTTTTCATGGGTCCAGGTTGGCAGGAGACTGTTCCGTGACACTGGTTCTCTCACATTTAATGGAGGGTGAAGCTTAATGGTGGGCACTTAATTTAAGTCACGGGTAGAGATGTCCAAACCCATTAGCTCTTCATAGCACCATGAAATATTAATGAATCTTTGTGTTTACATTCTCCTACGCAGTAATTCACCTATTCTAGCAACAGCATAATACAATACTGCACACTGTTTGAGTAAAACATATTTAAACACAACTAACTTAAATGACATATAAATAAGTTACTTACTATATAACTGTCGCCATACTTGTTGTAACTGTCATACTATGTTTTGTGGATGTTTTTGGTCGTCTATGTTGGTTCAAAAGTTTGAAACTTCATGTTGGCTACAACAAAAACAAAATTGTTTTTTTCCCTGTATTATACTGTAACACCATTATTAAACTGCTCAGGCTAGCCATGAGCATTAAACCTTTTTTACCCTTATTCTCAAATTTACAACATATTTATTACAGTATTTGTTCCATATCACAGGTCTAGCCAAATTTTGGAAAATGACGCACTCTTACCTTAAACATAAATAAAATAGAATTGTTTGATGTTATTCTTGGTTAACTTATGTGGTTGCAATGCAACTCCCAACCACAACACTTATTTGTAGTTAACAGAGTGTGCCAAATGCCAAACAGCAGAACTGTGCTGGGTTGCCATATGTCGTCACACATGTACACGTGCGCACACACGCACACACACACACACACAGACTGTCTTTCTCTCTCTCTCTGTTACTATCTCTCTGTCCCCCCCTCTCTCTCCGTCTCTCTCTCTCTCTCTCTTTCTCTCTCTCTATCTTTTCAATAACATCAAACTTTGTCTTAAAGGAGAACTCTCAGAGGGCCAGTATTGATTTAGAGATGGCTTTTGATAGCTGAAATGCACTCAGAGTTTTAGACAGTCATTCACAGAGGATCTGGTAACGGCGGGGGTTTTACAGGAAGGTACGAGGGAATGTTTTGTCATAACACAGTTTTTACAGTTTTACAGTTTCATCTTTTATTTATGAAAGACAATATAATGTGGCAATGTGGAAGACGTCTCGCCATCTCACTTCCTGAGATCAGTGGGAAAGTGGAAAAGACAGCGCTGGTATCCGCGTATCCTGCCAAGACCAGGTCACACAAATCTCATTTTTCTTCACTCAGTAATTAACTGGATTTATCTCGCTGTTCTTCACCAATGGAGGGAACTTTATTGTAGCTCACAATCTTTTTCCTTTTTTTCCCAGAATTTTTTACTGGCTATTTTAGGACTTTATTTTATGGACAACTTCAATGTATGGTAAAATCGGAGAATGGGGGCTACAAATGTTAGGAGAAAACAACTTTCTCTAAAATGTTACTGGTATATTTCAGTACATTCAACAACATTTAAACAAATAAAAATATATTTTTTTTGTTCAGTTAAAACACTTTTTTCTGGCAAATAAAATGGTCACGTGTGACTAGCATATTGCTCAGGGTAATTTAGCATGGGTAAATGCCTTTTGTGTTGAACCTGACACGAATGCCCCAGCCCCCTGTTCACAACGCATTGTTGTCATAAACACACGGGTGTAACGTAGACTCAAGCCTCATCGGCAGGGGGATAAGCCAGAGTAGCGACCGGCTTTGCAGTTTAATTTATGACCCACAAGTCAAGCCAGATTAGGCCTGATAGGATCCTCGGTGCCATATGTGACCTACAATCTGCACCGCACTTGTATTGGCAGGCAGGAGGGTCAGCGATCTCCCTGGGCAAAAGGTTTCCATGGGAACGACCTCTGGATCTTCCACGTCGCTGTTTTTTGCAGCCCCGTGCTCATCTTGAGGGAGAATGATGCTGGATAGGTTTATGTCGGCTGGCTGTGTGTTTTTCTGCTCTAGTTCACTGTGGTGCTGTGGTCCATGGGATTCTTTCCCCTCTGTTTGTGACACTGCTCTGAAGCTTAATCTCCCACTATACAATGATGTCATGTCACACACACACACGTACAGGCACACACACACACACACACACACACACACACACACACATGCACAGAGACAGGGACCTACAGATTTGTACACAATGCGCATGCACAGACATGGACAGACAGACAGACAGACAGACAGACACACACACACACACACACACACACACACACACACACACACACACACACACACACACACACACACACACACACACACACACACATATGCATGCATGCATGCATGCACATACACAGGGACATACAGATTAGCACACAATGTGTACAAACACACACACACACACACACACACACACACACACACACACACACACACAAACACACACACGTAGCACACACGCACAGGCACATATATATTTGCACACAATAGAGTACACACACACACATACACATTTGCACACAATGGAAAGACACACACTCAGACACAGTTTTAACCCATGTTGTGAAAAACTTTGAACCAATCTTATTTTCTTCTTAAAAAAAAACAACAACAAAAAAACAAACAACCAACATGAGTTCAAATTTATCGAATAAATCACCTTTTCTCTCTGTCAGTCCTTGTTTTTGTCAGCCATGACCCCCACCCCCCGCACACGCACACGCACACCACCCCACACCGCTCCCCCCAAAACATCACGCACGTTGGAACAAACGCTCTCTGTCATGCTGCCTCAGCCCGTGGATTGCAGACTGAGCAGCTCAGCCGGTAATGGGGGAGGTCGGGGGTCGAGCCACTCTGGGCCAGCATGTCATTATTCTACTCCATGTACACATCCACACGCACACACATCGCCACGGGGAGTGTGTATGTGTGTGTGTGTGTGTGTGTGTGAGAGAGAGAGAGAGCGAGAGAAAGGGAGAGATACTTTGTGGGTGTGTCTATGTTTATGTGTGTGTGTGTGTGAGGGGGTGTGTGGGTGTTTAGGGAGTCATAGGCCCAAGGTGCATTTGTTTTTGTGCCGTGTTTTTATTTTGTTGTGGAGAAGGATTACTCATGTCTTATAGCCGTGCCACCATAATGGGCCACATCCATGAGTGGCACGCACCGCGCCGCCCCGCACCGCCCTGCACGGCGGTCAGCACCCCCAGGCGCTATGCTAAGTTCCCCTCCTTTTGTTGTTGTGAGCGGAGGGAGAAAACACAGGACCCGGCACCGCTAGCTCCACTACTGAGGGATGACTCTTAGCAAGCGGGAGAGCGAGCGGGCGAGTGAGCGAGTGAGCGAGTGAGAGATAGCCACAGCATATCCGTTATGTCTGCCTCTCTTCTCTCTTCTCCCGGGGACCCACCACAGCCTGCGCCGCCATGTCACTTGCGCAATCTGGAAATGATCTTAGCGGATGAAGAAAAAGAAAGAAAAAAGCAAGTTTATTTATTGGCAACATTTGAAAATGGAAGGCTCCATTATTTCATATTAAACACATGCTGTCGAGGGGGGGGGAGGCGCATTTTCAATGCCTGTGCCTACAGCTTCTTCCAAATTAAAGAGGGGAGGGGGGAGGAGAGGCGAGTCCTATGGAACTTTACCCTGAAACACCTTGAAATTATTCTGAAAAAGCAATTACGGCTGCTCTCTCCGAAGGGAGGGGTGCTGTGCTTTGGCTATAACCCTGTCATCTCCGTCCATTAATAAAATATCTTTGGGGGAACGCGGAGACTGTATCCATATTTCTTTGGGAGACGTGGGGGCATAGAGAAGGATGAAGAGGAGGAGGAGGAGGAGGAGGAGGAGGAGGAGGAGGCGAAGGAGGAGGAGGAGGAGGAGGAGGAGGAGAAGGAGGTGGAGAGGAGGAGCTCCCATGTGCAGGAGAGAGCTGCCGTGGAGGAAAAACGCGGCGGGACGGACTGATTATAACCCAGAGAATTCACAGGGCATGATAAATCCAGCCAATACCTTCCAGATGTAGAGAAATGGTAATCCACTACACCCAAACAGAACCATAAGGCAGGACTAGTGAGGACTGGCCCGCGAATAACCGTATACTGTGTCATGGAGATGGCCATATTAAGTCATTCGGATTTAGTACGTTGTAACTGACTAAGACTCTAAGTGCAGACCCTGCAACGACACTAGCCCACATTTGAGCTAGATCACAGACAGATCTGGGTCTGGAGATATCAGCTATCGTAGATTAGAGGTTAAGAAAAGTTGAGGGCAGTGGAGAGTGCATTAGAGTTCAGGAGGAATGGCAGGTTTTAATTGGAGCTGAAGGCAGACCTTTGCAGGTGCTGGACTCACCTGCCATGAGGGAGGCTGTCTAACTGGCTAATAATTTGGTAGTCCACATCGGCCTAATTCAAACTCTGCAGGTGTGCGTCTGTGTGAGACAGACGTGTGTGTGTGTGTGCGTGTGTGTGTGTATGTGTGTGTGTGTAAAAGGGTTGGCTGTGTTGAGTAGACTGTGAAAAAGATACAAAGAATGTGGTGTGATGTGTCACACAGTAAACATCAGCCAGTCAATGGAAAATGTCACTGTAGGGGTTACAACGTGCACCATGACGAGCCAAGAGGACTCACAAGCAATGAGGAACGTCTACCAGCAGGGCGGGGCAAGGCTCCACACAACTGGTGGGCTCAGTCAGTCACAGGGGTCTGTAAGGCGAGGGAGCAATCCTATTAGGCTGAGGAATCCAGTTTCCAACGGCCATCTGTTGCCCTGGGAAGAAGGCTACACCATCGCTGGGTTCAGTCGGTGGGGGCTGGAACACCCTAAAAATTACACAACCCACCCCAAAAATTCAAAACAACAGTGTCGCATTACTGGGAAAAATAATAACTTCACCGTCAAATGTACTGCTGTTTTATGTTGTTTTTTTCTCTACTTGTATTTTTCTTTTTAGGTCACGTTTGACAAACCTTTGGTAGGAGTAAGGTTTAGGGTCAGGAGGAAGAGATATTCCTGACAAAATGTGATGGATATTCTCCCAAACACACAATCAGGACCTCCTCCAACCTAAAGAGGCAGTCAAAGCCAGCATGGGGTTTGGTACATTGGAATAAAAAATGTTTCTGTACACCGTGGGAATGGTTGAAATGAAGTAAATTTACTGAATCAAAATAGGAGAATTTACTCAAGGAAAATATTTCTTTCTAATAAAACACTTTTAATAGTGTATTAGAAATATAGTGCACATGCACGCACACACACACACACACACACAAACACACACACACACACACACACACACACACACACACACACACACACACACACACACACACACACACACACACACACACACACACACACACACAAGCATCTAAACAGCCATTCACTCTAAGACCCAGATATACAGAAAAAATAAGACCCGGTTGTGTTTGTAAATTCATTTGGAGATTTTTATTTGAAATGCAAGAAAAACAAAGGTATCAACATCTTTCTCTCTCTCTCTCTCTCTTTCTTAAATATATGTATATATTTGACAATGTCTATAACCAACTAATTAACTAACTAACTAGCTAACTAGCTAATGAACTAACTACCTACATGGGGGGGGAGGGGTGGCAGAGGCGGAGGGGGAGGATGAGGGGGTAGGGGTCTCTCCTCTTCTGTCTCCTGCCACTCCTGGCTGCTCTGCGGTCTGTCAGCTCCTCCACCTGAGGAGCACTTCAGGGTCCACCGTCAGCCTGAAGCACTTTAGTGCGGCTGCTAGAGCAATCATCGATTTATGCGAGGAACGTTGTATCAATTAGGGGAGAGAGGCCCCTATCACGGGTCCATGTGTCCCCCCCCCCCCCACACCCTCCCTAAAGCCCCCTCACCACCCTCTTGGGTGAGTGCCGATGATTAACGGCGGACATTTTAAGACACCACTGGACTTGTCTGTGACTGTCATTTAGATATTTTTTCATGGGATTATTTTCAAAAAGATTGTTTTTTTTTTCTCTGAAAAACACAGCTCCGGATTTATTTTGGTGATAAAATATCCCTGTGCCACTGAGCCCAGCAGGCACTCTATGCATGGGACTATACTTTTTCCCAGGCTGCCTAAAGAACGAAACACATAGCTCTGCTAGACACCCGGCCATACACATGCAGAGGCCCTGTCTGATGTGCTCACATTCATTAAAAACATCTCCCCCCACTGAATGCCACAGATCTTTTTCCTCCTCATGTAGCGAATTACACATCAAGAGTGCATTTTTGTTTGTGACTTCTGCATGAATGCTAAGAGGTGTCATTTGCTTTGAACAGTCAACAGTTGCACTGTCCACTGTGGCCATCCATCAAGTAAGTTAATTAAAGCACGCCAGGGCCTGTTTTGACACTGATTGAATTTGCGGTGAATAATTGGAGCTAAATTCACATTTTGGCAGAGTGCATTGGAGTGGTGTGAGCTGAGCAGATGACTCTCCGATATATGAACCCCGTGCTTCTGAGGCAATTAAAAACCCGCACGGAATATACCTGTCTGAATTAGCCTCGCCCAGACAGGCTGCCCTCTCTCATCTAATCCCATAAATTACAATAACAAATAACAACCACAGGTTATTGACCCCAACTAGAGTGACACCTGTCCGACTGAAACTGAGCTCCAGATCAAGGTGAGCTGTTTAACGTGATCTCTCCGGTGTCCCACATCATTCACTGAAACAACAAGGGGGGGGGGTGGGGTCAGAGGCCCAGGCCAACCCAGGCAAAGCAAGGCTGTAATCTTCTGGTCAATGGCGGAGGTGTCACTGTAAGACGCAGGCGGCCTTCCTTCTGTTAATCCACATGTGAAGGGTCTCTCCAGATTAGAGGTCTAAGGGCCAGGTCAGGGATTAAGTAGACTCTTCATAGGAATCAGGCCACTTTAAGGCTTTTAGTGCTCCACTCAAGGTCCCAAGGAAGAGACTCCTTTTTGAAGCCGTTTAAGTAAGGAAAGCTTACATTTTTCATATGGAAACTAATTCATGTGCTTGAAAAAAAATTACTACTAAAGCCGTAGCATGTGTTCCAAATCATGACGAGTCATGAGATGCATCAATTGGAAACAGAAATATGTGCACCAAGCGCATGTTTATCTATACACTTAAAATATTTTATTCATTGACTTAAAACTGTCATACCACATTGAAGTTGTAAAGAAAAAAAAAAAACATCCAAATCGTCTTTCTGTAGGTGGCACTGTTGATGCAGTTTGGTGGGCATTTGTATTCTGTGACTGGTAAAACGGAACTCAGCTACACTGCTTGGTCAAGCACATTTCATTGAAGAAAACAGAGAAATTTGCCTTTTTACTGACTGTAATGTGCAGTTAAAATGCATATTTCCCAATCACTTTTATTTCCTTTTCACCTGAAATGCCTCAAAACAAAAAATCAGCCAGTCAGCCAGTCACAATTATTATTATTATTTTTTTTTACAGAAGCCAGTTCAGAGAATGGACTAATGCATATGGAGTATATATTTTAATTAAATGAATGTTGTCACATTGTCAGGGAATTGTGCTACTGAGACTGTAAGCTAATAGTGCATATTTTTAGGTGCTGGAATATTTAAGACAAAGTAAGCTTTCAGCTCACACACAGAGTCTTTTTTTACAACTAAATCCCATCTATCTATCTATCTATCTATCTATCTATCTATCTATCTATCTATCTATCTATCTATCTATCTATCTATCTATCTATCTATCTATCTATCTATCTATCTATCGGTCTATCTGTCTGTCTGTCTGTCTGTCTGTCTGTCTGGAAGTGAAGGACATAAAGGATCTGCCTGTCTGGCTGTCTGTCTGTCTGTCTGTCTATCTGTCTGTCTGTCTGTCTGTCTGTCTATCTGTCTGTCTGTCTGTCTGGATGAAAGTGAAGGACATAAAGGATCAATGACATCAGTGGAATGCTTTAACAGATCAAAAAAAAATGGTGACAACTTCCCCCTCTTGTGTATACAAACAATTGCTGTGACTGGGATGCCAACCATTTTATTTGTTAAGAGTGCATTAAGTACAAGTGTGCTGCCTAATGTGCCTGGTGGAATCTGTATGTAAATCATCATAATTACAGAGAGTGTATAATACAGTTTGGCCACAGATTATAAGGATTGCAATATATATACAAAACACTTGTGTAATGGGTGACAAAGCAAAGTTCCTTTACACGCCTAATGAATTATACAGTGACATTGAGTTTAATTCACCACTTCACACAGAAATAGGATGACCATGAGGCAGACTTTATTTTGTAGTCACAGTACAAAGGCATAGTGTGGCTGAGGCTTTTATACTGTTTTCCAAGAGCCTTCGTACATTTTATATCAGACTTTGAAGCAGCAACGTATACATCAAAGAGCTTGTTATCTGCAAATCATTTCACTTTACTTTAATCTCAAGTAGTCATGAGCTCATGATAAACCCATCAGCCAAACATTACAGATCGGTAAAAAATATGAAGCACGTTCCTCCCTAAAGACTGTCAGCCTGAACAGCCTGTCCGATAGCACTGAACACATGTGATCAGATAAAGCTAAATTTGCCCTGTTGATGTTTACAACCGACAGTAGAATCCTGGAATAAAAACATTAATGTCAAGGGATTAGGTCATAATTTTACTCAAAGGCTCTTGTTGACCTTCTGTATTTTATGTGCAAAGAGGGCACAGACTAAGATCGATCCAGAGTATACCTCCTTTTACTCATAAGGAATAATAAAAATATTTAAAACCCCCTTTTTTAATATTTCGGTGAACATATGTCGAAGTGCTGTACTTGGATTTTCCATAGTTACTTTATTATCCCTTCCACGTCTTTTGATATACATGATTTTTTTTTTTAAATCAGGCCAGAATTCGAAGAGCAACTGGCAAAAGAAAATCTTCCGACATTTTTATAGCCCTTTAGAGTGCAGATTAACAAAAATAAACTCGATTTCAACCCAGAAGAACTTAATCTAATGACCGTCTACAGGTCTGGAGTCATTTAAACCAGCACCTCTGAGGCCTAAAGCTGTGGTTTGACGTTTTATAACCGGCAAATATCGTCACATTAATATCATAATATCGGATGTCCGCTCGGAGAAACACATTAGGTTAGCTGGATCTTAGACAAGGGGGACCAGAGTGAAATAGATCTCGAATTCAAATGTGTTCAGACCCTGTCAATTAAAACAAACAGTAGTAGGAGGCCCCCCAAAAAAGCAATAATCCTGATGTTGATGTTTTGACTTCTGATCAACACAAGCGTTGGTCAGAGCTTCCAGGCATGTCCTTTCTGTTTCCTTCTTCCCCCGCCCCTCTCTCTCTCTCCCTCCATCTCTCAGTGTGTCCAGTCGGTGGGCCCGATCTGTTATTCTGCTCGCCCACCATGGCCGGGCTCCTTTTCAGAGACTTTGGGATTACACTGGCAGCCGGCACGGCAGGAAATCACTTCTACTCCGCGTTTAAAGGAAATTCCAAAATTTCTGTTTGCGGTCTGGCATGCTAAGGAGCGTGAATTCAGATGTCATATTCTCACCAACCAAAAATGACAACTGACATTGCATATCCCAGCAGCACTCTGCTTATGGGCCATCTTGAAGCCTCTCTGAGTTTCATATTTCCCTTCATTTCTTCACGTTCTACCTCCTAGCAGCTTGGCCAGAGAGAACAAGAGAGAGAGAAAGAGAGAGAGAAAGAGAGAGAGAGAGAGAGAGAGAGAGACAGAGACAGAGACAGAGACACAGAGAGACACAGAGAGAAAAAGGAGTAAGCTAACCAATATTGCCAGCATTGTTAGCCACTTTTGTGCCAGTTCGATTTTTGCATGCGTGGGGCTTTGTGGGCAGCTTTTAAGTGACTTGAGGTGATTAATTGTGGCTTGTTTTCAGGCTACATTCTTACTCAGAGTAAATCCTCCTCATGAAACAGATTTAACAGCAAAGCCGTGAATTTCTGCCCGAGTCCCCCATAATAGTGTTTTGCACAGTGTGGCCATGGCTTCTGCTCCTAAACACGTTCCCTGGTACATGGCGCCGTTTGTCAATTAAAAATCTGGCCTCCCCTCTCTCTTCGCTGACATTTTCGCTGTGGGGTAGGGAGAGTCACTGCCAGTGGTTTTTATCAGGGTCAAACATTTGGAATGTAATTAGAATTTAGAATTCTTCAGGGGTTCTTTCTCTCCCACAGCATTGTTTTGATTCCTGCGAAATTTCACTTGTTGGCCAATGTTGTTCATCCATGATACAAAGCTTAAGAAAAAAATAAAGATAATCTGTCGTCTCATTGACTAACCCTGTATTTTCTTTTAGAACACACACACACACACACACACACACACACACACACACACACACACAGTTACACACACACACACACATCAGATTTGAGGGATAAACTGAGAAAGACAAAAATGTTTTTTTAAAAATCTATATAATAATAAAAAGTGTACTTTCAAAACTTCACAACAAATGCTGATAATTGTAGCATGAAAATTGTTGAGGTCTCAGACTCAGACTCAGTGTTTTGTACTTCCTGATTTCTGACAGGAATGCACTCAGTGTATTCTTATGTCAAATTTCATTGTACCTGCAGGTATTTCTCATTAAACAGTCCCCGTTTTGTGAAGGGTTTAAGGTTTTTAGGCTTTGCTACACCAGGGAGGGAGTGGATGGCTGACATCTAATATTTCACTTTTTACAGGGCGTTTCAAAGCTTGTCTTGAATGGCTCATAACATTGGAAATCATGATGGGATAAATTTAGTATAATTAGCTACAATATTAAAGTCTAACAAGGGGTGGTGGGAGTAAAACAACAAAATTTTCACTCATAAATACTCCAGTAGTTGTTAATGCATTTAAATGTATTTACAGTGCATATGGATGGGCCTCTGTGTTCATACTGTTATCCCCTTGTGCGTGGATTTAGCTTTGTTACAGTATGTACTGTATGTTTATTGAGGGTTTGGCTTAGCTTGCTAATGCAGTGAATATTTGTTTAACTAACTAACTGACTTAGTACATTCATGCTGTAGCACTGAAAATGTGGTAACTTTGTAAAACAAAAAATGAATTAACCCGAAGTGGACAGTCTTCAAGATCTTCAAAGAGACCATTCATTGGTTTTGAAAACAGTTTACAAGGGATTTATTAATTTAAAATAAATGTTATCGGTTCTTTTTTCGATGAGCACTTTGATGAAGTGTTAGCATGATAGGACATAAAAGCATAACAGCACTTGTTTTGATAGCATGTGGAACTTATTGTCCAAAATTCCACAACATACTTATTGAAGCACTTTGTTAAACAGGAAAACCTGTTTAACGATTGAAACTGTATAACAGTAAACTCATGCCATGTGTTGTTGGAGCTCCATAGTAGTCACCTGGGACCACGTCTCCATTGCACTAAGAGCATTTTAGTAGAGGTAGTGGAGGTAAGGTACTAGCATACTAGAATACAGCTCTACGGTACATTTTGAAGTAAGCAAAGATACAAATGGACTAAAATACCCAATTTGTCCTAACTATTTTTTGTGTTATTAGTATTGGGATAAATATTTTGTCTCATTTAAATACTATCTATCCTTCTATCTATGTATCTATCTATGTATCTATGTATCTATCTATCTATCTATCTATCTATCTAAAAAGCAACTCTACGTTAAATTTTTAAGTACGCAAAGACAGAAATTGACTAAAATATCCGATCTATCTGTCTGTCTATCTGTCTGTCTGTCCGTCTGTCTGTCTAAATGCATCTTTCTTTCTCCAGCTGTCCATTTAGTTGTCTGTAATAAAATGTGTGTCTAATTTATTTTAAAAAGTTAAATAAAGTGAAAAAAAAACTTTTCTGTGGATAATGGGCCTTAGGTTTATCCATCAGCACAAGCACATTTCACAAAGATGAGATAAACACCAACAGTCCTGTCTGAGAAACCAATGGCGTAGAGGACTAGGCCTACTCATGTGTTATGGCAGGCTTCGGTCTGCCGAGAAGTCTCTGCTTTCTGGAGAGAGCACGAGCCCACTGAAACCTCCGTACAATTTCTGAGAGGGCCAAATCTAGCCCCCCGCCTCCCTTCCACCAACCCACCCTCAAAATCAGGAGCCAAAAGATACAATCGTACCATGTAGCAAAAAGGGATAACAGCAACTTCAGGCAAATGTACAACAGAATAAATATAATCAGGGATACTAAGTTTCATGTAAAAAGTTATCATCTAAAATAGGTCACTTATACCTATAATTTGGAAATTCCTTCAGCATTCAGCCGCAATTTGTCACAGATTAAATATTCTTTAGCCATATCACATTTAACCACACCTAACCATTATTTGTTTTAATGTCAGTGTGAGTTTGTGTCACTTACTTAAATTGCCAAGAATACATTCAATTAAGTGTTTTTACGTATGTAAATTGTTTAGGCATCTTCATAACTTTACCTATTTATTGAGGCTTGCAGTACATGGCAGCAATACCTTATAGAATTCCTTCTTTCTGGGGTCTGAATTCAATCATTCTCTCTGGAGTCTGAAGACAGCAAATTTGCCAGGTTAGATTTGCATACAGGGGGCTGAATTCAGCAATAGTCCAAAACCGACCTTCTGGCTCAGAATTTCTCTGGGATCACACTCAATATATTAAATCCACATGAGTTTTGAATTTGAATAGGCAAAATGGCAATAAATGCTCATATAAATGTTAAAATGTATTATATGACTAGTATTGTAAGGTGGGTTTTTAATCACTACAAAAACTACTTTAAACATGACACAGTATCAAATCTAGCAATTTCTAATCTGACTGTGACTTAATTTAATGTTCATTTCATTTCATTTTATTTCATTTCATTAATGTAGGTGGTCAAGAAGTTTAACAACTTACAGTAGAGTAAATAAATGTGCACAACATACTGCAGCAATTATGAAACAAACAAACCAGCGAACATAATGGAACAAGTTCGTAATAAATAGATGATGTAGGATACCCATGACCTTAAAATCATGGCATGGGATGCGATCGTGCAAAATGGCAAATTATCCTCATTAATTTTCTTTCAGTAGGAAAACATCCCCATCGGTTGAAAACACGCGGCTGCTAGGATGCTTGCGTTATTATAACGTAAGACAGGATGACTGAAACCATAGCCTACCTTTAAACAGTCTTTGCGACATTCATTCAATCATGTCTCAAGTATTCCAGAAAAATTGAAGTATCTTTTAGGCAAGCGAAGTAGTGGTTCTTTATCTCTCTGATTGACAGCGAGAACATAGAAATATGCTCACTCGGGAGGTCGCTGCTTCGAGCTTGCTACTCACAGTCATTAAAATCTTCATACGGTGCTTCGTTTTCAATTAGTAAACACTGAATTAGGTCATTCATACAATATCTTTTTTTAAATTTTAGTCTTAGTTCATTCACAGTTCGTGTCCACAACCGCAAGACATAGAGCTCCCCTTTGTCTGCCGTGTTTGGTCTCGCCCAAACTTGCTTCGGATTTTAGTCCTCGTCTATGGCATCGCATTCATTCAATTGAAGGTGAAAGTCTGCCTGTCCCCACCAGCTTGTGCTCTCAATGGCTTTCCGGACTTCTTTTATTTGAATGCCTGGACTTTTTTATCATTTCGCCCAGAGAAACCAATAATGGATATCCTATGGATTTTATGGATACTACCCACGGCATTGGCTGTTGAAGGTAAGATATGGTTACCACGATTTGGTTTTCACAGCATCTTGCCGAGAGTTTATGGTTACGGCACGTTATGTATTGAACCCATTCCAAGATATGGGGACGCGCAATCAGTGTTAAGCTTAAAAAGGAAGAAAAAAAACGAAATGGGCATTTTGTCGTGGGAACAAGCAGTAGACTTAATGTTCATAGATTTTC
This sequence comes from Setipinna tenuifilis, assembly GCA_030347295.1. Classification (NCBI taxonomy): domain Eukaryota; kingdom Metazoa; phylum Chordata; class Actinopteri; order Clupeiformes; family Engraulidae; genus Setipinna; species Setipinna tenuifilis. Next base: position 18,722,516 of record CM059267.1, on the reverse strand, counting down.
TTATGTGTTTTTTTCCTGGTAACAAGGCTACAGCTACTCGTTAAAAGAGTAAGCTACAGTGCCTCAAACCGCACAGGTTCACAGCATCTTTCAAAGTAATTATTCTCAATAATTAGCGTTCACCATTTGTTTTGTAAACCATCTTGTCATCCTGATATTTTCAGACTCCGTAATCAAATGTTCTTACTGAGAGGAGAATCACTTTGCAACGGTGTAATACTTTACGCGTAGCTCACGCTAGAGCACATTTATTCATAGAACAGAAGCATGGACGATTGGCTCATTAAATTATTTTTCCAATAGCCAATTGCAAATTACGCTGCTGCCTCCAAAATGTATACTATACGTGGCATGCATAAACATGAGTATGTTCTCTTCTCCAACGGGGATGTTGCTTTGAATTTAGCCCGTCCTGTAGGACAATGGAACAGATCTTCAGTATGCGACACACGCTCATATTTCAAGCGCCTTGAAAGGGTTTAGTTATTTGTTAAATGTCCACATAAACAATTAAGCTGTCGCAAGGACCAGGTCTTAATGATTTGCAATTTCCGCTGAATAAATGAAACCCCGTGGCCATCACCATGCGTAGAGCGTCCATGGGGTGCACGAGCCTCCCGCGGCTCTCGCAGAGGCCGACTCCTTTGAGCAGGTAGCGCACTCAGCACGAACGTCAAGCGTGTGCTGTGTTCAACTCCAACCGCACAAATGTATGTATGTGTATGTACCATACAGGTGTTTTTTAAAAAGCCGAACAACATGGCATTTAAGAATAAATGTTACTGCGGTGTAAAATGTAAAAGCTGAGAAGAAATCAAATTAATAAATAGCATTTGACACGCTGTTGAAAATCTAACTGGCTGAAGTCTGTGAGGGAAAGTTATTTTAACACTCTACACTTAAGGCAGCCTTTCTATGAATCTTTCAGTGTTTCTCCTATCTTGTTCCAATATAAACTAAATGAAGCAGTGTACACAATAAGGGCAAGTGGAGAAGCAAGCACCACGACCATTACCGACTCATTATCATTATTAAGGCCTACAGTTAAGGAAATCCTTAGGTAGTAATACACAAATTATCAACAGCAGACTTAAATAAATTATAAAATACTGTTCACAATGTTTCCATTATCACTAAGTGCTGTCTATGTAAATGTAACCCTAGACATATTACATTGAGTTTTTACAAACTTGCTGGTACTGTATTGGGCTACAGCACTGTGCTAAAAATGTGGACTTGGGCTTTGAATCAGTTATTTTGTTAAATTGTACACCCAAACTCACAGGTGAAATGGTTTGTGGTCTTAGTATCAGATTTTCCTGCATGCAATTGTAAACTGTTTATGACAACTAAGCGGCAATTGTAAAGTGTTTATGACAACTGAACGACAACATTACTTGTGAATTACAAAGAAGCCTATCTAAAATGTGTTTGCGAATGGGAAATGATTCACTAAACTATGACCAAATGACGAAGAAAGCCATTAAAGTTCCTAAGGAAAAAATGTTTTTAATGAAACACTTCTGAATGAAAATACTGTTCATAATCTTAGTAATTTAAGCAATGTAAAAACAAACAGGCAAAAAAACCCAAACAATACTTTCTGTGGAAATCTGTTGGCAAATAGCCCAAGGTTAGTTATAGAAGTAAGAGATTTGTTCACGCTGTCCGTTTCCAGCATGCCCTCCTCTTTGCTGTAGCCTATGCTCGAGATATCTCCATACGGGGTGGGGACGGGAGACTTCCATGGCAGACATTTTGCTCTTGATCTCTCTCTCTCTTTCCCTCTCTCTCTCCCTCTTTCGGCTTATTCCAGGGCACGACGTGGCACCCTACAGGTTTCTTTTCTCTCTCTGTATGAATGTAAACACTGATTCAGGAGAAGCCACTGTCAATAGAGGAAGAAGATATTAGGGCGCTAAAGTAGTGGTGTGGCAGACTGAGCAAGGGGGGCCCCTGTCTTAATATGCCTTTCATGTGTGTGGTTGTGCTCCTTGGGGACAAAGTTCCAGAACGTTTCCAGGGTTTTTTGTTCCCCTTCTGTCCTCTCTAATTAAAAAGTAACTGAATAACAAGATAGGCATCAATTATTCCAGATAATTTGTTTGGATATTGTAGTTAGTAACTTGGTGATGACAAGATGGGCCTTATTTTTGGTGAAACCGCTTTGTGACGGACGTAAGTCTTTTACATCTTCAGTTGCCGAAGCTATATTTTTAGTCGATGACGATCATGGATTTCAGTGTCGTGAATGGTCAGTTTTTTCCTTTCGCTCACATCTTCCCCTTGATGTCACCCTAGCTTGTCAGCCAATGAACATGCAGCATTAGGCCACGTACGAAGAATCAAGAGTTGAAAAAGAGGTCACAGAGACCTTAACCGAAAAACAACAAGCTTTAAGAGATTGTGTGACAGAAAAAAAAGATTTTCATTTTATTCTCAATCTCAATATTGACAATCCTGCTTAAAACATCCTGGTGGAAGTATTATATCAGTGGAGATGAATATTTTCTTTCAACAAAGATTCATTTTTGACATGATGTCTGTCATTTATTCTGAATGAAAACCATCAATTGTTTATTATTTGTCTGTGATTTGCTCTTAAAGTCCTTGAATCTGCTCTTAACAATTGTACACATTTTGCAATGTAAATATCAGCAAGAAAAAAACACACAGATCATTTTCTTGTTGGAGGTTTAATATATTGTGTATGTCACTTTGTTTGTGGTGCAAATAGCCCATAGAGAAAAGATAAACATAAAAGTAAGTTTCCAGTAGTTGTTAATGGCCTAATGTTACTGTGCCTCCTAAATAATTAACTTTTACACATATTTGTCTGTACTCTCCAGCGTCTAAGGTTTCGTTCCATGTAGTGTTTTGAACTTGGCTTAGGATTCAAAGGGTGCTCTGCAGGTGACAAGTCTAAAATATGCTTCATCTTGTAATGTTTTTTATTTAATACGATCTGGCTGCACGATGTGGCTTTGATGTAGCTCAGTTATACTGCGCTCTCCACAAGGCACAGTCTCCTTTTTCATCTGCTTGCTTTTGATTCTTGGCACTTTCAGACGCGAGGTGTGTTTTCAATTAGCCCGTGTAATTCATCTGCGCATAATTAATGAATGAATGAAACCACAACGTCTGCGTATCAGGTGTGTTTGTGTCGGCCTCGATGTCCTCACTCATCGCAAGCATCAGTTTGGGATCGACCGGGCCCGTTTATGTGCCCGGTTCTTCCAGTGCTCACATATCTAACTCATTCGAATGAGAAGACGTTTGCAATAAGCGAGCCTGTGTATCTAGGCCTAACCGGCAACCTCAAATATTTCGAACAGACTGTTAAGCAAAATGGGTTATGATGTAGACCACTGGGTGGTAATATAATTTGTGAAACTCTCCCTAATTTAATTTCTGTACGATTTTTCTGTCTATGTCAAAATTAAAGACAGTCTAGTTCAGGACCTCAGCATTTTAGATGACAGTGTGCCACATTTGGACAGAAAATCGAGTGGGAGGCTGATGGCATTTTAGGCCCATGCGTGTTAATTATTCAGTTGCGGGGTTCTCCAAGACTCTTTTACATTTTTTTTTACTAGCTCGAAAAGCGACTAGTTAAATAAAACAGTCTCAGAGACTGGTCACAATTTTTTTTATTTAAAGTCAAGCTAGAGTTATTGCTATTCAGTGGTATTCAGCAAACCCATAATTATTTAAAAAACTATTTTATTCATTTTTTCTTGTCTGGATACATTTTGTAATAACTTCTCAATGAAAGAGTATTATGTGGTGATCTCTCTGTTCAGTGGTTTACATTGAAATATTTTATCAGATCTTTGTTGGAATAAAACAGTAAAACACAATTTGGGATATCTTTCACAATATAGTACCACGATTGTGAGCGATTACAGAACATACTTTCATGACTTGTGTGTTTCATATATTTTTCAGTTAAAAATCTCTTTGTAGCAAAGAGTAGACATAGCTCACCGTGGGCAACGTGCCATTCATATACCATTCACAGTGTGTAACACAACATCAAAGCATAAAGGAGTCATAGGACTTGGCATGCCTGGCTGGCTTGCTGTACTTATAATATTTTAAATCCTTATTTTTGCCTTACACAAACATCAGGTAAAACACACTGAGCGTGGCCAAATTTTTCCTCATGCGTAGCAGATCAGTGGAATGATTTGTTTGTTAACATGGCTGTTTTTTAAATCAAGATTTCCGTTTATAAATCTTTGCCAAGTGTAAATAAGCTTCTTTCAAATGTTAATTCAAACAGTCCATTTTAAACTGCACCACAAGTGTGGGTTGTTAAAGTGGGAGTCTACACAGACACACACACACAAATACACACACATACGCACACACACACACACAATAGTTTTGGATGAGGAACAAAAGACAGAGCATGCAAGAAGGTGGGATGTGTGTGTGTGTGTGTGTGTTTGAGTGTGTGGAGGGGGGACTGAAACGGGATTAAATAAAGGTAAAACGAGCGTCATTCCCAGTCCTGCGCTTTCTCAGTCGGCCCAGAGAGCAGATGCAGAGAGAGAGAGAGAGAGAGCTCGTCTGCACGCCAGCCTCCACCAGGGCTTTCACAAAGAATGAGCCCCCATTCAGCCCTAATCCACGCCGCCCAGGGCCCAGCTATTGTCACTTTGCATGCAAAATTTCAATTAGTGCTGGTACCAGTTGTTTCTGGCGCGGGTGGGTGTCACGTTTCGGGGACATGCATGGGGTACCTTGACGATGCGTCATGGGGTGGGGTGGGGATGGGAGGGGTTTTGGGGGGTGGGGGGTTGGGGCGTTTTAGGGGTGTGTGTGGGGGGGGGGGTGGGCTGAGGGAGAGGGCTTGTGTGTTGGGAATGTGGGCAAATGCCGGGGATTGCCCGTTACACAGGCACCTGGTCACTGGCAAGGGATGACGTCATTAAGATATTGCTTGGTTCGGCCATTTTTGTTTTGTGGTGATGTGATAGCGGTGGGCTGTAGTTTGGGGGAAAAAAGCCATACCAGACCAAGAGCGGATTGTAAATAAGCCATTCTCTTGTACTGAAAAAGGCATTTAATCAGGGCTGCTCTAATTGTGTTATAGCCTAAATAATACACACAAGATCAATGTTGTCTTACTGGATGACTGGGAAATCTAATTACTTTTATGTGTTGGGTCATAGCACCAACCCCACCCTCCGCATACAGTAATCAGCAGGTCCAGCAGGGGGGGATAAATTATTCACCAATTAGACACGAACAGATTTCTGCTCATGTAAGCTGTGTATCAATGGCTATGAATAACTTACTCATAAATTTAAATACACAATTTTTCACATTTTTTGTAACATTATTATTCGTTAACGGAGAAGTCTGCAAATTCCTGCGCCACAGCAGGAAGGAAGAAAAACTTGACCAGCTGTTTCTACAATTAAGTGTTTACTCAGTGGCTTGCTGGACCAGCGTCAGGAGAGTAAAACTTGTGCCGTTCCAATCAAAATCCCTCACAGCGGGACGGCCATAGAGCAGCTCCCTGTCCCTTTGTATGGGATTGGACAGAGACTCAGTGCCGCTGCTAGCCCCAGTCACACGCTGAGACAGCCAGCAAAAGGGAAGCCACAAACCGGAGGCGAAAGCAAGCTCAAGTCCCCCCCCCTATCCCACTCTATCCCACCCCCGATGAGATCACTATTAGGAATCTCCTCTCCAAAGGCTGCAGTAGTAATTCACGAAAAATGATTTTTTGGAATCGCTAAACAGAGTCTCAGCTGAGAGGAGGGCCCTGTCAGTCGGGCGTTAGTACGGGGCTCTACGGCAGGCTCGGAGTCGGGAAAGGAGGACGGGGAGGGTGACTGACACAGACTAGGCTGCCCTATCCACAACTGGCTGTGTGCTTGGAGCATGCCCAGTGTGCCACTGTGACGTTGCAAAGATAGCTGCTTTTTATTTTGTGCGGTCTCTACCGGACTGGGATATATTATTTGCTGAATTTCACCGATTTGGTTCTGAGAGAATGGCTTAAAAAGACATCAGGCTTTTTTTTGTTTGTTCTGTGGCTGTGAGTGTGCATAGGGGGAATTTCAGTGAATGAGATTTGTCGAGAGTGAAGTGAAGTTTTAATCAAGGGATAGGAATTTTGACTGTGAGCCAGTAGGGCTTGCGTTGTTCTCCTCTCCTCTCTTGCGTTGTTGACGGGGGGATGCTTGCTGTGGGGCACCTCTTTGTAGTCAGTGTAGATGAAGAGTAGATTGCTGAGGACGACGAAACGCTCCCCTCGTGAAAGTAGGTTAATTTCTCGCAGGAGAAATGTGCCGCCTAAACATCCTTGATTTCATTCAACAAGGCTGATTAGCCCAACATCAGACGCATACGCCAACGCCAACGCGCTCAATGTGCACAAAACACATCTTGAGAAATAATTCATCCATCTTTTTTTCCAAAAGTTCTGAAATTTGTTCAGAAGAAAAAAAAAAACAACAAACTCTGCTCTAAAAGCTACCTATCAATGTCTTATGGGAACAGTGTAGAATTTCAGCATAAACTTGCTTTCCTTTTCACTCTTTCTTTCTCTCTCTGCTTTTTTCCCTGCCACAACACTGGGAGTAGTGTCGTGAAGGGGACAATTGAAGTCCTATATGTTACAGAAAATTGTATTCTTTACTAAGGATCAGTTGAAGGTGGGGTTGTAAGGTCATGTGAGCTTTTTTGGGTGTTGTTTTTCTTCAAATGGGTAAATGATAGCTGTGTTGTTCCACCTTCAGGCTGTAATTGCTTCAGTCTGCTGTCAGGAGCACGGTTCAGTTCGTCGAGGCCCAATACTGACGCAGCGGTGTGACTAATGCCGTTTGCAAGGACTAGTTCTCAATCATAATATAATAACATGCACATTAACATTATTTGTGTAATGCCACTCAGTGGAATATGTGGCGTTTGGCGTTGGCGGCTGAAGCTAAATTGCAGCTTGATTAGCTTATAATTTTATCTGCGCTGCCTGTCCCCCTTATTTACACATTGGAGACCCCTTTCTATTGCTCACAGATGCGTCCTCCTCCTCCAACGTGTGGATTGGTGCGGGTTAGCCAGAGTGTTGCCGGTTGCTCAGACACAATGGCTCAGCCCGGCCCGGCCCGAAGTTTCTGCCGGTGCTGATTGAGGCCTGATTGAGACACTCAGAGACAGATTTTCCACATGCTTTGCCAGAGCGCAGAGATAGCCGCCTCGTCCAAGCACGCCGCCGAGCCTCACACACACACACACACACACACACACACACACACACACATGACTGACTAAGCTCCCAGCGGTGGATGTTTAAATGAAGATCTTTTTTTCAGGAGTGCTGGGGATAGCCTGTATATGCACCCAACTCATTAAAATGTTCATGCGATTCAGATTGGGTGGGGGGGGGGGCGTGAAGGCAAAACTTCTTGGGTGGAGAATGTGAAAATCGCAGAGGGAGGATCAGTGTTTGGAATGAAATGGAAAGCTGGCGAACCAGAGCTAGGAGACATCGCACCGTGGCGGTTCTCACATCTGGCTGCATCCTCCCCACCACCTACCCACCCACCCGCCAACCACCTAGCCCCAACCCCCCCCTCATCCCCCCACCCCCCACCCGCAACTGATGTTCTTGTTTTTGCCCAACAGCACACCTTAGCTGGTGATTTTACAGTACTCTGCTGCACTGTAACTGGTTAAGCTAATTAAGTTTTAGGGGCTAATTGAATGACTGTAATTGCATTAAATCCCCGCAGACATCAGGGCCTGGTATATACCAGGAGAGGCCTCAGAAAATGAAAAAAAAGAAGATGAAAAAGAAAAAAAAAGATTTTATTACAAAATCAGTGACTGACTTTAGTAGGTATGAATCAGAAAGCATATTTATGACATCCAATTACGGCCCAATTAAAGCCTTTATACATCGCAAGATCACAAGTTTCCCGCAGATCAATTGCATGCCCATGGGACATCACATGTGCTGGCTAAGTGGCCAATTAAAATCTCCAGGCAAAAGAATACAGGCCTTGTGTTGGTTCGCCTTTATGCAAATGGTGTACATGGGAAGAGGGAGAGTGGCAACGATTTTCCAGCTCAGCTTGCACGATGGAAAACCACAAAGTGTTGTGTCTTGTGGCCCAATTGACATGCCGTAGCAAAGAAAAAGGGGAGGGAGGGAGGGGGGGGGGGGGGGGGGGGGGGGGGGACCGCAGGGAGCACCTTGTTTTAGACACCCACAATCCTTTAAAATGTGGTCAAGGTGATTAAGCAGTAATTATGGAAATGCCCATACCGGTGCACAGTGCCACAGAGCTCTGGGTCCATCCCACAAGAAAACTCTGTGGCTGAAGAAAATAGGGACACCATGTGTGGTAATGTCTGTGTTTATCAAAAATGAAATGGTTGTGTTTAAATCAGAGGCTTTGGTGTTTGTTCACCTAACATGAAAAACAAAACCAGTGTGAAGTCTTACTCCTAAGCCAAAATGCGCTCCCTGCCAGCCAATACCTCAGTGGAGTTGGTACAGATACACATGGATTCTTCCTCTCATGTAGTATGCAAGCCAGATGAAAGCCTGTGGGGGAAAAACAATGGCCTCTCTGTTTATAAAAGCATCAGTGTAAAGACATAATAAAAAGTCATGTCAAGCTACTCATAAAACATGCATGCTAGGATTAATTTATGTCAGTACACTTTGAAGAACATGACCACATGACCATGCTAAGAAAATCGCTGCAACCTTTGGCCCTAGGCAGCAGTACAAGGCTGTGATTGTGCCTTCAGTTTCAGACCTGGTTACTCAATGCATCCTCTCAGCAAGACCAGTGATAACATCTTCATAGTCATTGTGTCTTAAGGATGCCATGAAAAGAATGTTCACAATTTTTGTATCTTTTTTTTCCGTGGCATATTTAATTAAACAAAACTGCAAAGTTGAAAGTAAGGTACGGTACTTAAAAAAATACAAATAATAAGAATGAAAAATGAGTACAAAGAAACCTCATCTTATTTGAAATATGACTGACAGACCATTTGGCAGAGCTTTTTCATGGGCATTATGTTGATGACTATGCCTTGCACAGTGTATAAGTTATTACCGGGGCTATTGCTGCAGTCACTACACTCTCAGAAAAGAAGGTACAGAATTGTACTTTTAGGGGTACAAAGCTTGTCACCTCGACAAGCACATAACTGTACCTTTTAACCACTGTAGTTTGTACCTTATCCAGAGCTGAACCTTGAGGTCCAAATGTTAGCCTATGGGGGTAGATTAATGCTGATTGTACCTTAATATACAGATTTGTACCCCTACTGTCACATTATTTCTGAGAATGTAGAGCTACATTAGAGGTGTGTTACATGACATCAGTCACAAAAATGTGGAGTTGGTGCAAGATCTCTTCATGATTGCCACACGTTAAAAGAAAAGTCTTGCACCCACTGTCTGGTCTGGTCCACTGGTGCTTTAGTGATTTTTCAGAGGAAATTATGCAGGACTGGGATTGCTGTTTCAGTCTGCCAGTCCACTGCCAATCACAGTCCCACTTTCAGACACAATGCCAGTGCCATTGCAGTCCCCATCTGATTGCATCAACAATAACAACAGCAACCAAAAAAGAAAACATCCAGTTCACCTGCAGTACCATCACCATCACCAGTGATAAGAAACCTGGATTTAAAAGATACAGTGTATGTGTATACTGTATACATCGTGTATACTGTGTTTAATACTGGTGATTTTAATAATTAACCTCTACCTGGTTAAAGACTTACTTAAAGGTTAAAGACCAAGTCAGCTTATGCAACGAATGGCTGGAACAGTCATGTGATACTTGATTGTAGCTTCTGAAGCCACTGACCATCACCACTACTGTTGCCACTGTGGTGTTAGAACCCCCCGTTCCTGTCCCACACAGCGCCTTCACTGCCGTCTTACTACAGGCTGTCACATGCTCCTCTCCCTGCAGGGAGGTGCACTGTGGTGTGGTCTTTGCCTAACCTGTGCCCACATGTCTAGATTCAGCTCTGTCAATGGTAATTGGTCGGGTATTAGCGGCTGAAGAGCTGCGTGGCACGTCAAGATAGTTCCAACTCACAAGACATGGCTAAAGGTTTTTCGCAAAGGCCAAACAAAACATCCACTTACTGTGCTTGCTTTTTTTTCCTCTCCAGAAGTAACAGGGCAATCTGTCTTTGCCACTGGCTGGCAATGCTGTTCCAGTGAGTGAACGTGTTCTTATCTGATAAGTACTGATGTTTGGATAAGGCACTCTGGTAAAAGATGATGCTAACCTTGTTGTGTTAAAGAACTATGGCAGGGAGCTGAGGTGAAGGCATTGCCACAGGGTTGTGGCAAAAAATGTGTTGATTTTCCCCCTCACTCTTCTGTTAATCAACACAGACCTTGTGGCGAAGTCTTCAAATTAATCCTGTGCTCGATTGTCATGCCGCTGATTACCTGTTGTGCAGTACCCCATGCTAATGTGTTATCGCTACTGAGCTGTAGGAGTGCTTGTGTTGATTTTTGGAGCTGTAATTTGGGGGCTGACTTGTAAGATGCTCTTCAATCTGATCCATAATTTCTCTGTGTCAAAAGAAGCAGTGCTCTCTTCAGTGAGCTCTCTTCAGGCCTCGTCACTCCTGGCTGCACTCACATGTGCTGCCAACCTACACGGTGTGTTTCTGGTCCTTTGAATCTTTTGCCATTAACGCCATGCCTTATGAAAGGAACTGCTTTTATAGCTGTCCTTTTATGTGCACGGAAGAATGTAATTTCTGCTTCCTTTCAAATTTGACTGCCTCTTAATGGGGGGAAATAGGGCTTAAGATGTACCCAGAGAAAACCTGTGAGAAAAAGAAATTAAAAGGAAAAAATTAAATTAACGCTCAGTTTTGGATAAATGCAAAATTTGCATTAACTGTGGGTGATTCATGGGGCGTATAAGGGGATATTAGTTCCAGTTCCAAGAATGGAGGAGTCCATGGGGGTAGAGATAGAGCTACTTAAAAACAAGGTCCTTCACTCAAAGGCAGAAATAGCGACAGAGAGAGAGAGAGAAATCAGAAAAAGAGACAGAGACAGAGAGAGAGAGAGACAGGGACACAGAGAGAGACACAGAGAGAGAGAGATAGAGAGTGATAGAGAGAGAGCGAGACAGAGAGAGAGGGAGGGAGAGAGAGAGAGAGAATATTAAGCAGTACAGCACTTCAGGTATTTGTTTGCATGTACAGTAATTGCATTAACCTTCCGCTGAGGGAATTAACAGAGATAATTAACTGATTTGGCCCATGGCTGTGACTTGACTACATTCATACAGCAGGGTCTTTTTCATGCCATTTCCAGATTAATTTAGGAGGGGCATGAATCACTTAAAAAAGACCCTCACAACCCCAATGAAGGACACTTCCTGGGTTTTTTTTCCACATTATCAAGTCATTTCCTCACATTTCTTTTTCCTTTTTTTGCTGAGTGAAGTTAAACCATCCTAAACACTCCACTGGCTTACTTGGTGGCTGACTCATTACAAGAAGGTTTCGAGAAAGTAGGTTGCTCTGATAACCCTGTGTATTCTAATGCCAGTGGGACCAGCGTGTGGGTTAGACTTGAGGAACTGGAAGATAGAGGTGAGAAGATGAAATGAAATGGCGCTGGCCGGGGTCAGCGCAAACAGAATGGCAGCCAGTCTTCTTCTTAGTGCTTAATCAGCTGTAGTCCAATTACTCAGGACTGGCCCGGGGTAAAGGGGCTAATTTTCCGCACAGAATTAGCCTCGGTAAGCGCCGGGGGGTTTTCAGCTTAGCAAGGGGTGGCAGGTGGGGTATTACAGGCTACAAGTCCATTTTTTCTTTCTTTTTTTTTGCTTTGAGGATTTGCTCGATCTTCAAGGCGTGTTTTTCACCCTCTCCACACACTCCATACACATACTCTCATACACACACACACACACACACACACACACACACACACACACACATCCATACGCACACTCACAGACTGAGAAAAAAGAGAGAGAGAAAGAGAACCAGACACAAAAATCTGTATACACATACAACACACATCTGTATAGACATCTCTGTCTGTCCACACATACATTTGTAAACGTGAAGGCTTTTTTTTTTAGATGAAATGTTTGGGTTACACTGTGTTGCCGGTCAGATTTTTACACAGACCTTAATCAAAAGAGATCTCGCCTGGCGGAAAGCTGCACCACTCATTAGGGCTCCAAATCAGAAAGCCATTTGCGCTGGCTCCTCTTTGAGTGAAGTGCGGAGCGGAGCAGGCTGCTTAGACGGAGCCGTGAACCCCAACCGAGCTCAAGGCACTGCAATTCTTATGAGGTCATGCTAATGAAGGGTTACAGTACAAAGAATTTACACGGGAAGGCATTTTTAATGACAGGCATTTAAACAGCCGAGGCGTCTCTGTCTTGTTCGTGACCACCATTTTGTAAGCAAACCAGAACTGGGACAGAAGACAAGCTGTTTTTTCTTTACTTTTTCTTCCCTTTTTTCCCCCCTATTCCTCATATAGTTTGGTTTATTCCTGGGTTTTTGTGTCTTCTTCTGCCAATTTTGATTCTGTAAAGATTCCTTTTTTTTTCAAACAGGAAGCAAATGTCCAAAAAGACATACCGCCCATGCACTGTGCGGCCAAGTCAGAGTGATACGCGCCCATTGGGGTCAATGAAACTGTGTCTGGGATCACCGTAGCCATGAAGTTACACAGCCCACCAAAACAGAAGCACAATACAGGGATTCACGGAGTGATGACTATTTTCCATGCCTTCCACAGGCAGATAGTTATCATTGTTGATCATTCGGAAAGGCAGCTGGGAAATCTATAGCTCCCCCCAGTCCTCAGTGAATAGCAGTGTGTATTGAGGATGGTGGTGGCGGTGGTGGTTGGTGTGTGTGTGTGTGTGGGGGGGGGGTCTGGTAAATGAGCCGAATAAGTCATATGATATGGGCTGAATGCATCAAATATTATTTTTTCATGCTGTCAGGCAAGCGCTGTTATCGCGCAGTAACGCGTACTGTCACATTATCGTTTTGCGGCTCTGTAACTGGACCACATCACCCAGCAGTCTGCCTCTATCAGATGGCTAAGCATTTGTGTTGGCACTGGCAGTCTTGATGGGAACTGTCGATAAACACCACGCGATGAAAAAGTAAAGAGTTTGAATCGGACTCATTGTAGTTAATCCACACTGACTTTTCTGCCTTTGCTGAAGTACATCGGAAGTTTATTTTAAAGTTTCACGCAGGCTAGCACAGTGAGGATGACCAAGCTCTAAAAGCCGTATTAGGAAATAAACAGTTCCATGCGAGCAATTTCCCCTGTTTATGAAATGCCTTTTTTCCCAAGTGGAATTGAAAAGTGGATGAACCTATCAATTACACAAGGATGTGGTCCGATTCGACTGGTGCTTAGTAAAAGTGTCTCAAGAGACAGTGATAGAAAAGCATCTGTGGCTTTTTAGATAATTGAAATCCGCCGCTCTGTTTTTAAGTATTTGTTATAGTGCACAGTGGCTTCAGCATTTACCTTTTCGAAAAATTTGTGTGGACAAATAGCTTTCCTTCTCTTCTCTCCAGCTGTATCATGCATTCCAACCCTATAAAAAATGGTATAACCATGCTCTCTGCTCATATGGAAATAGCCTTGGCCTGTACATGGACAAATAATGTTTAAGCGATCAGTTCACATTTTCTGTCATTAGCTAAATCAAAAAACAGATTGCCATTAAGGGAGGCTGTAAATCATTGTAATGTTTCGCCGACGTCCCTCCGCCCCAAAACTCTCATTGTAGCTCAAATGATTAAAACGTTCCACCCCTTTTCCAGTCCCGGCGCTCACATGTGACACAAAGGGCCCAGTCGAAATGAAAGGGGAACACGTGGTACAGCTCAGCTCAGCTCCGCTCCTCGCCACCCTTCCTTCTCTCCATCTTCACAAAGCCAGCGAGCCCCCTCTTTCTCTGTGGCCACTGGTAATTTGTGGCGGACACATTGCAGGCATGTGGTAACTGAACGAGTCCCTTGATGGACTCGCTGTCAGAAGCCCGCTCTGTCGAGTGATTGAAAAAACATGTATGGGATTATGACCAATATCGACTCCCACTCCCCAAAAACCCATTCTACACCCCACCCCACATTGTTCCCCCCCACCCCGCCCCGCCCCCCCCCCAACCGCCACAGCCCCAAGCCGTGCCTCACCAAATCCCTTCTCCGTGTTACACTTTAGACTTGTACCGTGTGTCAGGCCTTTTTGTTCAAATGCCCCTCAGCCGGGCTTGAGCGATGGCTTGACTGATGCAGTGGGCTTTGCCACTTGTTTTCTGCCAGACTTTGCTGTCAAGGGAAAAAAGAACGATCCCTGGCTCTCGAGCTGATTTTGAAAGTAGCAAACAGCGCTACTCAAATCCCCCACCCCTACTCCTCCGTGATGACCACATGCTTCGAGCCGTAGCATTGTGGCTAATGTGCGCTAGCACCTGCAGGATTTAGCCACAGGCTCTGTTGACTCCATAGTGTGGGAATAAGAGGCCTGGGCCAGGATTAGTCCTGAGGAGGTGTGAACACAGGGGTCAGGAGGCAGGACTTGGCCTCGGATATGTTTTTTTCCCTCAGCAAACTGCTTGCTGCTACTACTGTGTTATGTGGTTACAAGCGCGCTAACTGAGACGGGGTAGCCAGCAGTGTCCAGTTTTTTCTCTTGTTACTTTTTGGCTCTGTTGCTGTTTTCTTTGCCCATGAAGGATTTTTATTTCATTTTGTTTGCTTAAATGTTTAAGGTAGCTGCATATTTTTATCACAGCAGGTTATTTTTGATAGCATTCAAAAACGAGACAGACAGTCAACATGTTTTTTTTTTAAGGTAC
>CM059267.1:18685140-18702640 GCA_030347295.1 Setipinna tenuifilis | reverse complement strand
GCCTCTACGCAAGTGCCTAATATTCTCAGAATTTAGCGGACTGAAAAAGAAAATGATTGGTCCCATGCAACCCTGTGCAATAAATATAGATCTGTTCCTTGATTGAGTACACAGGCAAAGAACATATGTGTTTTGATTGTAGTTTAAGAGCTTTGAGTTTGGCGAGAACACATACAATAATAAATGGTTTTTGGCCTTGCACTGTTTGTCCTCTCTTGCAGTCTCTCCACGCGTCCCTCTCCTGTGTATTAAGTAGACCACAGCTGTTGAAGAAAATGAATTGTTCTCAACGTGGCAGTGAGTAACTGCCCTGCACTCAAGCTCCCAACTCCACTTTTCCTACTTGCCAGCATCTTCAGCCTATTCCACTGACAGATTCGCGTGATTTAAAGGCCTTTTTTGTTGTCCGTTTCTTGAAGGTCTGCACTGTAAATGTCTCATTAGAGCATTGTGGCTGTCTCAACAAGTGCAGAAAATGTTGTTTCAGACTCGCCATCAATGGTTGGCAGGAATCAGGTGAAGCAGTAATGCAACACTCCCAACATCAACTCAACTGATGATGGATTAAAAACAAGACCGAGACGTTACCTCGTTCCATGCCAGTTAAATTAACCTGACTGTGATTTGTGGGGCCAGTGATTTAAACGTCTGAGCCACCAACACACACACACACACACACACACACACACAAATACACACACACACATTCAAGCACATTGCTACATTTAAGCAGCATTTTGCAAACAGGACTTTATACGTTTTATAGAGAAGTTGTTTACCCACTGCATAAATAATGAATATTGAAACACAGTTGCATTGCAGACTCCAGCAGCCCCCGCAGACTAAGCGAGCCACATGGTGTGAGCACAGCAGGCTCCGACTTGCATTACGCAGCAGTTTGTCCCTTCCCACCTGTAATTATTATTATTCTGTGGTGTCAAGTGTGAAAATTTGTCAGATTTAGTGATTTTATGGCCACGCACCTGAGTCGTGAGAAAGAAATGCCCCATGGATAAAACAGAAACAGGCATGTCTGCCCTGTTCCTGGTGCCTACGAGTTTATTTGTCCAAAAAAACACCCCCTCTCTTGCTTGCTTGTGGGTTATAAATACTACATAAGCACCCCCCCCCCCCACACACACACACACACACACACAGACACACACACACAACCACCACTCTCTTCCTCCACAGGCCTCAGCTGTTGAAGAGCTCTGCTTTTTTCTTCGTTTTTTAATACACAAACTCCCCTTTTCTGTCTGGCTCCTGTTCCTCTGAGCGGAACTTTTAAAAACAATCATTGCGGTTCCTCTCCGTCGCTGTTCACACAGACTTGACATGCCGAAAGGAGACTTTTCGTTTTTTTTTTCTCTCCCCCGCCTTTCGTCTCCCCCCCCCCCCCCCCCTGCACTGTAAACTGTTATCTTAAGCTGTGACACTTGGATGGATTTAATGAATTTCCACATGATAATCGCGCATTTCAGAGCCATCCCATATTCATAGCTTATTCTTTTTTTTTAACACTGTTTGAAGTGTCAGGACTCATTGTCTGTAAAAACTGTCGAGGCATAACACTAAAGCACCACATTGGGAAAATGAGAGTAACAGCGCCTGACGGCCCTAGAGAACAGAAAATAAATGATTAGCTTCTTTCATGTCTCTAAGTGCCCTCCTTGACTACTGAATAGCAAGTGGCTAAGCACCAGGCACGCATATATTTAAAAAAGAGAGCGAGATAGAGAGAAAGAAGGAAAGAAAGGAAAACGAGTGAAGCACCACAGGTTCCCCTGGTCTCCCACCTTTGCCGGAGATATAATGGTGCCTGGGGGGTGTGCAGCTGACAGATAATGGGCCCATTGACCTGAGCAGAGGTGAGGCCTTCCTCCCTGCAGAGCCCCACCGAGCACCACGCTGCCCCCCCTGCTGTGCTGGGGGGCTTCCAGACAGATAAGATTCTGGACAGTCCACCTGCCCCAGCACACCCCAGCCAACTCCCACTCCCGCCCCCGCTCCCCCTCCTCCTCCTCTTCCCCACTGTGTCTCTTTGTTTAAGCCCCCCTTGCTGTCCTCTTGGGTAAGTAGCCACTGTCTGTCTTCCCTGAAAGCTTTTAATATCGCCTACAACCTCATATTTTAGTACTCTGGCTTATTGCACATCTTATGAGCTCTCTGGGAGGTTCACACAATAGCGGGTAACCACCATGTTGATGCGGTCACATTTTATGTAGAGAACATCAAAGGCTAAGATGAAAATGAGCTCAACAGGAGTAAGCATATTGATGGAAATCTGTGGGATGTTTTGGATTACCACCAATTGCCGCCAATCACTTTTGCTGTCCTTTTCTTTCTTTCTTTGAGGTAAATGTTAGGAGCTCATAGCTTGTGTGATGGCTGTCCATCACTCATAGGCTGTCTGTGACATGTGCAAGCCAGTCAGGGCCTATAACACTGATGCCACCGTTCATGTAAGATTGTGTGTGTGTGTGTGTGTGTGTGTGTGTGTGTGTGTGTGTGTGTGTGTGTGTGTGTGTGTGTGTGCATGTGCGTGTGTGTGTGTGGCACAGCTAGCCCATCGCCTCCACCAACAGGAGGAGTTTACACGGGTGAGTGGCGTCCCAATGTGATTTTCAAGGAAGGCCATCTGTACAGTGAGGGGAAGCGATGCGAGAGACCCGCGCTCACTCGCGTGGACCAACTCACGCAGGGAGGCTGAGCATAGCAGATTAGTAGCTAAACGCTACCTTTAACCTCTTATTCTTTTTTTAAACGATCCACCATCGGGGCAGATGCTCTCTGCCAAAGTTGCACAGCACAGCACGGTGAATGCCTAATTGTGTATCCTTTCCACTTGGAGCTAACAGGGAAACGCTTCAGCCTTTAACCTTGCTAGCACTTTGCGTAGCTCTTGGACCTATGCTACATGCTAAAAAAGCGTGGTTCTCCTAACCGCAGGAGCAGCTGGGAATTGAAGTCTACGAGTCTCACAGGGTTCCTTTCTATAGAAAATGAGGAATATTGGAGTCACGGTGGCACGCGAAGGGTTAACTACTGTCTCCTCTGTCTTTTTCATTAGCGGCAAATGCGAGTCAGCAAGCGCCAGCAGACAGGCCCTAGCCAGTGGGCTACACGTATACGGGCTCACTCAGGTCTGGGAAACTCTGAAGGTTACTTTGCTGCAAACAATAATCAAATATTTTTGTTGGAGCGCCCAGTCCGACATGAATGTAGCAAACTGCTCTCTCCCCTGTCAGCAGTGCATTTAATATGCTCATTATTCAAGCCTCTCTTGGCAGCCCTAAAGCCCGGTGCTTTTTTTGCAGACCACGAACGTTCAACACAAGAGGCCGCACACAGGAAAATTAGCTCTAATCCTCTAATTAAGTATGGAGGGGGAAAGCAACCGATAGCCCGGCACTCCCCCGTGCTAGCGGTCTAACGATAAGCAACAAAACACGTCAGAAATCGTAGTTTTCGTTTCTCCGGGCGTCATGTTTGCCCCCGCGTTGTTGGGTAATGGCGATGGCAATTGAAAGCAGATGTCTGCCACGCTAACATTTCACCCAGGAGTATCAGGTTCGTTTCCATTAGGCTTGATCAACATCTCATTGATTGTTTGAGGACCTTTCCATGTGCGTCAAGGGGATAGTGTAGTTAAAAGTGTCAGAAACATCTGCGACAAGGCACATAACTCAGCATAATGTGTTTTTTCTTTTCCTTTCTTTTCCTTCCCCCCAACCAATCCCCCACCCCACCCCCCGCCATCTCTTTTTTTTTTGCTACGCTTCAGTGAAGTGAACCATGGACAACTTTGGCAAGGTTGACATTTTGACATCAAGATCGGCTGAGGAAATTCTCGTTAGGTGTGTGTATGGAATATATAACCTAAAAGGCCCGAGGGTTGTATTGACTTGACTCGGGCCTTCGAGAGGACTAGTTCTGTTTCCTCTGGAGCTGGTCCAGCACAAGCGTAGCGTGGCCTACTGGCCTGCAAGGATTATATGTGCCGAGCTTGTTGTTTCAGTTCTCTGTGTGTTTTTTTTTTCTTCTTCTTCTTTCTTTCTCCCCCTCCTTTCCACCAGATCGTGTGTGTGTCAGCGGCACAGCAAGCGCAGTGCACAGTTGCCATGCGAGAGCCGGAGAATTTTGAAACATAGCGGTGAAAGCCACAAGGGAAGCGAGCCTAGTCTCCTCACACAGCGTGCATGCAGATAGTTTTTCCCCTGCCTCTGCCTTTTAAGTGATACAGCATGTCGGCTTTGGTTAGGGCCGAGGAACGATGGACCAGTTTTTCCCTTTTTAAATATTTTTTTTTTTCGTGCATTTGGAGCAGCTTTCATGTTGACCTTTCACAGATTGGCTCGGGATTTGTTTTTTTGTGTGCCGTGTGTAATCTCAAACAGGAGGTACCTACAACAGAAACACACACACCAAAAAAAAAAAAAAAAACGAACTCCGGTAGAGAGGGAAGCACTTACTTACCAAGTAGAAATGTCATTTTTAATCTACTGGCCCCATTTTTACGTTGCGTGCAAGATTAAGTGAGTGAGGGAGTGTGTGTACTGTGGCTGATTGTGTTTGTTTGTCTTTTTACGGCCCTCTTTTCCGCTGTGTGTGTGTAACAGTCTGTGGGGTTAGTGTAGGGAGGCATGCCAGACAGGTTGGGCTGCAGCAGGATCTTCTGATTCCTTCTTGCCTTCTCTCCAGTAAGCCCTCTCCTTCTTTATCGCTCCTTCTGTGTCCATCTCTCTCTCCTTCTCGCTGTCATTGTCTCACACTCTTTCTTGCTGATTTTGTCTCTTACCCATTTCTCTATCTTTCACTCTTTCTGTCTTTCACTTGTCATTTTTCACTCTCCCCCTCTCTCTTCCTTTCTTTCTTTCTTTGTCAGTCTGTCATTTTCTTACTGGTTCTGTCCATCTATCCACCTCTCTCTCTCTGTCTCTCTCTCACTCTTTCCCTCTCTATCTCACTCTCTCTCCCTCGGTCTGTCTGTCTCTCTCTGTCTGTCTGTCTGTCTGTCTCTCTCTCTCTCTGCATGGCTAGCTTCCTCAGCGATGCCCTGGCGATGGCTGTCTTGGTTTCTGGCAGCGAGAGTTCCATCTGCCCTGGCTGGGCTCCAGAGACTGTCATAGCTCGAGCATAATAATAAGGAAGAAGCTTCACATCGCTGCCCGGAAGCTTCTCTCTCTCTCTCCTCGCATGTGTCCCCCTCACAATTATTCATGAGATGCTTTGCGTTTGCGACACGCAGCAGACTCTTTTTTTTTTTTTTTTTGCTTCTCCGCGAGATGGCAAGGCGTTTTCTTTTGATGGCCATAAAAAAAATTAAAAATGATGAACTCACGTTTTGGATTTATGAAGAGATGTTTTGCTAGTGCAGGATTCGTGCCCAGGACTTTTGGAGCATGTTTGCCTGGCTGCACAGACAACAGTTTGGTACGCCTGGCACAGATTGCTGGTTTCCATGCCAGTTTTTTTTCCTTCTCATCCTGCTTTTATGGGAACATCTTTTTTTTCTCGTGCCAGCCCTAAAAGTGTCAAGTGCATCTCATTCTGCTCACATGAAAGCTTCGTGGAGATTTTTATTTAATTGCTCGTCAAAAGTACTGTATATCCTCTGGGACATGTACAGTACTGTGTGTGCTCTCGTGGGCCAGCTGTTATACCTTGGCTGTCACACAACCAAAGTCCCTGAAGTTTTCCTCACAGTTCACGGCTATGAAGGGCAGGGTCGTAAACTCACAGAGGACATCCTGACATGGCCGCTCCAGGGTCACAGTTTGTGGTAGGCCTCGTTAACCCTCCCAACCCCATCTGCGAATCCCCCCCACAATCGCTCCTGTCCCTATCCAGCCACCTCGCCAGCACAGCGAGCACATGCTTTTGTTTTTTTTTTTACCTCTACCTCTCTCCCTTCCTCCATCCCTGCCTCTCTCTCTCTCTCCCTCCCCTCCTCCTCCTTCCCCCTTTCCCTCAACCAGAACGTTGGGCTACGCTGCACTGCGTCTTTGATAAATTAAACCATATGTTCACACATCAGATGAGCTCTTACTCATCTCGGTTTGGAAGATGGATTATGATATCCACACTGTGCACGAGTCAGTTTCCTGCCTGACCCCCACACAGGCTCACACACACTTGGGCATAGGCACACAAATTCAAACATATATGTATGCACACACACACACACACACACACACACACACACACACACACACACACACACACATACACATGCATACACAAACACAGTCACATATGGACACACAGTCACACACACACACACACACAGTCACACACACATAGTCACGCATACACACACACAGTCACACATTCACACACACACACACACACACACAGTCACACTCATACACACACACACAGTCACACACACACACACACACACACACACACAGAGGAGCAGAGGTGAAGCGGGAATATAAACACGGGGGTGTGAGGAATGGCAGGGGGAAGTGGCCAAGTGACCCCCACTTTACTGGTGATTGTTGGGGCGCTCTCCTCGAACGCCTCACTGCGCCACGGCCGAGAAAAATAAATGAGGGTCTTTATGGCCTGTAAAAGACTTCTCCTGCTGGATTGTGTCACGTACTACCTCTCTTTTTTTCCCCTCCTCGCTTTTCAGTACGCAGCGCTGTCCCGTATGCAATCCGTGTGCAATTGCCCTGGAAAGTCACCGGACAGCGCGCTCCTCCAATAGAACTCCTCCGTCACCTTTTGTTCCTAGATTAAATGGGATGGCGGCAGGGAAACGCATGTGTTCTTCCACGAGTCAAATAAGCCCAAAGTGATTCTGCGTGAAGGTCAACCTTATCTCTTTTCCTCTCCCTCCACCTGCCTCCCATCTCTCTGCTGTTGACTGCCAGAGTGTTAAGACCTCGGCCGTGGTGAAAGATGTAATTCTGACGAGGCTGTTGTTGCAAGAAAGAGGAGGCCATTATAATCTTAATGGAGTTGGAGCCAGGTGCTGTATCTAATTTTCTGGCCAGAGCAGAGAGGGAGAGGCCTGAGCGCAGGGGAAGGTGAGCACACACAGCTCTGAGATTTCCTGGTATTACCGGCACATCACAGGGCCTGGATCTGTGGTGGCACAGAAGTGGGACCAATCGATTTGAGGTTAGAACTAACGCTAAAGGCAATTCAGTTACTTTGTGTGCGCAAGTGTGTGTGTGTGTATGTATGTGCATGTGTGTGTGGCTGCGTGTGTGTGAGTTAATGTGTGTGTGTGGCTGTGTGAGTGTTTGTGTGTATGTCTGTGTGGAGGCAAGGGGGGGGTGGGGTAATAGATTGTGTGCGTCATCACAGACACAGTGCACTGTGGTAGTCAGTGTGTGGACTCGGAGTACAACCAGGCATCACAGACAAACACCTCACAGAACTCTCTGCCTTTAAATGGTCAAAAACACAACACAACAAAATGTGTATACATGTATATTTTCTTACGCAGATGATATGTTGTGTGTTCTATTCAGCTCACTTACAGTCAGTTGGGTTTCAGTGTGTATCCTATTTTATAAATGCTGAATCCATAACATTCACACAACCTCACAACCCCAAACTGCTAATGCAGGAGGTTTTTTGACAGCATTCAAAACTTCAGGAATAAGAAGTTGTACTGCAGCAGAGCAGAGAGCACCGTGCTAGCTCTAGTGACAGGCTCTGTGTTTTACACACACAAATTGTAGAGATGTGTGTGTATAAAATATGGCAAGGCTTAGGGTTTTGACAAGCAGGGCTCCTAGGCAATGCGGAGGGTGAAGGAAAGAGAGGCCATTTATTTTGTTAAATGGGAAAGGAGGACCTGGAAAGGGGGTGGGGACTTAATGGACAGGGCTGCAGACGCGTGTAAACCACCAGCCTCCAGGTTGAGAAGAAGCTTTGTCAGGCAGGAGTGTCACCATTGGAAGAGGGGGGGAGGGATTCAGGAAATTGAGCCTTGTAGAGCTGCAGAGCAGAGTGGATCAGAATGGAATAGGTGTCAATGGTGGTTCTGGTGATGGTGGTGTATGTACATGTCAGTGTGTGTGTGTGTGTATGTGTGTATGTGTGTGTGTGGGGGGGGGTGGGGGGGTGACCGGGGGTGAGTGTGTGTTCTGAAACGACATCTCTCTCACACACACACACACAATCACAGTTAGAGGATGGGGTGCAGACGGTGAAAAACGTGGTACAATAAGCAGATACTATAAATAGCTAGAGGAGACCAAGACGGCACATGAAGACAGCGCTGTTTGCTCAGCGCCTGCTGAAAGGGCTGTGTTTTCTACATGCCTCCTTTGTTCTCTCCTTCTATGAGGAGAGAGAGGGGGGAAGAGAGAGAGAGAGAGAGAGAAGGAGGGGGAGAGGAGGGGGAGTGAAGGAAAGGAGGGTGGCAGTCGTTATGAGAATGCTGATGCCTTAGCTCCCCACGCTGTGCGTGTCCCCCCTTGAATGCTAAAGACATTTTAAAGACACAACACCCTGCAGCCTCGCTGTTGCGCTCGACCTCTTTTGCCGTTTCCACAACAAAGCGATAATTCTCACGCCGGATGGTAATTTCCCAGCTTTATTTTTTGCCGTACGCACCCAAGTCGAGCCTCTTTGGGTCACCCCTGCAATGTGCTCGGCTCTTCATAACACCGCAGTTATGACACCCGCAGTAACACCCTGACAGCCTAATTATTGTGCCCCTGGGTTGACACTTTCGGGTTTAATGTTTCGGACTACCTGCGCAAATGCTCTCATTTAACTGCCATTTTCGGGGCGGTATTGATATGCAAAGGTGTCCTCTCACCTGTCTTCGCATTTTTTATTTTATCCATTTTTTTTTTTTTTTTTGGTGTGAAAAGTGCTGCCTTGGCTGCTGGCCAGCCCATACTCAACCAATAACCTGTTCAGCTGTGTGTGATAAATAGCCTTCACGCAGTCTGGTACACATTGGCTTTGCGCGCGCCAGACAGCATGTGTGGAAAGGCGAAAGGCGAAAAACCTTTTCTTTCTTTTTTAACTTTCGGGGGATCGGGTTTAAGTCTGCGTCGGGGCCCGGCCAGCGTCGGGTTTCCGTCCACTGCAATCAGACCTGACAGGCCGCGGTCTCGCTCGCGGAGAGCAAGGAAGGAAGGAGGGAGGGAAGAGGGAGAGAGAGAGAGAAAGAGTGCCTGATTTATAGTGCAGCTTGCATCCTAATGCATCCATCACCCCTCTCTCTCTTTCTCTCTCTCTCTGTCTCTTTCTCTCTCTCTCTCTCTTTCTCTCTGTCTGCTTCTTTTTTGAGCCTTTCTCCCACTCCTCTTTCTCACTTCCCTTCTTCTTTCTCTCCGTTCTGCTTGCTGATGGCAAGCACTCTTGCGATGCTAGAAAGCATTGGTGGAGCCATTAGTCACACTTGTGAGGTGACGTGAGATGGCTCTTTTCTCTCCTTCTCTTGTTCTCCTCAGGGTTAACTCACGCCAGGACGAGAGGGAGCGTTGCTAGAGAGATAGTGTGAATAGTGTGTGTGTGTGTGTCTGTGTGTGGGAGGGTGGATGACTGGAGGAGTGGATTTGACATGGTGACACACGCACACCGATTTCTCTCTCCCCTCTCTTGTTTTGCGTCTCACATTTCGACATGAGGTGTCTGTGTGGGTGAGATGGTGGTGTGATGTGTGTGTGTGTAGTGTGTGTGTGTGCGTGTGTGTATGTGTGTGTAGTGTGTGTGTGTGTGTGTATGTGTGTGTGATGTGTGTGTGTGTGTGTGTGTGTGTGTGTGTGTGTGTGTGTGTGTGTGTGTGATGTGTGTGTGTGTGTGTGTGTGTATAATGGGGGGGGGTGCTCTTAAGTAGGCCAAGGAGAATGCACATGCAGAGGGCAGCCCAGTGTCGTCACCGCATATTCTCCACACCCGGGGTCGGGCTAAATCAGGGCCGCCTCAGTCAAGCGGTTCAGGCCCTCCGCCATCTTGCGCCCCCCCCATACCCCACACCCCCACCCCGACAGACAACGCACAAGCCTCTGTTTCAGCCAGAACCAGTCATGCCTGTTACCGAAATCTTCCTTCCTCTGGAGAGTTAAGTAGAAAAAAAGAAGAGAGAGAGAGAGAGAGAGACAGAGTGAGAATGAAAGAAAGAAAAAATGCGTGGACTTTGTGTGTGATTAGTGTGTGTGTCATTAATCCAAGCAGAACTGATACGTGTGTCTGACAAATGTTCTTCATGGTGGTTCAGGGACGGAGCATGAAGGGCCGCTGTTTTGCACGGCCACATGTGTTTCCCACTGGGAGCCCAGGAGTGTCTAGACCTGCCGGGCCTGTTGGAAAGAGAGAGCGAGAGAGCGAGAGAAAGAGCGAAAGAGAGCAAGCGTTCCTCACACGCCAGGGCAGGTCCCTGTGGCTTTAAGAGATTCCCTTTGGAAAAACTATGAAAAAATGCTACATACAGGTTGATGTTACACAGCCCTCCATGTCCTCATCCCATCCAAAAACGGCACGTTTTATGGTCAGTGTATCAACACTGGTAGTAGTATGAGACGAGATGACAAACTGCATTATCCCTAAAAGGGAAATTTATCTTGGAACAAAAACCATATGCTGCAATCATTCCACACTAAACAAACAGACCGCATAGAAAAGAAGGAGGGAAGAAAAAATAGTAGTAAAGTAATAAAATAGTACTAAGTAGGGTTATACTTTATTTTACTGTCCCTGCTACATCAATTAGATACAGTGTAACAAACTGTGTAGCAATATGTAACATATACTTGCACTGTACCATAGAGGTTAGGGTTGGGGTTAGTGTTAGGTATGTACAGTGTAAATACAGAACATTACATGTTGATACATGTAGATACACTAAAAAAGTAAATGTGAAATAAAGTGTTACCGTAAGTAGTACTTGTGAAGTAGTATAAGTAGTAGGGATCTATCCATCTATCCCTCTGAGGAATGCATTGCCTTGCTTTATGGAATGACCCCCCTCCCCTCCCTCCCTTCCCCTCTGTCTGAATGGGCTGGCATCTCTGATCAGTATGCGCGCTGCGCCGTAAATACAGACTCCCATTTCCCCTCGGTGCCGTCATGGTGCTTAGGCCAAACGCATGGCATGAGCGCCCATCGGGGCCTGAGCAGCCACAGCCTGCTGGCTGTCACGGCAACATGCATTTCCTGCCCCACATTCCACGCTGACGAGCAGAGCAGAGGAGAGGAGAGCAGAGGAGAGCAGAAGTGAGGAGAGCAGCTCTACTGTGCCATGCTCTCCACTCCGCTCCACTGCTCCAGTCGTGCTCTTTGCCCACGGCCAGAGTCAGCAGCATGTTAGTGTGTGACACGCACAAGGCTGCCACTCGTCACCTCTGACCTTGTAAGCTGAAGGGCAGAAGGAAAAGGTCACCAGAGAGAGAGAAGCGTGGGCAGCAATCATGACGAGAGTTGTGAGAGTGCGAACGAGGAAGAAATGTATGCTTTTAATTTCACACTGATCTGATTTCGAAGCTTTTTATGCTTCCTCTGTGCATGCTGAGTGCTCTGCAGTGCAGTGACCTGTTTGGGGTTGGGGCTGGGGTGGGTGGGTGTGGTGTTGTCACTACACTGAAGTCTCATCACGGGATTTCTTTTTCCAGTGGTGTGGAGGTATTTTTAACACGTCACATTTCTGGCACCGCAGATCAGACGGGGTTCATTCACTTCACCGTCTGTGAGTGTTGGCTCAACGCTGATGTTATTAGAGAAAGTGCGTCGTCAGGCGGTTCTTTGGTCTGGGGTTTAATTTCGGAAGGCCTATTTTTAGAAGCGCGATTGGACGTAAAGATGCGCTAGCCAACTAGAAAGATATTATTAGGTTGGTTCTCTATTTGATTGTTTTTTTTTTCCTCGGAGGAGCTGTGGGGCTGATGATTCCTGATTTGGTCCGGTGCAGTGTGGACACTCTTTTTGTCTCGCTGCCGATTTCATCAGGGAACCGCACCGGAAGATTGAGTTCAAGCACAGTGCACGCTATTGTGGAGGCCAGCACTTAATATACTCTCCAGTGTGGTGTTTAAGACAGCGCGGGCGAGAGACAAGTAGCATGAATGAGTGAGAGAAAAAAGAGAGAGGGGGTGAGAGAGAGGAGAGAGAGAGAGAAGGGAGAGCAAGAGAGGAAGGGAGAGAGATAGAAGAGAGTCAGAGAGTGAGTGAGAGAGAGAGATGAAGAAAGCAGAAGAGAGAGAAAGAGATGCATTTTTAAAAGGGTATCTGGCATAGCCCTGACAGTTCAGACCAATGTTAATGCTACACATTATTTTGGAACAAAAAAGTCGGAGGTATTTAGGAGTAGGAAAATCTCTCTCTCTTTCTCTCTCTCTCTTTCTCTCTCTCTCTCTCTCTCTCTCTCTTTCTGTCTTCTCTTTCTGTCAGTGTGAAGGGGGGGGGGGGCCAAACAGGGGAATTGTTATTATTCAGGCCTTCCCTAGTTTTGTGTTGCTGAAACTGGAGCTTGAAAAGCGACTGTGTGTGTGTGTGTGTGTGTGTGCGCGCGTTGTATTTGTGTGCGTGTGTGTTTGTGTGTGTGTGTGTGTGTGTGTGTGTGTGTGTGTGTGTGTGTGTGTGTGTGTGTGTGTGTGTGTGTGTGTGTGTTGGGGGGACTATAGACCATGCACAGGAGCTCATTTGCCTAATCTTGGGAACTAGTGTGGAAGCGGGCCCTGTATAATGGAAGGCAAGGCCTGTCTGGGGTAGGATTGGGGGGGTATCGGGGGGGTACGGGTGAGAAGAGGTCAGAGGCGTTGGAGGCAGAACTTAAGGGGCAGAAAGAGTGGTTGAGGCAAGAGGGGGGGCTCTAGGAGACATGAAGGTTTTAGTTAGACAAAGCTTTGGGGGGGATGTGGGAGTGGGGTGGTTTGGGGGGGTCTCAAAAGTTTGAGCAGGGAGAGGGAGTCTCTGTGGAATGGTGAAGTGTACTGAGTTTTCAGAGCCTTAGTCCAGTAGAGGGGAACAAGAGGGGGAGAGAAAGAGAGAGAGAGAGAGAGGGAGAAAGAGGGAAGTAGATGATAACAGATAGATTTGTCTCTGATCGAAAAAAGTAAGAATGAGGTAAAGCGATAAAAATATAAATACATTTCAAAAGCAATAAAAAAGATAGAGACTGGAGAGAACAGTGGCATTGGCATAAAAGAAGGGTGTGGGGAGGTGCAAAGAGAAGAAAAGAAAAGAAAAGAGTGGTAAAAGTGGTGACGTTTTTTAGTTTTTTTTTGTTTTCCTCTCCGCCTCATGGGTAGCACATTAGTCTTCGGGTGGGGAGTGACAGAGACTGCCGGTGACGTGGCTGGAATGTGCTGCCATGTGCCACTTCTCATCAGGAGCGGGCGCCCCCAGAGTGCTGTTCTGCCTCAGTGAGCGTTAAAGGATCAGCTATTCAGGCCCTCCCAATGGAGCTCCCACCCCTGCACCACCATAGCATCTTAGCACTAGCACTAGCCCTAGCATCTAGCGTCATGTGCTTCCCTTCACGGATGACCATTAAATGTGTTCAATATTCTAAGTTCAATATACTAAATTCTTCTTTTTTTTACTGTTGCTGGTCTTTATAGCATGGTTTGGCTAGGCAGAGGCACAGTCTGTTCAGAGGTTAAAAACGAAGATTAAATTATTACCAAGAACACACACTGCTAAAATAAATAAAAGCCACAAAGCTTTTTTGTGCTGGCACTCCAGCTCTTGTTCACTGTGCAAGGAGAGTTCAGTCTGTTCAGGATTTTGAGCCATGCGTTTACAAAAACCAAATTTTAAACTTGGCTGCGACGTGCCCTGTGAAAAAGAAAAGCAAAGCAGAACGGATGCAGGTTTTGTCCATGGTGTACGTTTTGAAAAGATTAGGAGGAGAGTTGTTTTGACTTGATTTGATTTCCATGATGATTTACTAGGCCACTTGCTGGCGAATGTGCATCTGTTGTTGTTTTAATTAAACCTCATTTCCTTTTTGCACACAACCCTGAGGGCCCATAAGAGCCTTTCGACATGCATACCACACACACACACACACAGACACACACATACACGTGTGCACACACAACTACACACACACAGTGATTCTAGCTCTCTTTTACACATGCGCTCTCTTTTTCTCTGTCTTTCATTCTCTCTCTCTTTCCCTCTTTCTCTCTTTCTCTCTCTCTCTCTGTCTGCCACCTTCCTCTCTCTGTGTCTCTCCCATACACAAACACATTTACACAGACACACACTTCCAAACACAGAAAAAGCACTCTCACAGGGAGAACTGTTCACCAAAAACCTATCTATCTGCATAATGCTCTAATGATACGGGAATTATCCCGAGTAATCTAGCAGCAAATACATCTTAATTAATTACTAACAGCAATCCTCAATTTCCCCTCTCCAAATTCCCTGAAGAACCATTCAGAAAGGCCCAGCCCAGCCTGTGCTTGCCACTGTGGGGCTGGACTGGAAACACACACACAATGGCCCAGAGCACCCGTCAATGGCCATGACTCATTCCCAGCTCCCTCCCCGGTCTCCCTCCACCAGTCCTCGGAGATTGTGGAGGGGAAAAAAGCTCCCACAAGTCTGTTTGCATTCTTTTCTTCCGAGTTTTCTTGCGGTGAGCCCGGCAGTGGTGGTGGTGGTGCGTTCAAGAGAGAAAGAGGAGTCCAGTGCTTTCTCTGTGTGGGCTACAGCTCACATACTATAATTTTCTGCAACAATTGCGTAGTTCCGAGGAATGGGAGCAGTTTGACACAAAGACACACAAAGGGAGGACCGCCTGGATGGGTGGGTTGTTGCAGTGAGCTTGATCTAACCATCACCGTCACAGAGAGACACAGCACCCGCAGTGCTAACAGACATTTCTTTCTCGTACAGCTACAGAAGCAATGAGGAAGAAAAACATTCCAAATATACTATACTGTCTGTTGGATGAAATGAGAATATCAAATGTCAGTACCTTGTGTAGCTTGATGCGTCTCTTGTCCAGCCTTGAGCTCAAGTCATCTGTCAAGAGCAGAATCTCGACTTCAAGGCTGAAGAGTATTCAAAGACTATTTTCTCTCTCTCTGGTGGACACACCATTTTTTTAATACCATCCGTTGAACTTTAAAGTGTAGTTATATCTGCACAGCAAATTAAGATAATTGCAAGGATACAGTAACATTAATGGTATGACCCACATTCGAAATGTAACCGTATTTAAACTTAATTAGCGTATATGGTAGCCACAGAAAGAAAGGGGGAAAAAAAAAGTCATTGACTTCCTGCTGCTTTTATTTCACTGGGAATGTGCTCGTGCACTGGGTTGAGACTGGCGACTAAAAGAAATAGCAGTGTTACAGCTGCAGAAGGCAGAGCAGGGGAAACAATCATGCCCCTTCATTTCCCCATAACCATCATCATCACCATCATGATCATGACCATAATCATCACCATCATCATCATCATCATTCTGGGCAACGGTGTGAGTCAGGAGACTTTAATGATCGGCTTGAACACCAGGCAGTGGTTGCCTTGAAGGCGAATAGTTGACCTGCGTGTCGATACAAAGCTCTGCTGATCGCGCACCGGGATGTCTGTCAGCAGTCTGTTTCTCTACTCTACCTCTCTCTCTCTCTCTCTCTCTGTCTGTCTTGCTATCTCTCCCCCTCTCTCTCTCTCTTGTCACATTTTTTCCTCATTCTTTTTCTCTTCTCTGCTCTCTCACTCACTCCTTCTTTTTGTTTTCTTTTTTTCTCACTTTCTTTTCTTCATTCTTTGTCTCTCTCTTTCTCTCTCTCTCACTCGCTCGCCCACTCTCTCTCTTTCTTTTCCGATCCCTTTCTCTCACTCTCTTTCGCATGCCCTCTCTCTTTCTCTACCCTTCTCTGTCTCTCTTTCTCTACCACCCCCCCACCCCTGACCCTCTCACTTTCTCATTCTCTCTCTCTCTCACACACTCATTTTCTCCTCCTCCTCCTCCTCCTCCACCCTCCGGTTCTCCCCATCCTTTCAGTGACGTGCAGACATAAGTAGGAAAGCGGGTCAGACTCACAATGGGGGAAATGGAGTGGATTTCTGTTTGTTTCCCAACACTTCTTTTTTTCCTTCCTTGGCAAGGACCACCTGCACATTACACAAGTTGACACAAGTAGGCAGACACAAACACGCCGGCATACACACACACACACCACACATACACACCACACACCACATACACACACACACACACACACACATACACACATACACTTTCACACGCACACAACACTCACACAAATATACACACACACACACATACTCACTCAAGCAAAACAAAGCAGAAACCCCTGGAGTCAGCATTTTAATCCTAGATTAAAATGTATACTGCCATTAGTTAAAAATGAGAGAAAGAGAAAGAGGGAGAGAGAGAGAGAGAGAGGGAGGGAGAGCGAGAGAGCGCACAGAGGAGCAAAGACTGTAGGCTGGCACACAAATACCCATGTCGGTAAACACTCATGCGCGGAGCTGCACACTGGGTCACCGACACAGATGCTAAACAAATGCGCCCATCTCATGCGGATGCACGCACATGCACACCCACACCACCCCCCCACACCCACACACACACACACACACACACACACACACCCACCCACCCATCTCAGAGAACACGCCGGAACACTGAGGCACACGCTGCACGTCTCTCCCACTTGTGGGGGCTGGGGGAGTGTGCAGTCGAGGCACGGCTCCTCTTTACGATCCCATGTATCGCCCAGAACACACAAGCACATGTCTGTCCTGGGATTTGAGGTTGGGAATGGTGGTGGTAGGGATGGGAGGGGTGGGAGGGGTAGGGTGGGGTGGGGGGTGTGCAGCATTGTGGTCTAGGGGAGTGGTCGGGTAGTGGGATGGGGGGGGTGTTCCGCTGGGTCGCACATCATATCAAATGTGAAATTAAAGGAAACCCTTCAAGCACACGTCACGCTCGTCATTCTGGTGGAACTCATCAGGAATCAACATGTGCAGGCTTTGTGTGGAGTTTTTTTCTTTTTCTTTCTCTCTCTCTCTTTCTCTCCCCCTCTCTTTCTCAAACACACACACACACAGATGCACACACACTCCCTCGCTGAACCACTTCCAGAATGATTAAAAACAAATAAGATTGGAAAGATAATGCCACTAGTGAAATGCAAAGCAGGGCTGAGTACAGTATGTAGGTTATATATGATTTGGGTTTTTTTTTTTTTTAGATCTAGTGAAGAAGATTCATCTGTGATGCACAGCTGGAGCTGGCTTATGTCTCGCATTCATCTTCATCTCTCTCTCATTCTGTCTCTCTCTATCTCTCTCTCTCTGTCTTTCTCTCTCTCCCCCTCCCTCTCACTCACACTCTCTCTTTCTTTCTGTCTCCCTCTCCCTCTCTCTCCGTCTTGCTCTCTCTCCCTCTCTCTTTCTTTCTCCCTCTCTCCCTATCTCTCTCTCTCTCTTTCTCTCTGTCTCTCTCTGTCTTTCTTTCTTTCTCTCTCTGTCTTTCGCTCTCTCTCTCCCTCTCTCTCCCTCTCTCTCTCTCTCTCTCTCCCTCTCTCTC
>CM059267.1:18675140-18677640 GCA_030347295.1 Setipinna tenuifilis | reverse complement strand
CCACAGCGGGCAGAAATGAGGTGGAACCGGGACGGATTAAACCTTGCTGACTGAACTTTGTTTGGAGAAGAATCCTTGAGCGGCTGGAGAGAGTGGTTTTTGTTTTCTGCTGTGTGATGCCGCATACCTCGGTGGCAAGGCCTAGACAGCATGTGGTTTTACCAGTTTCTTTCCCATCCTGTTGTTTTTCAGCGCAGAGAGAGAGAGATCAGATGTTTACTATTCTGCTTGACCATGCCAAAAAAGCTCGCACAGAGTAGGAGAGGGAGGCATCAAATGCAATAGAATTAGGATACTCTCTGTGTCGCTCTGAATTACACTTTTCTGCATAGTGTACATGGCCTGTACAGATGAGTTACCTCACAGAACGATTAAAAAAAAGAATTTTATGGAAAAAAGAATCTTGTAGCCTGTAAACAAATGAGTTTTGTCTTTGTCTTGAAAGCACATTTTCTCCCAGAGTGAATTATTTCATGTTTGTGTGGGTGGGTCTAGCTTCTGATGCCAAAAACTTTTTCACTTCCCTCTATCATAAGGAAGCATAGATATACTGACCTACACACAGCTTTATTGCCCCTAAATGGGGTTTATAAAAGCTCAACTTGAGGTTCAGTTGACAATGTAAAGACAGAGACAACAAAAGACCGTAAATTCGGTTCTCCCAAGTCACTGAATGTATAGGCAAAGCAAACATTTTAAATCATTTTAAGTGGTGTTAATGGACCCAAAACAAACACTCAGAGGTATGTACAAGCAGAGGAGGGCTGTTGCACATTCCAAACAAATTGACTCAGACAGAAACAAACCCCAGACTGCAGAATTGTTTGTACATTGTAAGACATTTTAAACAAATATTTTAACATTTTTTATGAAAATGTAGTGTCTGTACCTTACCAGCTGGCCAACAGGCTAATTGTAAGTGATGGAGGAAATGGTTTTCTCCCTATGATCTTGTTCTTGGTTCTGGTTCCTCCTAAAAATCTCCACCCATATTAAGAATACATGGGAATCATTTCTCAGGCATGATGTATTGCCTTCCAACACTTTCCAGCTCTTTCTTCATTGTTCTCTGGAAAGAACTCGTTGGCTGGTTCGACCACTCACCTGCTCTTCAAAGGCACAATTAGGAGTCGACGGAAAGGCTGAACCGAGTCAATGAGGGCAAGCCCTCCCTACGGGGATGTCCGAGTTAAAACAACCATCTTAAGACCAAAAAACGTCAGCAGCACTACACAACCTGGCTTTTACCTCTTCCTGTTGCTGTGAAAAGCGTTTTATCTTAATAAAAAGGAGTTTTTGCGGCCACACAGTCAGACTCCAAGGCGTGTGTGTGACTTACAAACCTCATATGTCTGAGTCTGGCGATGATGACAGGACTTCTGGTCTTTCTTTGGCTTGGAGCGGTGGAGAGTTCTGAGGCGTGATGCAATCGTTTCTCAGAAGTGCTACTTGAGTGACTAGCGACACAGTAAGAAAGCCACGTCTGGTGCACCATTACAAACAGCACACCCATGTCTCGAAGCGTGTGTGAGTTATGGCCGTTTATGCCTCAAACCGAGCACGGGCAGCAAGCCGGCGATGTTGATTCACACTCTGTGGTCCTGTCGGTAAAGGCGTTCATCTGTTTCTGAATTCCTCTGGTTAGGCTCGTAAATCTCGGCCAGCCCTATTAACTGGCCGAGCCTTAGTGGAGATCAAACGGAACCTACTCTTGGTGAGACTCGCCATCTGCCGGCCCGCTCTCTGCTGCCCGCCTTGGCGGACTTCGCCTCAGATAATTAGGCAAGAAGTCGCGCCCACGTCTAGCGCTCTTGATTGACACCTCCGCAATAAAAAATCGGTGCTGGAGCGCCGGCGCGTTTTTTTCGAGCCGAGACAGCGTGGGCGCAGGACCACTCAGTGACTTGGCGCTGGATGATGATTGTGTGAGATGAGGGTTTACCGGCTTGTGCTGAGATATGAAAGGGATCCCATGAAAATGAAAAACTGCCGAAGACAGTATCTTGTAAATGACCAGGCACCGGTTGTGAGCACACATGCCTGGTTCAGAAAGAGATGCTTGTGTGATATGTCATTCTTCTCAAACTCTTGATCATTTTCTTTCTTTGGAAAGGCTCATGTTCCTGTTAGTTGTCTCTTTGGCATCGTGGCCTTGTCATCCCATTCTCTCATACCACCTATCAATCACTCAGTTGGTCATTCATTCACATCCTCTTGAAAGCCTTGTCCCTCTTTTCCATCCACCAACCGGCATGGCTAGGGCGTGTGCAGGCACTTGTGTGCTCTTTCACTCAAACCCCTTATCCTCTCGATCTGTTATCTCAAACTGGTGTTTACACACTTACTCAGTCATTCACTCACTCACTCACTCACTCACTTAACCCCCCTTCCCCCCCTAAGTCTCAATCACTCGCTAACTCTTAATCACTTATTAACCAATTCTGTCACAATCAAGTGCTCAACGGCTGACCCTTGTTTACCCCTTTTGTCATTTTATCTC
>CM059267.1:18665140-18672640 GCA_030347295.1 Setipinna tenuifilis | reverse complement strand
AAGAAGTGTGCTGTCACTTTTACGAGTTGTTGCTCTTCTCCTTACCTCCAGGTGATGAAAGTCAAGCGAGTTTTTGCGAAACCTTCTGCTTGCTTTTTTTACTCAGTGCTCAAGAGAGTATCTAGGGACTCTGTGGGTCTTTGTGGTACTCCTGTGTGTGAGAGTGGGGGGGCAAACACACACACACACAGACACACACACACAGCAGTAGCGTGGCACCGTGATGTCTCTCCTTCCCGCAGTGTGTGTGTGGGGAGCAGCACAGTCAGGACCGGGTGGTGCTGGTACCCTCCACGGCACTGAAGGCCCAGGACAGCTGCTAGCAATCCCCAGCCAGGGACATAAGCAAACACGCGCCAACGTTTTTTTAAAAAAGGAGCTGTGTGTAAATGTGTAAGAGTGTGTGTGTGTGTGTGTGTGTGCATGCACGCATGTGTGTGCGGCCTCTCATTATGCTTCTTCTCTTAGAAAGTAACTTATTTTCCCTTTTTTCCCTTTACACCCCCCACCCCCCATCTCTCTCCCTCTCTTCCCTTTTTTTCTGTCCCTCCATTGAAGGCTGCCACCATTGTTTTGGCCTGGTGCCCTGGCATCAAGCAGTGAGAGTAAACAATATTGCGTATCAATTTTCCGACTGCCATCTAAGCCTGGCGTACATGCATAATGAATTATTTTGTCAGTTGTGATGTCAAGGGGTGTGTGTGTGTTTGTGTTTGTGTGTGTGTGTGTGTGTGTGTGTGTATGGGGTGTGGGGGGGTGTACCCTAGGAGATGGCGGAGGCGTTGAAAGGTTGTGCCCCTGTGCCATATTGCGCGCCCTATATGCCTCGGAACATATGGTCACCAGTGGCTCTCCCCCTCCGCCCCTTGCTCCCCGCAGCAGCAGTGCTCGCCCGGGGAACATCACCACACGGTCAAATGTGCTCAAAAATCACCAGTCTGCCTGAGTGGCTCCCTCCCTCCCTCCCTCCCTCGCTGCCCCCCACCTCCACTACCCCCCTTCCCCCTCTGGATTTCTTATTTTAAAAATGATGTGTTGTTTTTTCTTTTTGTTCAGCGCTCGGTCTCACCTTTTTTCAAAATTTTATTGTCTGCTGCTGAATGCATTGGGGAGGTAATCAGAGGGTAAAGGTAATCCCACGCTGCTTTGCAGATCAGTGGAGCCTTGGCGCAATGGTGGTGGCGGCTGCAGAATAATGGCGAAACATCGGGCGAGACCGGCGGCGTTTTAGTTACGCTCTGGCGCACGCGAGGCCGCCTTTCTGCGACACTCTCTCACACACACACACACACACACACAAAATGGATGCAAATGTGGCAGCCGCTGGGAGCGTATCCCTTCCCCGCTTTTTCAATGCCAGTGTGCTGCGACATGGGTTTGGCCCAGAGCACTGATCTCACCAATCGTTTTCCTCAAGGTTTACGTTATTTAGAAATATTCGATGCTTCCCTGAGCTCCACATTGTGTGCCACCTCCTGCACTTTCAATGATGAACCCAGGAGACCGAGGAAATAAGATACGCTAAAAATGGGCAAAATCTGAATCAATTTCAGTCCTCTCAGACTCTCCAACTGGGCCAAATTTGACAGAGTGGTTATTATTTATTTTGTTATTTGTGGTATGTGTGTGTGGGTGTGTGTGTGGGTGTGTGTGTTTCTGTTTTTCTCCTCATTCTTCACGTCTCTTGGTGGTCCTCGGCGAAGAGGGGGTTTGGCTGATTGTGTGTAATGGTAACCACAGCCACTCAAACACACAGAGAGAGAGAGAGAGAGAGAGAGAGAGAGAGAGAGAGAGAGAGAGAGAGAGAGAGAGAGAGAGAAAGTGGGTGCAGAGGGATGACTTATTTATTTCCTTTTTCATCACACATTCACATCCTGCATTCATCATTCAGCACTACATAGCTGGAGCCATTTTGTGCGACAACTCTACCAGGCCTCTGCACTTGACCCAGAAATTAACTCCCTCTTCAAAAAATCAAAATCAAATCAAAATGTTTTATGGGCGCCCACTTCTTTGTTGTGTTTATTTATCCATTTTTTCTCTTTATTTTTTTCACCCTGTGTTTTTGGTCATTCTGGGGATCTCCCTCGGACAAACTACAAAGGGGCGAAATCAGAATGTTTAACCTTAGAGATAGAGAATATTCCATGTCTCCCTTCTGGTTCTGTCCCTTGTGTGTTTGGTCTCTACTAGTGAAGTTTATACGTGCGCATCTGTGTGTGTGTGTGTGTGTGTGTGTGTGTGTAGTGATGTGAGTGTAAAGTGTTCAGTCACTCTGATTGTATGTGTGTATGCCTCAGTGTTCGGCCCCTCCTCCTATCCGTCTGTGACTGGCCTCAGGAACACTCTGGGCGTCTGTGACCAGATGCTCGAGTTAAACAAAAATCAAACGCAACCACGCCATCCCCCCCAGTGTTCCTTTAATTTTTCTCATTCCTCTTCCCCTCTCTGCGCAAGAGTAATAAAACCACTGGGCTGTGTTATATTCGCTCCAGGCGTGATTGTGAATAACATACAATTAATTAGTCAACGATGAAAACAACACTTTGAGTGTGTGTGTTTATGCAAGTCTGGGTATGTGCGTGGGCATGGGCGTGTATGTGTGTGTGTCTGTGTATATTCGCGTGTGTGTGTGTTTACATTTGTGTAGGCAGTAAGGTAGCAAAAAAAAAAAGGTAGCAGCAGTTGAGGCAGCAAACTGTTTTAATATAACACCAGCGTGCCTCAGTGTAATGTAGAACCAGCCTGCGCCTCGGAGACTTGAGAGGCTTTTAAGTTGTTGGGAATTCCATTATGCCATATGCTTTATGTCAAGAGCTGTATTTATGGCCAAACACGTCGGAGCCCTGCGTCCCGCTTATATCACGTATCTCATTATGTTTATGTGTGTTGACCCCAGCCTTCAGGGTCTGTTCCCCTAGCCAGCCCGAGCATAACTTTTGACATTAACATAAAGGATTCTGTGTATGGTCTGGCAAGGAGCACCAATCATCTTAAAAACTTCTCGGCCATGATTGATGCCGAGTGGCAATGGAGAGGAGAAGAAAAGGCTCCCTTTCCTCGGGTTGGCAAATGAATTAACATTCTGAAACCTTAAGAAAGAGAAAGAGAGTAAGACAGGGGGAGAGAGAAAGGAAGAGAGGGAGAGAGAAAGAGAGAGAGTGAAAGAGAGAGAGAAAGCGGGAGGGAGAGGGAGACAAAATGTGAGTATTTCCCACGCGTTAAATCCACATTCACTCTTCAGCCGGCAGGCACATAAGTATATACTCTCGAATCAAAGGAGGTTAACCCTGAATGTCCGGGCAAGACTTAATTCCCCACGGCGGGATTTTAATATTCAATAGGATATGTATTATGCGTGTGTGTGTGTGTGTGTGTGTGAGAGAGAGAGAGAGTAAGTGTGTGTGCGTGTTTTGGGAGGGCTGACAGAATCGGAGCCTCACACCTCTCATAAATATTTCATGTTTCACAGGCTGCTTGGGAACATGACAGGGTGTTGTAGTACAGCGTTTACCTCTGACAGCTAGAAAACACTCCATCTGTGGCCGTACCCCCCCACCCTCGCCCCCACCACCCCCTTTGCTCCTTCCATTTTGTTTCCGGGCGGAGTGGCCCTCCGGATTCGCCTCCGAAAAAGAAAAAGGGAGCAGCGGAGAACTTTCGCAGGGTTAGCGGGTCACCTGAGCGAAGGAGTCACGAACGAGATTAGAATCTGGACACAAGTGGCCTTGAGAGAGAGTGAGAGAGAGAGAGAGAGAGAGAGAGAAAAAGAGAGAACGAGGAAAGAAAAGAATGAAAGACAGAGAGAGAGGATTTTATTATTTGGTTTGAGAGACTCTTAAAAGGACGTAAAATTGGCCGTAAAGTCCATTGTTTTGGCAGGTTAATGACAGAAAGCCATTGATTAGGGCGTATAATCATTCTCCGTGGCTGCGGTTGTACTGTGCAGTTGGCAGTGGATCTTTGGAACTTGGTTACAAAGATCCTGACAGTACAACCAAAGTCTTTTGTTCGTGTCTACTCTTAAGTTTCCCGGAGAGAAGGAAAGAGAGAGGGGAGGGGAGAAGCGAGCAGCAGCTCGAGATGTCTCTTTCTGGAGTGTCTCTGCCAGAGGTTATTTGAAGTGCACACAACTCATTTGCAAAGCAAAGAGAAAGAGAGTTAGAGAGAAAGGAAGAAACAGAAAACGAGAGAGAGACAGAAAGAGAGAGGGAGAGAGAGAGAGGGAGCAGTTATCACTCAATCTGGAATACATTACCCTTACTTTCCCTTAGCCCTCTGTGTCTCTGCCTCCCTTTTTTTCCCTGTTGTTCACTGCTCACATCACCAGAAACAACTGACTTCCACATACTGCAACGCTGAAGCAAAAGTGAACTCAGCCATTTAGTTCTGATGCAGCCTGTCCGTCTGTCTGTGTCTTTCCCCCATCTTTTGTGCACGCTCGGTTGGAGCAACACCTAAAACTCATCCCTCACACAACACACT
Source organism: Setipinna tenuifilis (assembly GCA_030347295.1). Taxonomy (NCBI): domain Eukaryota; kingdom Metazoa; phylum Chordata; class Actinopteri; order Clupeiformes; family Engraulidae; genus Setipinna; species Setipinna tenuifilis. The sequence goes on along the minus strand of CM059267.1, from coordinate 18,668,155 downwards.
GGCCGTCCCAGGCCCTTCAACTGTAAGTAAAGGGGGGAAGAGAGACAGAGGGAGAGATTGTCACACGAAACCCAGGCCCAGACATCCATGACAAATTGGATTGCACCGTGCTCGCACTCGCATACTTTTACTTGGCTGTTTTAATCGTTCCCATTCGTCCCGTCTGGCTGTCTGGCTAAAGGTGTGGGACGCTGGGAACAATCGTCTGCCATCCCCGCGATCAATCCGTCCGCGGTGACGTTTTAAGACCTGTCAGCATGACTCAGAGGTCCTGTTTGCGGTGTGGCGCGCAGACGTTTCCCTGCAGGTAGGCTTCAGGCTTGATCACAGCTCTGCGTGTACTCTTGATCCGGAATGAGAGACGGCTGCAATTGGGACATTGTTGAATTCCTGCCATTGGAAAGGAGGAACAACTGCAAAACCCTCCGCTTATACTTCCGAATGCAGGAAAAAAAGAAAGGAAGGTCTTTTCTCGTGAGTTTTTCTTTTGTAACTGATTGCTTCCAAGCAGCATTAAGTCCTTTTCCTGTACACCCACCCCACCCCGTCCAGACAAAAAAAGGAAAGGAAAGGAAAAAGAAAGAAGGAAAGAAAAAAAGGAAGAACGAAAAAAAAAACCTCATGGCTGTGAATTCACTTTTGGAAATAGCAGTGATTGTGAAAGATTGCATCCCTAAGAATTAAGCGGCTTTTCGTACTGATCTACATGGCAATGGGACCAGACACCCGAGGACGGCTGATGGCAATAACACGTTGTCCTGATGCATGGAGCGGACGGACGCCGAGGCCTAGGAGTGATTGGCAAGGGCTGAGGGATGCTGTAATCCAACGTGATGTCAGGCCAGCAGTTGGAAAATGGCTGGTGCTTTTTTTGTATGCGCTTGGAAGCGGGGATCTGTTGGAAAAGCAATCTGTCTGTCAGCAGCATGTGCTTGGGCTTGCTCTGCACTCTGTCCCCATTGTCAGGCCAAAGCCAGTCCTTTTGCTGCAGGACCTTATATACGAGGGGCCTGTGTCCAAGAAGGAGGAGAATGGAGGGAAACAGAAAGAAAGAGAGAAAGAGAGAGAGAGAGAGAGAGAGATGGGCAGAGGGACATACGGAGAAAGGGAAAAAAGAATTGAGAAAACGTGAGTAATCAAGATGAAGGTAAAGAGGTAAGCAGGACACAGGGAAAGAGGGTATAGAGAGAGAAAGTAAGGATGGAAGGAAATGAAAAAAAGAAATGAGCAGAGGGATGGAATGGAGAGGGAAAGAAAGAATCAAGAGGATTTGGGTAATCAAAGAGGAGGTAGGAGATAGAGAAGAAAAAAGAAAGAGAGATAGAGACAAGAGACAAAGCGAGGGAGGGAGAGCGAAAGAGAAAGTGCGGAGAGGGAGGGTCTGCAATTACCATTTTGTGGTCCCCTCTGTGAGACACATTCAAGTAAATAACTAAAGCCTCTCGGTTTAAAAAAAAATGCCTCTTGGATGTCGAGGTTTGACAAAAAGGGGAGTCTTGAGTGTGGGGGGATGGACTGGCCTTGAGACATGTGCAAATTAGAGAGAAGAGAATAACTGCTTTTGGCTTGTTGTGAGGGTGTGTTTGTGTATGCAGCCTTGCTCTCTCCACTCTCCACTCTCCACTCTCTCCTCTCCTGCTCCTGCTCCTGCTCCTCCTCCTCCTCCTCCTCCTTCCTCGCTCCCTTAACTTCTTTTCACTTTGGTCGTTGCCCCAGCGTCGTTGCTTTCTCTCCCCTGACATGCCTAGCTGTTTTGAATGATGTCCCCGTCTGCTTTGTGAGGGGAGAGAATTACTGTAGTCCGTCCTGCTCGGAACCAGAGGGGAATACAATGCTACATCATGCTGTCAACAGCTCCAGCACCCAGCTCGGCGCGACCCAGCTCTGTGGTAGAGCATTTCATGGGGGAGAGAAGGGGGTTTGGGCTGGGGGGGGTTGGGGCGATGGGGGTTGGCGGTTTTGGGGTGGTGGGAGTGGGTGTTCAACCCCAGCTGCCAAGATCAACTGCCCGCTTCCATTTCCTCTGAAACAGAGGGACACTCATTCTTTTCGTCTGCTAGCATGTCCCCCTCCTCTCCTCTCCTCTCCTCTCCTCTCCTCTCCTCTCCTCAGCTCGGCTCTCCTGCACGGGATCACTCGGCAAGCTACTACATCATAATCAGACACCACCCCCGTCTACACCCGCACCCCCTCTCCCCACTAGCCCCCCCCCCCCTCCAAACACGCCTTTTAGTGCCCAACAGTAACCCCCGTCTCCATAAATCTCTCAAGGAGTGCAATGCATCTCCGTGGACACTTGTAAAGTGCAACGGATAGCGATTTAGGTTCAGCTTGTAAGCCCCCCCAAACCTCCCCCCACCCCCACCCCCCAATGTGCCCCCTCCCTCTCCGCCACAAGAGTAATGCGGCCACAGTTTGGGTTGGTGCCACTTTTATCCTCTAAGCCCTGGTTGCTGAAGACATGGCCAAGAGGGCTTTGTGTGTGTGTGTGTGTGTGTGTGTGTGTGTGTGTGTGTGTGTGTCTGTGTGTCTGTGAGCGGAAACAGCACAATGTGTCATACGGACTCAATTACCATACAAAGCGTGCTGGTCCAGTGCCCTCTGCCAGTTGACCTTCACGGTGCTGAGTGAGTCTCCACACCAGTTCAAGGTAGCTCCTTCACAGCAGGGGGAAGATGATATATTTGCGCTAAAATCCTAAGCCAAGTGTTTTGCCTTTGATACTTTTTTTTCACATAGCTTCCGTCTGGAGAGTTACTTATAGGCTGCTGCAGTGACTGTGCCAACTGCTTGGGTGAGTGTTCAAGTTTTTAGGTACACACAGTGGCAGCCATGGCGAAAATAAGCTCGAGTGCTTTTGATATAACTGGATTGCGGTTTGTGTCGACAAAAAAAAACAACACGAACAACATTTCAGGCCTGCTTGAGTACAGTACACAAACTCGGTGTAGCACAGGTTTTTGCGTGCCCCCTGACAAGAAATAAAGATGTACAGGCCGCCATGCTGAACACAAC
>CM059267.1:18647640-18660140 GCA_030347295.1 Setipinna tenuifilis | reverse complement strand
CTCCCGCAGTAAATGAGATTAATGTGTGTGACAAACTGGGTCTCTGTGGACTCTAAATGGGCAGAATTCTAATTCTAATTCTACCCAGTCAGTCGAAATGAGTTCAGCCCGCTCCGTCTGATCCCAGTCAGAGATAGCGCAAACAAGAGAGAGTGAGGGAAGACAGAAGAGGAGCGATAAATAGCTAAAGAGGGAGAGAGCATATGCTGTAAGCCAGAGAGAGAGAGAGAGAGAGAGAGAGAGAGAGAGAGGAAGAGAGAGTTACAGTGATACAGAATGACAGAGAGAGCACATGACAGAGAAGGATACAAAGAGGTACAGAGAGAGAAAGAGCACGTGAGACAAAGAAAGAGAGCGGGAGAGAAAGAGAGGGAGAGAGAGAGAGAGAGGTCTATTTCCCTGTGGAGGTGTTTGAGCTGACAGCCTTGCTGGATGCGGCGTTGTCATCCGCTTGCTCCTCTGAGGGCCTCACGACAAACAGGAAATGTATTTTCTCTGACCCCAATTACCGGAGGTGTTCCTTTACACGAGCTAATCCAGGCCAGATAGAGTGTCTGTGCCGCTCCTGCCCTGGAGATCTCCCTCTTCCTCTCCCAGCGCACCGCACAAATGCAGCGTGGAGCAGGAGGATGGGTGGATGGGAGGTAGGGCTGTAGGGCTGTAGGGCTGTGGGGTGGACCACATAGGGGAACATGGGGTTAGTGTGCGTGAGAAGGTGGAAGGTGGGTCAGAGGGCCCTCCCTTGGGTGAGTTTGTGTTGTAGCTGACCGTTAGCACAAAGGGCTCTGGGGGGGGGGGGTTGCTATAGGCGGTCAGTTTTTTATCGGCCCTGACTGATCTCCACTGAGCCCAGCGATCTGTTCTCCTTCTTACACGGCTTTGCCTTCCAGCCCCACGCTACCCTTTCACCCCCTGGATGTGTACATTGCACAGTGCACAGAGTGCAGCCCCATACTGCTCCAGCACACACACAAATACACACACACACACACAAACACACAGTCACATACACACACAGAAGCCGAAAGAGCATGTCTGTCAGCAGTGGTGCCGCATGTAAAGCATGCTCCCCTGCAAGCTGGATGCTGCGTTGATGACAAACACGAATCCTTCATGTTAAATGCATGTGGCCACTATTCTTAGACGTGCAGTGCATTAGGGGTGTGTGCTGGGGAAGGCTGCTACATCCATTTTAACCTCTGGGATTGGAAGTGGCATGTCGGATGGTGTCTATTTTTGTCATTATTGTCTCCCGTTCCCCTGGGAGGGAGAGATGGAGTAGATGGGGGATAGTGGAGGACGTGTTTCATTGCTCTGGCAGTAGCTCTGACGCCAAATTAGGGCTTTGTTTTACTACAGTGCTGTATGACTGAAATAACCACTGATATACTGTGTGCTCCATGTGTTGTTTTAAAATAGCAAAAATGGCTAAAAATTAAAGGTAGCAAATACAATAGGAATGTAGAGAATGTAAGATATTTTAGTTGAAAAAAGCCTTTACTGTAATGTTCTTTTTTCTGGTTCTGACGCAAATAGGGGATTTTTCCTGCTATAAATACAGTTTCATTGTACGGGAATACTAGCTTGTTAATTCCCGAACAGAATAATCTGTGGCAATTTAAGAAACTGGCTGTGAGCTGTTAGTAGCTGTGTGTTTTCTGTCAAACTGACCTCGCCGTTCGGTAAACAAAGTCAAACAGTACATTTCCGTCCTTATCTCCGATGGAGAAGTCTGAAAGTTGCTCAAGACTTACCCTAATCCTCCACTCAAGGGAGGCCCACTTATGCAAATAAACTGCTAAATACCATCTATAGCAATTAGCTTCCAAATGGCTGACTGAACTCCCCTATTAGCTTGTTGCCAACAATAGTCCTGGGTGAGCATTCCTGCTAGCGGGCTGCATGTGTGCTATGTTGCCTGTAATCTCCTCATTATAGTGACCTTGACTGTTGTCCTCTCTTTTTCTCTCCCCCTCTCTCTCTCTCTCTCTCTCTCTCTCTCTCTCTCTCTCTCTCTCTCACTCACTCTTTTCTACAGAAACATTGATGGACTCCACCACAGCGACAGCTGAGCTGGGCTGGACCGTCTATCCCACGTCGGGGTCAAGTGACAACAGCGTAAGTTGAAAAAAAAAAGAGTCCTCCGTTAATCAATGGCTCCATTTCTGCCCCTGCCACTGTGTATGCCAGCACAGCGCTTTAAACAGCCCACCACATACAGTTTTCCACAACATTATGGAGTACACTGTGCACACTTAATCATCTCTGTGTCTCTTTGTTTCTGTTCCTCTCTCTCTCTCTTTCTCTCTCTCTCTCTCTCTCTCTCTCTCTCTCTCTCTCTCTCTCTCTCTCTCTCTCTCACACACACACATAGTGCCATCAGCCAGGGTTACAACTCCACCTCTGCTGAATCGTTGCTAGATAATTTATTCATTTCCACATGAAGAAGAGATCGTTTTATTTCCATGTTATTTTTTATAGCCGACACTCCCTGTATGAAATATGGATTTCCTGCTCCGAACACGGGAAAAGTTTTAGAACTGGCTATCTATTTTTCACAGACGGCAAATAAAACCCCGGCGTAATTGCTGTAAGCCCCTGCATGCTCCATTGGCTTGTTTTGGAATATATTATCTGGCGGCTCCCAGGTGGGAATAGGACTTTCCCTTTTCCCTCCCCTCTGCTCCGTGCCAGAGGTGAGATTGTATTGGTATAACCGCCATATTCCCCCTGCCGCCAGCCTCCATTAACAGAAGGGAGCGATGGGGAGCACCCCTGGGGTGGGGGGGAGAGGGGGGGGCGGAGAGTATGAACATTTTATTTGATATTAAAAACCCCCCGCGTGACCAAGGATAGAGTCGTCATTTAATGCTGATCCAGACAGGTTTTACTCAGCCCTTAACTCGGGCCTGCACGAGGCCGTTAATGTGTTTACTGTGTGAGGTAGGGTTTGTTGATCACTTTCTGCCACTTAGCGAGCCAGTTGGCCTCCGAGCAGAGAGCAGGATGCTTCTGTAATTTATGGGCACTGCTTATTTTTTTTTCCCTGAAAGCACACTGGGGAAATGACAAGAGAATTTTTATGAATATTCTCACCCGTTTTTTTTTTTTTTTCACCAGCAAACCAATTTGCTGAATTTTCCCGAGCCAAATGAGCTCCATCTAAGTGATCTTTTTCTACTACTGTTTGTCCCAGAAAAGGTCTCTCGCGACAGTGCACACTTGACTGTCGTCAGCTCGTTTAGTGGCCTCACCAACCTTGGACATCTGGCAGCTCTCTGGTGTGTGTGTGTGTGTGTGTGTGTGTGTGTGTGTGTGTGTGTGTGTGTGTGTGTGTGTGTGTGTGTGTGGGAGAGGGGGGGGGGGGAGAATAAAACTGTTACTCAACTGGATAGATGCTGCCAGAATTGAGTTACTGTCCCCTGCTTTGCTAAATATGACTTGTTCTGTTGGATGCTTGTAGGTCGCTTGTTAGCTGGTCTGCCTACATAAAGCTCCAAGCCTGCCTAATAAGACCAGGCTCTGTTTTCTGTTCCTCTCACTCTATCTTCTTCTGGGAACACCATGCAGGGCCGTCACCCTGGCAAACCTTCTGTCTATTGTACTGTGTGTGTAAGTGTGTGTGCATGTGTGTGTATGTGTGCGTGTTTTTGTGCTGACGTACGCGTCCGTTTGAGTGCATTTGCATGCAAGGTATGAAACTGCCTGTCTTTATGGGGCCTCAGAAGTTGGTCAGTGTAAATTATTTCCGAGACGCTTGCCAAAGAGTGTGCTGGGTTGCCCTGTGGCCGCACGCGATGCCCTGCCCACGCCAGGTCCGAGGGAAAACCAGAGGCACGGGCGCTGACCCACTCCCTCCCCCATAGCGCCGAACCCTGGCTCCTCTGGAACAGCTCGAGAAAAGAGGAGGAAAATATGTTGTTGAGTAATTTGCTGGTGTATTTCTGAAAAACCACTCCCTATTTTATTCAATTATTTACGCTTCTGTGGTTGGTCTCAGAGCTGGTCTAAATTATACCATGCCGTGCGTGCATGCAGTGGTGAAAAAAAAAGAGGAGAAACGAGCAAAAAAAAGAAAAAAAAAAAGAAAAGAGACAGCGAAAAAGAAAACTAAAAGACAGCCCACCAAGAGCCTGTTTGTTTGGCTTCAAAGTTTTCAGATACAATTTTCCTCCCAATCATCACTGTAAACCTGAGGGCAAGCAGTCTCTTCCTTGCTGATTGTTACAATCAATAGGAGAGAACAAAGAGTCGTGGTGTCTCCTCCAGACTCCTACCCGCCCTCTGGAGCCAATCTTGAGTGGAATGAGATTTGCTTTCCCTCTCCCCCCCCCACTGACGACGATGTTTAGAGCGTTACGCACACTTTGCATCACTTGCCTTTCATCTTGACAAAAAAAAAAAGATGCAAGGCAAGGTTTGGCGAAAAACAATGGCCCCAGCCAATTTAATTACCAGACCTAAATAGTAACAGTAACGTCAGACTTCTGAAGGAAGTATCAAAATGTATAAAGAAGCCCAGACATCAAATGAAAATTGCACTCATCCCCGCAGACTGAGTGCCTGTTTAGTTTTATCTATAAAACCTCAGTGTGTGTTAAGGCACAAGTATTTCTTTTTAAAAACGTCCCTGGTCATCGTAGGAAAATGATTCGGTGTCCAGGAATGCTGTTTATACGTCCAAGTCGCAGATGGGTCTGAGTGTTCCCCACTTCTGACTCTGCTACAGTACCACAGGGAGAGAGAGGGAGGGAGAGAGAGAGAGAGAGAAAGAGAGAGAGAAAGAGAGAAATGGGGAGAGAGAGAAAGAAAGGCACACTGAGTAAGTGAATGAGTAAGTGAGACAGAAAAGAAAGGAGAGAGAGAGTGAGAGAGTGAGGAAGTTAAAAAGACAGAGAAAAAGTGCGAGAGAGTGGGAGTGAGGCAGGCTGTGGAGAGTGAGGCCTCCCGGTTTTGTCCAGCACTCAGACTAGACATTGTATCAGATCCAGGAGAATGTCCCCCTCCCCCGGAGGTTCAACAATGGAGGGGGGCGGGGGATGGATTTTACAGAGTTCTGCTTCTGTAGCCATCTGATTGGGGCTGATTTTTTTTTTGTCATACTTTTCTTTCTTTTGTTTTTTTCTTTTTTTTTGGTCATGCCGAGCCAGACCTTACTCAAATGCTTTTATTGGAAAATGAGGCTGGAGACCGACCCCCACTAAGACACAACACATTTGGGGAAAACGGGGTGGTGGGGGTGGGATTTTGGGAGGACTGGGGTTTGGAAATGGCTGGGCCCCCTACAGAAGTGGCTGACAGGTGTGGTAACAGGAGTCCTCAAACCTGTATGTGAGGGGTGCACTTGGTTATTGTCTTACACACACACGGGCCTCTCCGAGGATTAACTGCCGGATCAGTGTCATTCAAAACACAGAGCCTTCCATCACTGCACTGCTTTCATGACACCGGATAGCTTTTGTAAAATACAGCCAAAACCTGTTACGCAATATATTAGCGCCAATGTCTGAAATGAAGTTGGGAACTTCCAATAAATAGCTCAGTCACTCCCTCATTGAGTCGAGCGCTCACTTACCCTCTCACTTACTCTCTCTCTCTCTCAATCTCTCACTCGGTTCATTTTTGCCTTTTGTCTTTCTCTGTGAAGTGAAGCCAAGTAGTGCAGTCCCCTCCTCACCCAACACTCAGAGGAAAGCAATGCAACATTACAGCGATACAAGATTTACTGTCTCAGTTTTATCACAGCCAGGTGTATGCCTGCTTTATGTATCTCTGTTAGCTGTCATTATGACTGCCCGCAATAACTGTTATCCGGCGGGCAGCTGTGTGGGCTTGCGTCAGCTTGCGAAGTGGCTGCTGCCTCCGGTGCAACTACAAACCTGTGTTATCATTAACACTGTGTGCAACACCAGCCAAACCGTACCAGGAGCTTCACAACTACGCTGTAGGTTAGGAGGTTTGCGGGGGGAAAAAAAAGGATTGTTTGTGATGCACACCAAGAAATCCGAAATACAAGAAAGGCCTGCTTTATGCCAACTGACTGATCTAAGCATAAAAAATTTACTTAATACAGTTCAGCGTTTTACCATGGACCCCAGTTGAAGTGACAGAAATATGAGCACTTGACCTTTACCACCCCTCTTTAAAATAAAGACTTATTTATTTAAAGAGGGATATTATTCAGGCTTATTTAGATGTATGTGTAGTGGATGCGTGCGGCACAGTTTAGCAGGCGTAGCTGTTTTTCCACGAGGAGCGACACTGACGACAACCAGCTACGTTTTCTGACAAGGCACTTCAGCGTCCTCCATAACTGGGCCTTACGCCATGACCCACCGCTGGGTCACACAGACAGCCAGAAGAGAGACTTGCGTAAGGGAGAGATGATCTAAAAAAAAGGAGATAGCTGAAGCCAAAGACTCAAACTGATATAGATATGAAAACTAATGGGGTGTTTTGCCAGCAGAGTTCCTCGCACTTGCACAACTTAAACTCTTCTAGTTAAGGCTTTCATCTGCTACCTTATGGGGGGACTCCAGCCAGCTCTCGCTGTTATCTTTAGCTATAATACTGCTGAATCATGAGGTTTTTTTTACGAGGAAGGCGTTGGGGATCAGGCAGTCATTTGTTTTGTGTTGTGCGGATGTCAGCGGTATTGTGGTTGTCCTTAGGTGTGTGCATCAATCTTCTTTCATCTCGCTCCAGTCTTTTGTACCTCAGCACACACCGTAAGGATGTACACATGAAGCGCTTGTTTGCGGTTGATAGCCTACATTGGCGTACGTAAATGTCAAAGCACTTGAGCTGGATCACTAATTGGGGAGAACAATGTATTGAAACGCTTTGAGGAAGATCTTGCTGACATGTTATGTAAGATGTGTGATTTCCTGTGAATGTCCTCCTCCAATTTTAGTTTAATTCTGTAAATTAGATTATTAGCACAGTTATGTAAGAGACAACTCCAAAATTGCTTTTGTCTTGTGAAGCGACTGAGTTCATTTGCATTGTTATACAATATAGCCAAGCATTAATATGTGATTCTGATTTTTTTTTTCCAGAGTCCGGAAACATATGCTGAAGAGTTTTATATTACTAAGTTTCATGATGTCTTCTAGTGTCTGTTTTGTAACTTTGGTTTGTTAAATGACAGTTGAATGACATAGCAATTTGAGAGCCAAGAACATCATTTCATTTTCGCCTTTTTGTCTCCGCAGTCAGTCATTCATAGTCCCTCTGTGTGCTTTTAGTGATGTACAGTGCCCGAAATAGCTGCCCGAGATATTTCAAAATGGCGTCTTTATGCTTTTCATTTAGGATTTTACGACTGAAGTCTAGTGCCTCTTTTTCTTTTTCTTTTTTTCCCCTCTGGTCTCTCTGTGGAGACGTTTTTGTGACAGCCCTGCTGATCAGACTAAGAAAGAGAGGGAGAGAAAGAGAGAGAGAGAGAGAGAGAGAGAGAGAGAGAGAGAGAGAGAGAGAGAGAACGTGGGAAGTTCTAAAAGAACAGATGGTCGTAGAGTTGGCCTGTCTGCATGTGGTATGCAACAGAAAAACGCGTAGTACCAGCGTTCTACCGCTTGCTCGGCCGACCCACAGTTAATGTATAGTCTATTGACATGTATGGACCTCATTGTACAGCAAGGGGTAACCCTTAGCTTAGTTTGATTGTCAATTACGTTTGGCTTATAAAACAGTACTTTACCATTTAGGGCCTTCTCATCAGGGAACTAAATCTTTTTTGTGGTCGTAAGTTTTTTTTTCTTGGGGGAAATATAGAAAAATGACAGTCTAAGCCTGGCAGCGCTTTTCTATTGTCATGTTTCTGATTTATCCAAAGGGAAATATGCAAACCTGATCCACATGTAGATTCAGGGAGTGGGGTTAAGAAGGGAATAGGAAGCTTGTTTGTCTAACTTCACATGTTGTGCATTAACAGTGGACAGTGGTAATTGAAGCTGACTGCCTTAGACAGCTCCGTTTATGTGTCTGTCTGTCCTTTTTTCCCCCCTCTTCCTCTCCTTTTCTCTGTCTTTCTCTCTCACTCACTCACTCACTCACTCACTCTCCGCCACTACCCCCTTTCTGTCCCTACCCTCACTCACTTTTCTTTTCTTTTCTTTTTTTTCTCCAGTGTCTGTCTTTCTCTCTATGTCTCTCACCTCCCTTGTAGGCTTCCCTGGTGTTTCGTTTAGTTTTTTTTTCTTTTTTTCAGGGCCGAACAGTGTTTCTGCTGTTTGGTCCCCAGACTGTGTAACTCTATGCACAGAGGGCACTGGTGTCGTTTGTCCCCTTGTCCCCTCAGGACAAACCTCTCCGCTGACAGATTTCCCACAACAGCAAATTGGACCACTCTGCCTCAAGCCCCTCTCCAGTGTCATCACGGTCTTCTTCTTCTTCCTCTTCTTCTTCTTCCTCTTTCTTCTTCTTCCTCCTCCTCTCGTTCTTCTTCTTGTACTTTTTGTTCCTGTTTTTCTCTCCCCCCTCACATCCTAATTTGTCTTCTTTTTCATCTTCTTCTCCTCCTCCTCCTCCTCCTCCTCCTTCTTTGCCTAGCTGTTTCCTCCTCCTCCTCTTCTACTTCTTCTCCTCCTTCCACTATTTTTCTTTCCCCCGTTCTTTCGTTCTGCTCGGTTGTGTGAAATATTTATTTACTTGATCGCAGAAGGGAAAGGCTTTTTCCACCCAGCCCCACGTTGTTTCTGCCTCCCTGAGTTGATCCCCTTAATGATGAGGTGTGGGAAGGCCAGATTTCATGCCGGAGCAAGCCATAAGCCATTAGTGCTCCTCTTGCTTATTCACCCGCTATGTGACAGACATGGGAAGGAAGGAGGGGGCAATTCAAACTCCAACCCCCACCACCACCACCACCACCCCATGCGTCCCAGTTACTTCCTCCGGGGACTGACAGATCATCAAGAAAAGATGCTGAAGCCCTGATAAAAGTTGCACAGTTTATTATGAAAAACCTGACTGGTGGTGGTGGTGGTGGGGGTGGGGGTGGTGGTGGTGGGGGGGGTGGAGTCAGCTCTGTGGGGAATTGCTGCCCTCCCAAACAACTCATACCCAGAAGGGGAGAGAGGCTGGGTCTATATTTCAGTGGTAACTGTAGTTTTCCGCTTGGCTGTACACTTCACTGGGAGAGATACACTGGCAGCTAGACTTATGGATCTATGCAACTTTCTGCCTCCTTGGGTGGCGAGGCGCTTATTGATTCCGAAGCTCATTCCCAGAGAGCATCGGATAGTAGATTGTCCATCTCTAGAGCATCTGTCACGGGAGTGCAGTGAAACGGACTCTTTTTCAAACACTGCCCAGCCCTCTGTATCTGTCTTGGTCTCCGTCTCAGTCTCGGTCTCTGTCTCTCCTTCTCTTCCTTTCTCTCTCTCTCTCTCTCTCTCCTTTAGCTCTCATTCTCTGTTCTTCCCTCTGTCTTTCAAGTTCTCTTGCATTCTGTTACATACTTCATTGAGTTTCCACATGGAGCTATAAACATTACATTAATTACACTTCTGAATGCCGTGCACATATTTTATCATGCTATTTAGTGGGTCGAAGATGCCTCATGAATTGTTTATGCGCACAGTTCATTATGCTTTCACAAACACGGCTGAACATAAACAATTATGAACTGAATGTGAACTTGTACATGCTGCAATTGGGTGACGAGCTGAGCTGCAGGCGGTGACTGTGCTATCAGTGTGGACTAATTGTATAGAACTGAACTGAATATCCTCCACTGCCTGTTAAGCATGCGTGTCCTAATGCTTTCTAAATGCAAATGCTTTCCCCAGGACAGGCCTGCGCGGACGGATTGTCTAGCTGCTGTCGTGTCTTTCATAGTCCAGCTAGACTCCCATCTAGTGCATTTTCGGACATGTTAGTTTTTTTAGTGCAAGTTTACTCTTGCATTCGTAAGGATCCTCCCCTCACAAATAGCTACTAGCTGTCCCATTCCTGTCTATACAGTCACTCAAACCTCTAATGGACACAGTGTGAGGTCGAAAGAGAGGAACTACTCTACTCTCTGAGATGAGCAGAGCAGAACAGTGAAGACCTTTGAATATTTAAAGCTCTCTGCCAGTAAAGCGAGGGGAGACCCCCCCTATGACTGACATACTATTGGGACCTTTTACCATCTCGGCCTCTTCTCCTTCACCATTACCCTCCTGAAAGCTGCCGTTCCGCTATCAGAGAGAAGGGGAGGATGAGCAGGAGGAGGAGAAGGAGGCCAGATGTGTGCTGTTCTGCACTGTTTAACCCATAGGACAGCCTGCTCGCTCGCTTTGTGTCAGGAGGAGCTAGGAGGAGATAGGGGGTGGGGGTGAGGGTGGGGTGACGACCCTCCACCCATGAGGCCATGGGACTGGGTGGCGCCCCACTTTTGACTTTATGCTTGGGTGCCACACCAGATAGAGAGAAAGAGAGAGAGAGAGAGAGAGAGAGAGACAGAGGAAGAGAGAAAGAGAGACAGAGGAAGAGAGAGAGAGAGAGAAAGAGAGAGAGAGAGAATCAGAGACAGAGAGAGACAGGAGACAGGAGACAGAGACAAAGCAAAGCAAGAACTGGGCCTCTAAGTTCATGGGCACCTTTATGTTGGAGTATGACCCTAGAACCGCGTGGCTTGCATAGCATTGAAGGCTTTCACTCACTTGTTGAGTCTGTGTGAATGTGTCAGAGTGTGCTTGTGTGTGTGTATGTGTGTGTGTGTGTGTGTGTGTGTGTGTGTGTGTGTGTGTGTGTGTGTGTGTGTGTATGTGTGTGTGACTGGGCACAGGCTCTTTTTCATTTCTCAGAATAAAGCTACACAACAACACCATCTGACATCTTGTAATTGCCAACATCTGCCCATGCTTTCCTCCTCACTCCTTGGGCTTATGATAGTCATTATTTTGGGGAAAATATTACTCAAAACACTTTCGAAACACATGGAAACTTTCTCTCTCTCTGACATGGTCGCACTGAACAATTCAGTTTTGTAAGAGCATTAAGTTTGGAAGAGTTGTTGTTGCAGCACTTTCGAAACCCCTTTAAGCTTGTCGTCCCAAGCAGCAACCCCTCTTCTCCCCCTCTCGCCCTCCCCAATGGCCACCTTTTCACCCCCAGGACCACCTCAACAGCCTCAGACACACACATGACTGCCCTTGGCTGGCCACACTCCACTCCACTCCACCCCATCCCCATCCAAACCCCACAACCCCACCAATTCACCCCCCAGCCAGAGCCTTGCGTGCAAAAAAAAAAAAAAAAAAAGTGAGAGAAAAAAAAACGAGGAAAAAAGAAAACTTGTGAAAATGAAGACGTTTCTTCTAATTTCACACTTGGCGCTTGATCGCTGGCCCCTTATTAAGACCCATTTGCTTCCCTCCACTGGCTCCGATGAAAGAGGCGAGAAGAGGCCGTGGTGGGACAAAAGGGTGGGGGGTGTGAGGGGTGGGGGTGGGGGCGAGGGTGGAGGGGGATGGAGGGTTGGAGGGGGGTCCCTCCTTTAGAAAGACATTTGTTTGGAGTCTTTTAGTCCCTCTCCCTAACCAACTCACCAAAACATCCAACTACTCCCGCCCCCCCCCCCAACCATCCCCAGATGCCCCTCCCCCCCCCTGCATTCCCCATAATCCCTGGTTCTCTGCATCTTCCCAAGTTGTTGTGAACACTTATGCAGACCCTGCCCGATTCTGTAGCTCTCATTGGGGTGTCCTCGTCTCCCGGCTTGGCTCTAATGTGATCAGGCAGCGGTGGTGGTGCGGACAGCGGATGATGTTACACACTCTGTCCTCTCTCTTTTCACCCAGTGGTCCCAACACCACATCCCACCTCACACACCCCACACACCCCACACACCCCCCCCCCCCCCCACCATGACAGGTCCCACGAGAATGACTCTCCCCAGTGTGAGGTGGGAAGGTGGAAGGGGTACGCTTGACCCCCACTACCCCCTCCCATCGTCCCAAGCCGGTCTGGTGGGTTAAAGTGCAGGGAAGACTCAAAGACTCAAAGACTTACCAAGTGAATGCATCGTCACTCTCTGAGTCTTTTGAGGAAAAAGAAAGCTCTCTAAAAACCGCACTAGTGTTTTAGTCATCTTTGGATGTTTTTACACTCCAGAGTAGCCGTTTGACTATGGCTGTCACTGTCTCTAAACTGCAGTAAATTGTAATTAATGATTTATAATTGGTTCAAAAGTCCGGGTAAAGCCTGCACGGTCGGATGGAGCACTTAGAGCGCTAAGTGTGTGTTTGCATGCGTGCGATCTGTGGTGCGATTCGTTCTCGCTGGTGTTGCCAGGTTTCACGGCTCCACCTCCTGCACCCCCTTTCAGACACACACACACACACACACACACACACACACACACACACACACACACACACACACAGTACACACAGTACACACACACACACACACACAGTACACACACACATAGACGCACACACACCGTACACACACACACACACACAGTTCGCCTCGCCTCCCCTCTTTCATGTTCTGCACGGTTAAAAAAG
>CM059267.1:18617640-18642640 GCA_030347295.1 Setipinna tenuifilis | reverse complement strand
TCAGTAGTGTGGATGCCAAAGGCAGAGGATGTGTAAGACTGAGCTGAAGCTGAATGTGAATGGATGTACTGTGTGTGTGTGTATATGTGTTTGTGTGTGTGTGTGTGTGTGTGTGTGTGTGTGTGTGTACGTATATGTGTGTGTGTGTGTGTATGTGCATGTGTGTGTGTATGAGTACATGTATATGTATTTATATAAGAGAGTGTGTGTTCATATGTTTGCGTGTGTGTGTGTGTGTGTGTGTGTGTGTGTGTGCGTGTGTGTGTGTGTGTGTGTGTGTGTATGTATATGTGTCTTTTGTTCACAGCTTCACGTTGAATGGAAACTATTTTTGTTTAATCAGGCTGGGTACGAATCTCGGGAACGTGTCCAAGGAAAGCCCTCCTATACGCGCCAGTGATTTATACGACTGTGAGCTTTTGTTATGAACATTCCACTTATCACAGCTTCCTCACGCTCTGCTGAACATTTCTCAGCAGATGTACGCTTGAAATATGGAAATCCTCTCAGGAACGTCATAAATCAACCGGCATTTCACACATTGTTTACGCGGCCAGGGGAAGAGACACCGCGTGTCAACCTGAATGCGTATTTCATATCTCGCATTGTGCGCCGCAAAGCTGGAGAGGGGTGATTGCCGTAGTTATGGGAGAGTAAATTTGGACGGGGCCATTTTCTGTCCTCTCATCTCCTGTCAGTCACCGTTTGACTGAGACCCTTTTATATATATATTGCTTAGCTACCCAGAGGTTTTGTGTATCTCCAGAAAGGCCTCTTATGTATGGACTCATTGGAACATACATGAATAGATAGATAGATGGATGGATGGATGGATGGATGGATGGATGGATGGATGGATGGATGGATGGATGGATGGATGGATAGATAGATAGATAAGGTACTACAGATAATAAATAACTCATACTTTAGGTAAACAAATAACTACTACAGTTACACTCTATATGTGAACAACCATAGAGGAGAGTCCCCCATTTCTCCACTCTGCTGAGCTGTTGGGTGTGTGTAAGCTTACACTGCTGTGTGTGTGTGTGTGGATCGATCGGATGTGCCAGAGCAGACTTGCAGCCATCCCAGCATGTATGCACACACATGGGCTCATGCACACACACACACTCGCGCACACACACACACACACACACACACACACACACATATCAAAGCACAAACCAATAATCCCATACACATAATATACACACACAAATACACTTGAGCAGGGCACAGCTCGCTACACACACACACAGACACACACACACACACACACACACACACACTCTTTCCCTGCCTCACTCCGTTTCACCTGTGATTCAACTGCTCTCTGGCAGCAGGAGGCCTTGTCTGGACGTCTCGACTCACAGAGAGTCGATAGCTCCGGAGCTCTGGGGAAGGCGGGCACTGTTCCCATGGCAACGCTGGCTGGCAGACTGGGAGGAGGTGGTGGGGTAGGTGGGGGGGTGGGCTGGGGAAATGGGGGAACGGGAGGGGAGGTTGATTCGCACTAGCAGACACCACAATGGCCACCATTGCAACAGCTAACAACCCACCCCATCCCATCCCATCCCATCCCTTTCCCATCCCACACCCACCCACATCCCTATTCTGTGCCTCCCTACCCCCACCTGCACCCCCCGCTCCCCCCTACACACACACACACACACACACACACACACATACACACACACACACACACACACACACAGGCGTACTCCATCACAGCTCTTCAGACCCACCTCACTCATAACATCCCCCATAAGCGGGGCTGTAATTGCCTCAGCTGCTCGGCGCTGATGGCAGCATGGGCGGCGATAATGGGGCCGAGCGGCGACGGAGGCTAGTGGCACCCCGCTCCACTCAATGACAGATAATGAGGACGGTCACCATGCAACCCGCCCCCCCACCAATACCCATACCCTTCCCCACCAACACCACACACACCCCCACTACCCCTTCTGGAGGAAGGGTGCGTGATAACAAAGCGACACACCGGTGCGGTGCCTACGCAAATTGAAATGCCGACCCTCACGCAATTATACAAATTTGGTCGTTTTTGACCTTCCACTTGACA
Source organism: Setipinna tenuifilis (assembly GCA_030347295.1). Taxonomy (NCBI): domain Eukaryota; kingdom Metazoa; phylum Chordata; class Actinopteri; order Clupeiformes; family Engraulidae; genus Setipinna; species Setipinna tenuifilis. The sequence continues at coordinate 18,640,557 of CM059267.1, read as the reverse complement.
AACTCTTGCGCACGTTGCATTTTTTAACAATATCCCTGGAGGCATCCACCAGCCAACACCCCCCCTCCCCCCCCTCCAAACACGCACACACACCTACAAAGCACTCTGCCTTTGTGTGCTAAACTGGATTTAGAGCGATTAAATTGTCAGCGTTTAATGGAGGGCCGGCCATGTAGATCAATCATGAGGTATTACTGGCAAATTGAGCTGCAGGGGTTTCAACATCTCAGGCCTGGCCTGCCACAACTCCCTCCCTCCATTCCTCCCCCACCCCCCAACCACCCCCCACCCTGATAGCAGGTCATGTTTCACTTATTCACTAAAGTGTTTGTTTTTCTTCCTGACTAAAGTAATGTTAGCCTTAAATCAGCGCTCTGCTGTCTCTGTCTCTGCAGAGGGTTTTTCACTGAACAATGGCTGTCTACAGTGCTGTCCATCAGTGTCATCACCTCTGCCACTCTCAGTGTGGGCCAGTGTAGCCTGTGTTGCCTCCACTGATTTAAGGCATCATTAGAAGCACACTTTGGCCTGGCCCCTCTCTCTCTCTTTTCTTTTCTCTCTCTCACTCTCTCTTTCTCTCTCTCTCTCTCTCTCTCTCTCTCTCTCTCTCTTTCTCTATCTCTCTCTCTCTCTCTCACACTCACTCTCTTTCTCTTTCTCCTCTCTCTCTCTCTGCTTCTCAACTTAATTCAATTCAATTTAATATTTCTTTATTAGCATGACTGTTAGTGCAGTGTTGCCAAACCTTAACAATAAAACAGCATATTAACTTGCGAAATAACATTAAAAATGAAAAAAGGAAAAGGAAAATGGCTCAGTATTGAAAAAAAAACATGCGCACAGACACACACACACACACACACACACACACACACACACACACACATACACATACACACACACACACACACACACACACACACACACACACACACACACAGACACACACACACACAGAAACACACACACACACACACACACACACAAACTCACACAGACAGTTTAAACAACAGGTGAAATGCAAACATTATAAGGCTAGTTCAAATATTGTGGTTTGCTGTCTCAGTTTCCCCTGTCTAGGGGCCGGCTGCATACTGCACAGGGAGCAGAGCAGAGCAGAGTAGAGCCAGTCCTTTAATAGGTGGGCTAATTTATCTGACTCTTTAAGGCAGCTATAACTTGGGTATTTTGTGGTGGAAATATATGTTTTTCTCAGCTCTCTCTCTCCTTCTCTTTCTTTTTCTCTGGGTCTCTGTATCTCTCTCTCTCTCTCTCTCTCTCTCTCTCTCTCTGTCTCTCTCTCTCTGTGCAGGTCACATAAATGTGTTTCGTAAACTGTCAAAGCAAAGTGCATTTACCCAAAAGAGGCCCCTGTGGTCGAGTGCGCCGGACTTGGTCAGTTTTATGTGGCAGGCTGTTGTAATTAAGCCCTTGGGTGATAGTGGAAAGAGTGTTGTGCCACAACAAAGTAGGAAAAAAAATGCGGAAAATAAAATCATTAGGAGTGAGTCTCAGTACAGAGAGAGAGGAAAAAAAATATCATTCGTTGTGGTCGGCTATTGTTCGTAAGCTGTTTTGATCGAGGCCTGACATTAATTCATGTTCGTATTTATCTTCCCCTGCAAACTCGAAAGACGATAGCGCTGCATGGGACCATGTCAGAAAGCCACGACTGTGGTCAGTGCCTTTTAACTGCCAGTGGTGGTCGGGGAGAGAGAAAAGCGAATTGATTTATGAAAGAGGCACTTTCAACTGCCGATGGTTGAGTAATGAATTGATTTGCGAAAGATGCCCACTCTCAAAGAAACAGTATCTTCTTGTGTAGTGAGTTACGAGGCCGCAGGGTAAGCACGAGGAGATACCACAGGATGAAAGAGATGGCAGGGGGGGGACTGCGTGAGCGTGAGCCCCGCTTTGTTCTGCACCCCCCACTCCCCACCCCCCTCCCCGTAACAAAACATGTAATTATGCATGTATCAATTAAATCCTTGGCAGGGTTCTCAGCAAATAATTGCACTTAGACATCAGGCCTGTCAAAATATTGACAATAGGCAGAGGTAGTTATGCTCCTGAAATTGCAAGGCACTTTTTTTTTGCTCTTTTGCTCTACAGCTCGTGATCGTCTTACATGGCAGATTAAATTTCTTCGCCGTGGAAAAACTGAGAGCAAATTAACCACACCGACTTCTTTCAAACAACAAAAAAAGGGGACCCAAAAAAAAGCCAGCTCTGATTTCCTTCAGGGTGCTTGAGGATGGCGCACCACAAGAGACACTCAAGGGGGTTCTTGTTCACCCATGCTACTCATTGGTAATGCTAGTAGTCTGTCAAGCAGAATACAAAAGGAGCCATGTTCACAGGAAAAAAAAAGTAGTTACCCCACACCTTGCACCCCCTCCTCTCTCTGCTTCATCCATCAATACCTATATGTGTGTATATACTTCTGTGTGTGTGTGTGTGTGTGTGTGTGTGTGTGCGCGTAAGTGTGTGTAAGTGTCTATGTGTGTTTTACTGCAATATGATCATCCAGCGTCGTGTCGCTCTGGTCTGGTGGTGTAAACTGTGGAAGCACACACACCCTGCGAGCCGGCTCAAGTATAAATGACAAGCTGAATTTATCGTCTCGCCCCCACTTGCCGTACCGAGAGGCACGCGAGGCTGCCAGTGTGAGTGCTCGCACTCGTTTTTTCTTTAAACAGTGTGGTCGAGAAGCAAAGCACACGAAGGATAAACCCCCATAAAGTCAGCGCCGGAGTTTACATAGACACGTTCCAGTGCACAGACAGTAAAGGCATCACTCAGGGTGCGGCGTTGGGTATTGGACGTGACGTGACGGGACATGCATGGGAGGGGGGGCTACCGACAGATGAGAACATAGGAAACACAAAAGAGTCCCATTGTGAACATCTCCACCAACAGGGTGTAGTCGGATATGTGAGCTGAGGGAATGACAGACAACCCCCCCCCCCCCCCCCCCCCCCCCCCCCCAACACACACACACACACACACACACACACACACCACCCCCTCTTTCCTTGGTGGGGGGTGGATTGAACATCAAAGAAGCTCTCACTTCTGCCATGTTTATCCAGTAGGCACAATTTCAACTCCGTAACAAAGAGGAAGACCCAAAGCACAGGTACATATGTACCAACAATTCCCTTCACAACCCTAGCAGGACACAAGCTTAAGTATATATATATATAGTTGTTCCCTTTTTGTCAACATTAATGGCCTTAGTCTTCTCAGCCTATGGCAAATGGACTGCTCTTTGTTAGGCTTGACAGTAGAACAATGTAGAAAAGCGCTTTGCGATTTTCCTCCGAAGCGGCTGCCCTTGGTTGCTGGGATCACAAAGGAGCGCGCAGCAATCGACAAACGTGCCGGGCGGAAGGCAGGAAGAGTAATCGATCAAAACGATCTCAGTAATGGCCTGTTTCCACCCCCCCCCCCTCCCGCCAAACCACCACCCCTCCTCCCTTCCTCCCTCACCACCACCCCACTTTTGCCACGTGGATCAACCTTGGATGCCTCCATAGGACTCCGATTAGAGTTTGTGTGTTGTGTGTGTGATTGCCTGTGTGTGGATATATACGTGTATGTGTGTGTGTGTGTGTGTGTGTGTTTGTGGTTATGTGTGTGGATGTACACGTGTGTTTGTGTTTGTGTGTGTTTGAGTGTGCAAATGTGCGTGTGTATGTGTGTGCACATGCGAATGAATGTGTGTGCGTGTGTGTGTGTGTGCACGTGTGAATAAACGTGTGTGCGTATGTGGATGTGTATGTGCGTGTGTGTGCATGTGTGTGCATGTGTGGATGTGTATGTGCGTGTGTGTGCGTGTGTGTGCATGTGTGAATGAACATGTGTGTGTGTGTGTGTGTGTGTGTCTGCGTGTGTGTGATTGTGAGAGGAGGCTGAGTGGCGGCCCATCCTCTGTGAGATGATTAAAAGCGGAGAGCTTTATCTGGGGCTGCGAGCAGAGTGTGCCAGAGAGAGAGGAGTGGAAGAGGGGAGGGGGAGGGGAGGGGGGAGAGAGGAGGAAGAGAGACGGGAGAGGAGAGAGGAGAAAGATGGGGGAGAGAGGGGAGAGGGGAGAGGGGAGGGGGGAGGGGGGAGAGGAGAGAGGAGAAAGAGAGGGGAGAGGAGCTGGACAGTGGAGAGAGAAGAGACAGGAGGAAGAAAGGGAGAGAGGGGAGAGGAGAGGGGAGAGAAGGAAGAGGGAGAGAGAGGGGAGTGGAGAAAGCAGAAAGAGGGGAGAGAGGAGAGGGGAGAGAGGAGGAAGAGAGGGGAGAGGAGAGAGGAGAGGAGAAAGAGAGGAGAGGAGGAAGAGAGGATAGAGAATGAAGATAAGGGAGCGGAGAGGAGAGGAGGAAGAGAAGGGAGAGGAGAGGAGGAAGAGAGAGGGGAGAGAGGGAGAGGAGGAAGAGAGAGGGGAGAGAGTGACTCCTCCGGAGAGGCTGAAGGTGAAGGCAGAGCCACCAGCCAGGCGCTCACACCCCCCTGATTGAGCCCAGAGACGGGACAAAGCTGCTGGATGATTGCAGCCGAGGAAATCACTGCTGGTATGCTAGTCTAGGAGAGAGAGAGATCAGCTGCCATACACACTTGCACACAAACACACACGGACATGCGCGCACACACACACAAACATATGCATAAACATATGTGAATACTAACACACAAACCCTCACACACACATTCACTCACACAAACAGAAATAGTCGAGCATATGCACATACTCACACACACACCACAGACAAACACACACAGACACACAGGGATAAATACAATCCAATCATATTCACATACCAACATAAATGTGCGCTCGCACACACCGACACACACACACAGACACATACACAGACACACACACACAGACACACACACACAAACAGATATGTACACACACACCGACTTCCTTTAAACAATCAGCCTCTCCTGCATCCAATATAAGCAGAGCTTAAGGAGAGCGGGAGGAGAGCGGGAGAAGATAGCGAACAGCAGCTGCGGCACATTTGCTTTATTTCCCAGGGTGCTCCAGCTTTTAATGATAGCTCTAATTGACTAACAGGCGAGCAGAGTTAGGCTGTGTGTGTGGGGGTGTGCGTCTGTGTGTGTGTGCATGTGTGTGTGTGTATGTGCGTGTATGTGTGTGTGTGTGTGTGTGTGTGTGTGTGTAGGTGTGTGTGTGTGTAGGTGTGTGTGTGTGTGTGTGTGTGTGTGTGTGTGTGTGTGTGTGTGTGTGTGTGTGTGTGTTGGGGATTGTCCTAGAGGTAGGGATGGGCTGAAGTTGGGGGTGGTTGATGGTGTTGGTGGTGGTGGTGTTTTGGGGGGTTGGGGGTGGGGTAGTGAGGATGGTGCTGTTGTTCTCCCAGGCAGTAGGCTGTCTCTGGAGCCTTCACTACTTTGCACTGAAGGAAAACACACACACACACACACACACACACACACACACACACACACACACACAGACCCAACTCCACCACCATCACTACCACTCTCATCCCCATCCCCATCTCCGCCCCCACCCCCAGGTTTAACTCCTCAAAGCAGAAAGCAAATAAAGGCTTAAAGGAGATATTGGCAGGAAGAGGGTAAGAATGAGGTGGAGAGAGGGGGGGGGATACAGGGAGTGAGAGTGTGAGAGGATGGGTGAGATAAGATAGAGAGAGAGAAAGAGAGAGAGAGAAAGAGAGAAGGACAGACAGATAGAGAAAAGAGAGAGAGAGAAGGATAGACACTCAGAGAAGGAAAGAGAGAAAGATGGAGAAGATAGAAAGAGAGAGGCAAAAAGTGAAAGCGACAGAGAGAGAGAGCATAGAGGGAAAGAGAAGCACGGACACTCGGAGAGTAAAAAGAGAAAGAGAGAGCGAGAAAAAGAGATAGAGTGAGCGGAAAAAGAAGATCTTCTATTGCTGTGTGAGGAGAGGAGAGGAGAGGAGAGGGTACTTGTTCCGAGTGACAGCTCGTTGGCTGCGTCTCTCAGCTGGGCTTGTTCTGTTGGAAATGTGGTATGTAATATCCTGTAAAAAGGCACAAACAAACACTAAGGTTTCCCTTTTTTACTGGCTGAATGTGTGACTGGCGGCAGCGGCGTGCTTCTTAGCCGCCTGTGGAGGCCTGAGGAGGACGAGCACACAATGGGGAAGCACATGGCAGACGTCTGTGGGGAGCTACACAACGGTCAGCGATTGTTGTTGCTGTAGTACATCTGAAACCCAACCACATTGTTTAGTCAGATGGAGATAATGTGTTCCTGGGAGACGCTGTGCTGTGCTGTGCTGTGCTGTGCTGTGCGCCGTAACTGAAACGCATTTGGTTGGGTTTTGCTTAATGATGTTTCGCTTAATGAGTTTAAATGATTTGGAGGAGGTGTCTTTATTTGTTAAGTTGGCAGCTCTTAGCTCCCCCCCCCCCGCCTTTCACTTTTAGGGTTTCAGTTCATGATTTACTTACTCTCTCTCTCTCTTCCTCTCTCTCTCTCTCTCTCTATCTCTCTCTCTTTCTCTCTCACACACACACACACACACACACACACACACACACACACACACCCACACGTATACATGCACACACACACACACACAAAGCACCATTCCTCAAATAACCAGGCGTAATTCGATAGCTCTAACTTTCTCCTCGCCTGCTTTCACTCACCTGGATTAGTGTGAGATTAGCGTGTGGCTTCTCGTCGGCCATTTTGAGACCAGCCGTTCTTTTATAGTCGCTGTCTTAACTGTTCCTCTGTTGCCTCTCTGCTGCTGCAGGCAGACTGGAAGGGGGCGGGGTTATGTGGTGTGGTGTGGTGTGGTGGTTGGAAAACAGAAACAGAAGAAAATAAGGTTTGAAAGTTGGAAAGATGTCACCATGTTTAGTGACATTCTGCTTTGGCTACCACTTGTGAAACCCTCCAGGATGGTACGATTTGTGCCACCAAGAGGAGGCCAGCAAATTCCCTCACTCGTGGCACACGTTCCCATGACAGGCCCTGTGGTTAGGGGTTGGCTGTGTCTGGGTGTGACGCAGTGTGTGTGGTATGGTGTGGTGGGGTCGGGTGGGGTGCGGTGTGGTGGGGTGGGGGATAAAGATTTCCAGGCATTAGTGCAGCAGTGGCCCTTACAAGTGCCCGTGGAGCAGTAGAGGCTGCCCGCAGAGGCCCTTGGGAGCAGTGAGCCGCGTTTTAATGCCGTGTTCCTCGCTGTGATGGAGATTTCAGCTTGACCAGGTGGCTTTTTTACCCCACCCGCGTGCCTCTGTTTTTTTCCCCCCTTCTCATCCTTTTCTTTTCATTCCTTTCGCTGTCTTGTGGGGTCGGGTGATCTGTTAAGGGAGGGCAGTGGAAAAGCAGACGGGATGTAGCAAACCTGTGGATTTGACGAGCTCTCCCATCTCGAGCGCATGCAGAACTATTTAGAACCATCCCCCAGAAGCCCCCATTTGTTTCGCTCCAAATATGGGGAGCTATTTTTTGTCTAAATACTGCTCTTTTTTATTTATTTTTAAAAAAAAAGGGGGGTTAATATCCACACTAGTGGTGCTCATATGGGTGAGCTATGTATGAATAGACATTTCAATAACATGGAGATGCAGATGGACTAGCGACAAAGGCATTTCCCCCTGAGGCCCTGGGTTGTGTGTGAGCTTTCCCAGCATGTGTGGCATGGCTAGTTTGGACAGGAGAGAGGGGAGTTGCAAATGTAGAGGGAAATTTGACATGGCAGCATGAAAAGCTATTAGCTGAAAAGGCAAGCGGGTGCCTTGGTGAGCCGCGCCGTGCTACGAATGCTACAGCAGGAAACACTAAAAAAGAAGCTATAGAGCGAATCTGGTGGTGAGTAAAAACAGTCAATAACAATATCAAACGCAGACCCTTTGTTCAAAAGGGCCCCTGGCCTACCATCTCGAATGGCCAATTAATCTACATTATTTTGGCCTCTGGCTTTTAACAAGAACGACGAAGATGCATTACTGACATGGGCCTTTATTTGGCCCATTTTGTCTCCCCCTCCATTAATAAAAGTGTTGCGTGTAAGCAACTCTCTGATGAGTGAAAGTAGCCTCTCCATCGTGTTCGTTTATGCTCGCAATCACCACTGCCAAAACCGCTCATGGACACATAAATCACTTTGCTTGAATTAGATGAATGTAAGCGTTTATTCAAACCTGTCCTTAACACTTGTCGATGGACAAGTCACTCACACTGCCAAATTACACTAGCATGCAGCAAATAAGCTGACACCAAACTCTTATTATCCATGAACTACCTAAAATGAAACTCATGAGAAATGACACATATGTTCATAGTACATCTTCATTTAGAACTATCAGTATCGAGACACGATTATTGTGTATATGTTCATAAATCATCATGTTTCTGTGCAATGGCATGACAATAAATACACACACACACACACACACACACACACACACACACAGTCTTATTACAATGTCACTGACTGGTAGGACAAATTTGCAGTTTGGTGGGCCACCCTATCTCACATCAATGCACACATGACCGGCTACCAGAGACAGGACCAGTGTTCTCAGCTCATCCATCATCCTCTTGGATGCGATAACACTGAGGAGGGGAGGGGTGCATGGGCTTAGACTCGGGGCCCCCGGAGCTCAAAGATCACGGCGTGTTAACCTGTTCCATATGCATCTTCATTATCTCAGCGCCATAGCTGGGATTCCACCACTGCCACGGCCCGCCCGCCTGCCTGCCTGCCGGCCCGCCTGCCTGCCTGCATGCTTGCTTCTGTCTCTGGTGGGGCCCGGGGCCTCCCCTGGAGCCAAGGTTTGTGGTGAGGATCATCTCATCGCTCCAAGCCTTTCATCCAGTACTCAGCCTAGTTTTTGTGAAAAAGGTGATTTGGGGGCTTGGAGAGGGAAACGAGGTGAGAGAGAGAGAGAGCAAAAGAGAGAAAGGCAGTGGACCAGATTACTTATGTCTGATCCAGAACTGTATCAGATCCAGAACACCTTCACCCAAGGGTCCTGCGAACCCAATTCCAACACCCCCCCACCCCACCCCACCACCACCACCCCCCCACCTACCTTTCCTGCCACCACCCTACCACTCTGGATGGGCATGTATGCAGCTGGCAGACTCCATGGCTTAGTGCAGGAGGTGCAGGATGATGGCCCCGTTTTCTGGGTTGGGGGGCAGGGGGGATATGTACAGAGGTGTGCTTTGATGCCCTCTGAAGCTCTGACCAGATCTCAGGCACCCTTGTTTTCCTGTCAGGGGTTTGAAGGGTGGACGGATGGATGGGGTGGTGGTGGTGGTGGTGGTGGTGGAGCAAGAAGAGGCGCTCGGCTCAAAAACATGCCACGAGCTCCCCCTCTTTCAAGTGTCCTGATTCATGTTGCGCTTGATGTCTGCCAGTCTGCCGACAACACCAAAGGACCTGGGAATAGATTCTTGGCTTCTCAAGAGACGTTCAGGCTCCGGAGACTTAACCAAAAAAATAAACTGTTGTGTTTGAACATCAACAGTTTGTCAGGAACGCTCAAGTGAAAGGAAATGGCAGCAACAACAAACACTTATAATAATAAAATAGTCCATCTGTAAAACCACGCAGCTTTAGAAAAAAGAGTGGGTGTGGACATGGTCACCGACATGGTGCGGTTTTGGAGTGTTATGGGTCATCGCTGAATAATGAATAAATGCCACTCAGCCTGGGCCCTCATAGCAGATTTATGATCTGTCATGGACAGGCAGGGTCGGCGGGGCAGGCTGAATTTGTTTCATAAATCTGTTCTGCAGATTTTTTTTTTCTTTTTTTTTTTTCCCGGTGGGACACGAGGTGTCTGTGGAGGAATGGTTCCCATTCACCCAACCGGCCAACCAGCCGTTTTCATCTGTCCTGCTCCCACCCACCCCCCCCCTGTCTCCTCTTCGCCTCCCTCCCCTTCCTCCTCCTCCTCCTCCTCCTCCTCCTCCTCCTCCTCCTCCTCCTCCAGACCCCTTTGCCCTGGATGAATCCAGTTGTTCACACACTGTTGACCCCCAGCCGCTCAGCGAAGGGTGAAGTCTGTATCGGGTTCCCCGTCACACCGCTCCCCTCTGAGCTCCAGTCATATGACTCCACAAAAAGATCGTTGACGAGATATTGTTACGCCGCATGCTAAGGCCTTTAATTCAGTGGCATGCACCGTACATGTGAAATACAACCAACCCAGTTTTGTTTTTTTGTTTTTTTCGTTTGTTTTGTGTCCAACCCCCCCATTCCCCCCATTCCCCCCTCCCCCCCAACGTCAACCCTGAGGTTAAGAGCAAGAAATGCCTCAGCCCATCTCTCATACAAAGATACAGTACAAAAAAGAAAACACACATGGCACAGTATTGTGAGGGCTATTCTGGGTTTGGTGTGATTTTCAAGTGGAGGACTGCCTGAGGGTTTCTCCTCCTGCCTCTGCCGTGCTTGGGAGGATCTCTCTCACTTGTGCTGAAAGACAAATGGCCGGTGTCCAGGGTGCATGCCTACACGTTGGTAATGGATTCTAAAATAAAACGCTACACCTCCAACAAAAGGTCCCCAAGCTTGTTCGTCTTTCTGTTTTTTTTTCTTCTTCATTCTCTTGCCATCCTTCCTTCTCTTCCCTGACACTTCCAGGTGTTTAAAGATTAAACAAGTGAGTAGGAGAGAAGGGGGCGAGGGAGTTGAAGGGGGAGGGGGAGGGGGAGGGGGAGGAGCGATGGCAGATAAGAGTAGACGTTCACTCCCGCTTCGGGTTATCGGATACGGACCCTACAGCTGGGTGACCCGCTGAGCTAATAACTGAAGTCAGCTTTTTCCAGGCTTGAAAGTGCTCCTCTCCTCCCATCACCATCACCATCACCATCACCCACCCACTCACACCCCACCACTACCCCTCCTCCCACAACCACCACTGCCACCTCCCACAACCACCACTGCCCCCCCACCCCCACCCGAGAGTGTAGTCTAAAAAAGGGGCCCATTTAACTGGCCGTGTGCCATCTTCTGTGTTGGTGTAAGTGCTCTGTTGAGGGCTTTCAGAGTCGGGCGTGAAGGTAGAAGGGCAAACAATGGAAAACCAGATGCGAGAAGGAACACAGTCAGGCATGGAAATGGCATGGGGCGGAAGCTGGCTGCGTGCAGTTACTGTAAACGATGAAGTGCAGAGAGTACACACAGTGAGAGAGAGAGAGAGAGAGAGAGAGAGAGAGAGAGAGAGAGAGAGAGAGAGAGAGAGAGGAAAAATGCATGAAGGCATATGGGGCGTTGGGCTGGGGCTCGTGAACATTTTATATTGCTGCTTTAATGCGGCGGACTAAGAAAAATAAGCCCTGGCCAAGCGGAGATGTTTGGCCTCAAGGACAGCTCTGCCTGTCGCACTCCGCCGCTGACTGATAACATCCATGACCATAGCCATTTTTATCTAGTAACAGGTTTTATCAGCGCCGTTAAAGGAAGATCTAATATCCGGCAGTTGGAGCATTAAATTCCTGAGCCTGTGAAGATTCTTTAATAAAGCCCTGTTTTTGAAAGTGAGACCGACAGCAGACATGAGTTTGAGGATTCTTTTTTTTTTTCTGTCTCGCTGTGTGAAAAAACACACTGCTGATTTTTATCTCTTTTGTTTGAGGAAGGCGAGCTGTGTGCGTGTGTGTGTGTATGTGTGTGTGTGTGTGTGTGTGTGTGTCTCTGTGCTAGTCACAGGAGTACATCCGCAAACGGCAACAGACAGCAGTGTCTCCATAGAGAAACGAGCTTGAAAAGTTCAGCAGAAGGCACATCAAGTTAAATATATCTGAATTCCCTGAGCCTTCAAAGGCAGGGGGTGGTTTTAAGGAAGGAGTTGTGTTTGAGTTTTTGAAATTGAGCACACTTGTCTAACTGGGAAAAAAAAAAATCGTCCTCCCTGGGTGGAAGTTTGACGTGGTGCTATCTCACAGAAACACACCTCTGGGGATTAGAGAGTGTTTGGTCTGTCAGATTAGTCCATGATCAACGGCCCGTATTAAACTTCCATCCCACAACTCCCTCCGTCTCTCCCTCTCCCTCTCTCACACACACAGGCACAGCAGATGGAGGGAAGACTTCAGAGACTCATTTCTTTCCCTCTCTCTTTCTCTCTCGTTTGCTCTTATTTCCCTCACACACTTGAGAGTACCTGGGAGCACCGCAATCAGACAAATTTCACCCCCTGAATCCAAATGACGTCCTTTTCTCCCTGTTATGTTTTACACAGCAGATTGCCAAATAATGATGAGGGTCAATGGGCTGTTAAAACAAAAAAGCGCAGTGCTGCTCCAACGTCTGGCTTCATTTCTTCAAAATCCTCCAGCCGCCCTGCTAGTTTTTTTACCCAGCCTCTTCCAATGAGGTCCTCAGATGCACTCCACACAGTGTCTGCACTTCAGAACAGGCAGGGATGAGAGCAGATCTAGTAGATCTGCCTAAGGTATTGTTAGACCTCTTGAAATGAATATATGTATTTTCTTTTCTTTGCGTCAGGTGGTCGTGTTCCCCCACCCCACCCCACTCCCCTTCTCTACTTATTGCTTTTACTTTCCTTGCAGTGAAGGTGTGCGAGTGTTATACGTTCGCTGCTGTAGGGGGGCCATATAAGAAAACCGCAGCTGTGCAAACGGTTTGGTTACACAGTATTTAAGATGTGAAAAGTTTGAGCTGCCTAAGGCCAGCGCTGAACAAATAAATTACCCTACATAATGAGCTGCTCCACGGCACTCCAGATTTTCATGACTTGGCCGCGAACGTGCGATGGAATCTTATGCGCCCAGAGGAGGAGGAGGAGGAGAAGGAGAAGGAGGAGGAGGAGGAGGAGGAGGAGGAGGAGGAAGGAGGTTCATACAAAGGATACGAAGGGGACAGTTTTGCTCGCTGTCCGATTCGTCAGATAAGAGTTGCTGTTCTTGTGATACGGAGGGCTTTTTGCTACCCGCCACCCATTTGTGGGGTTATGCATTATTTCGCTAAACATGGAAAAGACATTTGTGTGACAGTTTGTTTCCCGTTCCACACATCGCCACGAGCCAAGGTAAATAAACAGCACCTCGCAGGCCATGGGAATGTGTCTGTGTTGTTTGCTTGCGGTTTTCGATCTGAGACGCTCATTCCTAAGGTGTCCTATTTTAGGCGCTTGTGTAACGACTTGACACTCCAAATAGTTTGGAGTTCACGCTTACACAACTCACCTAGTGCTCCTGGCCTGTCAGTAGGGCTGTTTTTCTTTTTTTTTACTCCTTTGGCACGAGCCTCATGATCAGCCTCCACCCCTACTGCCTCTCTTTTTTTCAGGCTTTTCTGCATTGTTCATCTTTTTTCCAGGTTTCTGCAGCACACAATAATTGGTGCAATTTTACAGCAATTTAGTGTGTACACACAGAGGCTTGTGTGCATCTGGAAAGTGAACGCAAGTCCAATAAGCAACTGTTTTAATGCTCTTTTTATGATTATGAAAGACAGTCATATATACTAATAATCAAGTCGCCCTGTTATTGCATTGCCGTGGAAAATAGTCTGCAAACACAGGCCCCCTGAGATTCCTTCCTTTCCACACTGCCATTCGCACACGCAAGTGATTTGGTAGGAATTGCTGTTCTAAGTTGTGAATCTGAAATATGGAGTGTTGTGCTGCACAGCCCTTCAAAGGCTCTGAATGAACAAACCTATAATCCAAACCCATATCCTTTTATTACTTTCAGTTAAGAACATAATGCCGGGTTTCTCGTTGGCTTAAAGCCGCAACGAAAACTATTCCGTAAGTATTCGATTTTGGTACAATGCAGAGAGTCACACAATACTTTTGGCTTAATTGGATCACAGTTCCATTTTTGGCGGGTAAATACCCATTAATATTTTTTTCATGTTTTTTTTCCGCCGCATACAAGCAGCCAGTTTAATTTTCTCTCTTTCTCTCTCAAGCGCATCCCCCGGTTGGTTGGTTTGGACCGAGCACAGTGGTACTGCGTAACTCCTGCTTCTCTCCCATGAGTGGGGAACATTCCTAGACTAATACGATAATATGTAGTTTTGTAATGTGCAGTTTCTAGCCGACTGATGCTGGTCTGGCCTGGTCGATTCCGCTCGATTCTGGTCGATGTGACAGACACGGGTGCTGTAACGCAAAAAAAGCCAAAGGGGCGATGGCTCCAGACGGAGGAGTCATAGCTGCGAGCCAGGTGAGCCAGAATAAACATGCTCTCTCTGGTGGTGAAGAGGGACCTTCCCAGGCCAGACACGAGCTCCCTGGCCCCGGCTACGCCCGTGCACCCCAATCCGAAGCGTGTGGTGTTCCGGAGCGGGAGGATTAGCGTGCTAACGCCTGCTAGCGACGACGAACATGTGGGGACTGGTGCGGTCTTCTCAAGGCCGCTGCTCTTGCCAAGGTATTAAGGATGGGATGCCTGTGGAAGGGGGCAGGACTGTTGGTGCTGGTGCTGGCAAGGAGGTGTGTTTTTTTTTCTTCTTCTTTTTTTCCCCTTTTGCTCAGCGGCTGCTGAAACTGCTCTTTTAGGGCAGCCTGACGCCGAAGCGCTGCTCACCAGGACGCCGCCACTGTCGCCATGCCCTCTCTGGGCCAGACTGGCACCGCCGCCCCAAACGCCCACTCTCCTCTCTCTTTTCTCTCTTCTCTCTCTTTTCTCTTCTTTTCTAACAGGCAGGCACGACTGGAATGGATTAGCCACTGTTATTAATGAGGCTGTTTTGATTCTGCCTTCAGTGCTTTTGTACACGCCCCCACACCCCCACCAACCCCACAACCTCTCTCCTCCCCTACCCTACCCTCCCCCTCCCCCTCCCCTCCTCTGCCCTGCTCTAACCTCGCCTCCCTGCTACGGTGCACGCCAAGTATGAAAATTGCTCTTGTGCTAAAGGCTAGGCTAATCCTATTGGTGAAACTAGAGTAACGTGAAGCTGTGGGGGGGGGGTTTGGGAAGCGAACACATTGTGTGTGAGGCTGGGTCTTAGGCAGGAGTCTGCCGTGATGGATAAGCCTGGAAAAAAAAACCACACGGAATGATGTTATGTTCTTGGCAGACAATGAAATTCCTGGCCCGTGAGTCGCATGCTTTATTTTGATGCTTGGGGTTATCAGTGTGATTCATGCTGCTATTCTGCTGAGGGAGGCTGTTAAATCCTAACTAATTGTTGGGAGGCCGTGTCCTCGAATGCAACTGTGTGTGTCCTATTAATCAGAGGAAAAAAGCATAATCTCATTTGGTACAATTGTATCCAGTGACCTTAACAACTGTCTCAATCGCATTAGCAGGTGTGATATGTCTGGACTTGTGTGCATTGTGCAGTGCACAGAAAAGAAAAGACACACACATTGTTTTTCTCAATCTCGTGCACACCCAAATCAAAACCCTTTTACACACACACACAAAAACACACACGCACACACACACACACACACACACACACACACACACACACACACACACACACACACACAGTCTTGGATCATTAGGAAGCAAGATGCAGGTGGGGTCTCTCAGCATATGCTGTGGTTGTGGCTCAGTGGCCTCTCGTCTTCTTCTGCCTTGCCTCTTCCTCCTCCTCCTCCCTCTCCCCCCATTCCTTCCCTCCCCCGCTGCCCCTCCTCCTCCTCCTCCTCCTCCTCCTCCTCCTCCTCCTCCTCCACACTGACCGGCCTGAGCCAGTGCCAGCTCCAGCTCCAGCTCCCTCCCCTGCATTGTGCTGCTGTCCAGGGCTCAGGCAGCTCCGTGATGGATTGGTGTGCCAGACCTCTGGATCAGGCATTAGCGTTATTGACAGACTCTCGGCGATCAAAGACCCTTGTGGAGGCACTCTGCGCCTCGCTTTCGGACCTCTGTTTCCTCGGTGAGAGCACAACTTTTGTTTTTTTTTTGTTTTTTTTTTGTGTTTAGATACGAGACTGGTGGTGTATACGGCTAGTTGAACTCCTTAAAAAGCAGACCCTTCTCGCCTGTCTCGTCTGTGGCCATCTCTTTTTTTTTTGGGCTTTGCCAGACTGTGCCGTTGATCTGATTCTCAAGATGAACAAAAAAAATCAAATGATCAGAATGTAATGAACCGAATCACCCTGGAGCATTTTTTTTTTTGGTGGTGGATTCGGGTGGGTTGGTTCAGTTTGACTTTGACATTAAGCAGAATGTGGCACACACACTCAGACGCAGATGGGGGATTTCGCCCCTGGTCCGCAGAGAGGCGTTCCTGCACGCCGAAGACATTTGGAAGTCACACGCATCTAAAATAAGCTCTGCGGAGTCCACATATTAAATGGCTCTCGTGATGTCACGCAATCCCCCCCCCCCCCCATCCCCACCCCCAACCCCCTCCCATCCTCATACTCCGTATAGTCTCACTAACTCCTCCTTGTGACCTTGTTACCAGATATAGCCCATCACGTATTGATTCAGGGACACAGCTTGCTTAATGACATGTTTTGCACACAATGACCTATTTTTGTCCCCCGCCAAGCAACCGATTGGCATGAAGGCTGGCTGTGCCCGCTGGCATCGCCCACCCACCCACCCACTCACCCACCCACACTCCCACCCAGCCGGGCCTCCTCCTCCTAATGGCCCGCCGGGCGCGCAACGAGCTACCGGGTAATTTCCGTAAACACGTTAATGGCTGTTTATGCCCAGCTAATTCTCTGCTCCTCCCCACTAATGGCATCATGGCTACTCTTTTCAAAGGCATATGTTTGCCCCCGTGACAGAGCCCCTCTTCTTCCACCCACCAACTATTCGGCCATTTTTGCTTGACTTAAGGACTTTCTTCTTCTTCTTCTCCCCGCTGCGCCAGAGAGACAGGGTGCTGTCGGGTGGGGGGGGGGGTGGTGGGCGGGAGGGAGGGGGGGGTTGGGGTATGGAAACTGCGTTATCTCTGGCCTGGCTGTGTTATTAGGCATGTGAGAAGGCCTGTGTGTGTGTGTGTGTGTGTGTACGCGCCGTTACTGGGAAGGCACTGCCATCTGAGCTGGGGGCCTCAACACAATTATGCCAGTTCCCCAGTTAGACGCAATTCAGCAAGGGAAGAAAAAAGGATAAAAAGAACGAAAGACAGACAGAAAAAAAGAAAGTAAGTAAGAAAGAAAGAAAGAAAGAAGAAAGATTATCGGAAGGAAGGAGATGGAGGGAGGGGAGACTGCAGGAAGCTTGCGGGGCAGCATATTGTTTTTGAGCGCGCTCCTGTCACGAGGAGGTAAGCAAAACACTCCTCACTCGCAGATCAGACGCTGGACCAGTGCCACTGATCTGTCACCAGATTTGCATAGTTGGCATAAAAATGTAAATGTCCTGTCTTGAGTACTTTAGGCACCGAAACGTAGACACATCAAGTGCTCTGGGATTTTTGTTTTTTTTTGTTCTTTTAAAGAAAAAAAGAATGGTAGAGTGATAGAGACAGAAATAGAGATAAAAAAGAGAGCGACGGACACAGAAACAAAAAAAGAGAGAAGTACAAAGAGAGAGCGAGAGAGAATGTTGGCACAGACACTTTAAAGCAGAACGGTGTTTCTTAAACACGTATTTTGACAGAGCAGAGACAGCGGCTGTCCCTCTTTGAGGTTCACGGTTGTTTTTTTCTCTTGCTTTCTGTCTCGCTGGCTTTGTAGTGGAGAGCAGGAGTATTTGTCTCACCTGTCGCGTTACCATTAGTGGCGAATGGCGATGGTACTGTACCTACTGAAGCAGGGAGAGTGAGCTGTGTTTGTAGTGGTGGTGAGTGAGAGCAACACTGTGAACACCATTACATACATGACAACCCCACCCCACACACTTACACACACACTGTACACACACACACACACACACACACACACACACACACACACACGCACACACACACACACACAAACTGCACACACACACACACACACACACACACACATACCTCTCTCCATCAGCGTAAGCCATGCACCAAACCGCCCGAGCCAGGTGTTGTTTCACACTACATTTACCAAAGCTATTGCGGGGCGCAAATAGGCAGTTTAGGCTGGACAGTGTGGAGGCAGGCTGGCAGGACCATCACCCTTATGGCCCTGTCTAAACATAGTGCCTCCGAGAGTGGAGGGGTGGGACACACAAAGTCACGCCTCACCGTCTCCCCCCACTCTGGCACGAAAGAGGGAAAGCGTGTGTGTGTGTGTGTGTGTGTGTGTGTGTGTGTGTGTGTGTGTGTGTGTGTGTGTATGTGTGAGTATAGTGTGTGTGTCTTTGGGTGTCTTTGTGTATGTGTATGTATGATTGTGTTTGTGTGTGCGTGTGTGTGTGTGTGTGTATGTCTGTGTGTGTGTGTGTGTGTGTGTGTGTGTCTTTGTGCATGTGTATGTATGTGTCTTTGTGTGTGTGTGTGTGTGTGTGTGTGTGTGTGTGTGTGTGTGTGTGTGTGTGTATGTATGTGTCTTTGTGTGTGTGTGTGTGTGTGTGTGTATGTGTGTGTGTGTAGTTCTTTCTAAGCCCTTCCTTGCCCCTCACCCCACTCTTGACAAACTCTAGGGTTTCAGTGTGGGTCACAATTGGACTATTGTAGGGGGGGCCCAGTGGCATCTGTCAGCACCCTGGTTCCCCTGATGCTGTCTGTGTGTATGTGTGTGTGTGTGTGTGTGTGTGTGTGTGTGTGTGTGTGTGTGTGTGTGTGTGTTTCTGCCTGTTTCTCTGTGTGCGTGTGTGTGTGTGTGTTCGCGTTTGAAAGGCCGAGGGGCACCCGCAACGCAACAAAGCTAAAGTGGCAGCTAATTGAGCTTGTCTGGCCAGAACCTGTAAGTGGCACTGATAAGCAGGTATTTGACCCCCCCCTTTCGCCCCTTCATCCCCTCACCCCCACCCCGACTCCTGCCACAGTCGGCCACCATTTCCTTCAGCTTTTCTTGGAAGGAGGCTCGTGTTGTTTGTCCTCGCAGTGGAAACACAAACAAGAGAAAACAAACCCAAAAGACCATGCACAGCGCAGGCCTCCAGTGGCAGCCTGGGACTAATTACTGCCTCTACATCTCCTTATCGCCAACATCTTCAGAGCCAAGGCAGCTACGCTTTTTTTTCTGGTAAACAAAACACAAAAAAAGAAAGAAAAAGGGCTGTCATAAGATTGAACTGTGCTCCTTCTGTGGGGGTTTCATTTTCTTCCTCCCTCCTTCTCTGTCCCTCTCTCGCTCTCGCTCTCACTCTCACTCTCACTCTCGCTGTCTCCATCTCTCTTTGCCTCTCTCTCTTTGCCTTTCTCTCCTTCTTCCTCCTCCTCCTCTCTCTCACTCAACCCCAGTATTTGTAGGGGTCCCCGATGACCTCATGAAGAATAAATAGTGCAAAGTGGCGCTTGGATGCGGATCAGTCGTGCACACGGCCATAACTGGGTTGGAGTTATGCCCTCCGAATTAAAATTCCCTCACACTGATATAAGGGTTAGACTTGTGGAGTGTGTGTGTGTGAGTATGTGTGTGTGTGTGCGTGCATGTGTGTGTGTGTGTGTGTGTGTGTGTGTGTTTGTCGAGGGTGTGTGTGTGTGTGTCGCGGGTGTGTGTGTGTGTGTGAGGGGGTGGTTGCAGAACATAGTGGGGGTCTGATGCAATCTTCTGAAAGTCCCCGTGAAATGACGCGCGTATGACTTCAGTTGGGTGCTCTTTCTCCTTCATAGCTCCTTCTCTTTCAGTTTCTCTATTGCTCCCTTCCCCCCTCCCTCCCTGTCTGCCTGCTGGACCAATGCCGCCCCCCCCCCCCCCCCCCCCCCCCCCGCACCTCATTTTTGGTCAAATTTGAATTCAAGCAGGCTGTATTAGCCTGACAACTTTGCAAATTTGCAATGCTAAAGTGGTTTCTTCTCTCTTTCCACTCCACTGGACACACTCCTTTCTACACATCATTGTGTGTGTGTTTGTGTGAGTCTTTGTGTGTGTACATCTTTGTGTGTGAGAGTGTGATGTGAGTGTGTGGGTGTGTGTCTCTGTCTGTTTGTGTTTGTGTATGTGTGTGTACGTGTTTTGTGACTTTATGTGTGTGTGTGTGTGTGTGAGCTCAGAACACTAGTGCCGATTTGCAGGTCCTCATCAACCTGTCGCTGGCCTCTCTCTCTCTCTCTCTCACACACACACACACACACACACACACACACACACACACACACACACACACACACACACTCTGAAAGAGCGATCTTTGTGTGGTAGTGGTGGCCCCACGCTGTCAATCCGTCTGTCCGGCCCCATTCGTCTAGGCATCCGTCCGAGCGTCCGAGCATCCGAGCCTGGGGTGTCTTGCTGGGGCTAATCCTGCTGTCCTGCAGGAACCCAAGACTAATCCACAGCCTCTAAGAGTCCCAGAGAGAAGGCAGCCTCTCTCTCCCTCTCTCTCCCTCTCAAGATGCCCTGGCTTCCATTACAACTCGCTTAGATTGGGTGACCTTTTGCGATCACCCAGAAGAAAGGGACAGATTTTGATAAGTAAGCGGCTACTGATACTAGTGTGGGTGTGTGTGTGTGCCTGTTTGTGTGTGTGCCTGTGTGCGTGTGCGTATGTGTGTGTGTGTGGGTGTGTGGTTGTCTTTTGTGCACACCCACATGTGTGGATGTATCCAGACACCATATATATAAAACGCTGCTGCTTTCTGCACAACACACTGACAACATTGTAAAGATATATTCTATAGCATGTTGTATGTTGTATAAAAGGTAATGCAGCACAAAGGACAGTAGCTGCGCAGTAAATATGCGATAAGTAGGTTTGTGGGTGTGTTTTTGTGTGTTTTGTGTGTGTCCTGTGTGTACATTTGTGTGTGAGTGCGTGCTTGCATGTGAGTGTGTGTGTGACAGAGAGAGAAAGAGAGTGTGTGTTAGTGTCAGTAAAAGTATGTGTGCATATGCGTGTGTGTGTGTATGTGTGTGTGTGTGTGTGTGTGTGTGCGTGTGTGTGTGTGTGTTTGAGTGCCAGTGTCAGCTCTGGATCCTATCCAGTGTTTACCCAGCTGCCTCACCCGGCTCCAAAATGTTCCTTTTGTCTGGCTCAAGTGTGTAAATACATAAACACACACGCAGACACACACACACACACACACACACACACAGACTTAAAGACTAGTAGTATGTGCTTAGCTCGTTTATATTAGTGGCCGTACGAGGGGTGTGCTGACATGCAGTCGACACTCGCTCTCTCTGCAATAATAAGCTGTCGGCGAGTCGCAGGGTTGTGCACCGTTGTGCCTGCTGTGCACCCTTTTTCTTCTTCTCTCATTCTCTCCCTCTCTCCCTCCCTCCCTCCCTCACTTTTACTTTTTCCTACTCTTTCTCTTCCTTCACTCTCACTTTCCCCTTTCCTCTCTCTTTCTCTCCTCTCCTCTTTCTCATTCTCTCACTACCTCACTTTTACTCTCTCCTCCTCCTCCTCCTCTTTCTCTTTCCTACCTCTTCCTTTTCCCTTTTGTCTTTCTTTCTTTCCTCTCCTCTTTTTTTCATTCTTTCACTCTTATTGTCTTGTATTGGATCTTTCTCTTCCCTCCACCTTTCTCTCTCAGTCTCTTTTTCTCTTCTCCTTCTCCATCATTCTCTCTGTCCATTTTGCTCTCCTTTTTGTGACTCTCTCTTTTTTCTCTCTCTCTCCCTTTCTCTCCCTTTCTCTCTCTCTCTCTCTGCTGGAATGCTGCAGGGTTGGCACGGTGTGGTTCACCTTAGGGGGGTGGTGTGTGTAGTAAGGCATGAGTAAAAAGATGTAAGAGGTTCCTGGGGTAAACCAAAACGACTTGTGGTTTAGTGTGAGGAAGGTCTGTGTAAGAACAGTCGGGAGTTTTCTCTTTGTGTGTGTGTGTGTGTGTGCATGTGTTTGTGTGTGTGTGTGTATGTGTGTGTGTCTGTGTGTGTCTGATGAAAAAAGAAAACATTTCACAATATGGTTATCTTTCTTAAAGATTAAAGCCGTGATCAATGGCCGACCGCTTAGCCTCCCCTCTCACACCACACCACTGCAGCCACCAGCCAGCACTGCCCTTCACAGCCCCTCAGTCCAGTCAAGCGCAGGTTCTCACCAATCGCCCAGGGAGGGCAGCTGCCATGGTTGCCATGGTAACCAGTATCTCTCCCCACCCCCCGCACCACACACACACACATACACACACACACACACACACACCCAAGCACAACACACCAGCACACCAGCTCCACACACACACACACACACACACACACCAATGCACACACACCACCGGACCCACTGATAACCAGCAGTGCAGCAGCAGCAGCACAGGGTTGGGTTTTATTTATTTATTTATGTATTTATGTATTTGTGATTGGATGGGTCTGGGCTGGGCTGTGTGCGGTCTGTGTGGTGCCTGTGGGTAGTGAGGGTTGAGTGCCCCTTCAAGTGTGAGCCTGGCATCCCCACATGCTGCTCACAGAACACACAGAGGGAGGAGGTGAGGAGGGAGGAAAGGAGCGAGGAGAGAGAGGAGGAGGTGAGAAGGGAGGACAGGAGAGAGGAGGACAGGACAAGAAAGGAGAGGATGTAAGAGGAGAGGACAGGAGAGAAGGAACAGTGGTCCAAAGAGGAGAAGAGAGGGAGAAGAAGGAAGAGAAAAGAAGTAGAAAGAAGAAGAGAGGAGAGGAGGAGAGCAGAGAGGAAATGAGGTAAGAGGTGAGGAGGAAGGAGAAGGAGAGGACAGGGGAGTAAAGGAAAGAAGAAGAGAAGAGAGAGCAAGGCAGGACAGCATGGTAGACGATAAGTAAGGGGGCCATGAGGGAGAAGTGTTTCGGTGAAAATGGACGGAAGATGCAGGACAAACACAATGGACCGAAGAGGGAGGGAAAGCAGATAAAAGGCAAGAAAGATTGAGTAGGTGAGGAAGAAGAGAGAGTAGGGGGGGGGGGGGGGGGGGCGCAAGGACTAAAGAGGAGGGGGGTAGAGGAAATGAGGGGGGCCAAACAGGGGAGGTGTTTTGACAAAGACACTTT
>CM059267.1:18607640-18610140 GCA_030347295.1 Setipinna tenuifilis | reverse complement strand
GAAAAAGAGGGGGAAGAGAGAGTGATAGAAAGAGAGAAGGGGGAGAGAGAGTGACAGAAAGAGAGAGAGAGACACAAAGAGAGAGGGAGAGAGAGACAGAAAGAAAGAGAGAAAAAGAGAGGGGAGAGAGAGTGACAGAAAGAAAGAGAGAGAGAGGGAGAGAGTGAGGCTTTGACCAGAATACCAGATGCATGGCGAACCAGGGAGGACCTTCCTTGCGTGGCAACGGCTCCTGTTGCCCTGGCAACCAGCCGTCCTTGAGAAAAGGGCACATTTGGAGTTTGGGGGCCAGCGCTCTGACAGGCGCCGTCAAAACTCATGAGACCACAGATGAGCACATTGATCCCGACCTGGACGGAAGGTGCACACACACACACACACACACACACACACACACACACACACACACACACACACACACACACACACACACACACATATATATATGCACACCTGCATACACAGAAACACACAACACACACACGCACCTACACATATTCACATTTCTTATTCTGTCTCGGTCCCCGTATCTCTTTTTATGCACACACAAACACACACACACACACACACACACACACACACACACACACACACATACACACACACACAGGCACACACACGCACACACACGCACGCATACACATATTCACATTTCTTATTTTCTCGGTCCCTCTCTTTTTCACACATACAGTCCGCTTACACGCACAGATGCACATGCACACACACACACACAAACAAACACAGACACACACACACACAAACACACACACACACACACACACACACACACATACACACACAGCCCTCTCTCTCACAAAAGGCACTAAAGCCACAGGCAGCTAAACTTCCCTCCAGAGCCCGCTGTCATTTGTTCCCCGGTGCTAAGACATTAGCAGCCATTGAGTAAAAGCCATGCGGATGAGCGCTCTCCGCGCTAATCCCTGTTTTTCCCAGGGTGGGGCCGCTTGTACCCCTCCATCCCCAAGGGAACAAGGGAGAGAGAGAGCGAGAGCAGGAGAGGGAGGGAGAGAGGGAGAGAGGGAGGGAGGGAGGGAGGAGGGAGGGATGGGGAGGTGAAGGGAAAGCGAAGGCGAGATCCCGTGTCCTTTTGTGTGCGGGACAAAAGAGCCAGAGAGATGCTGACATGAGATCGGACCCTGACTGACATCAGATCTCTCCCTCTCTCTCTTTCTCTTTCTCTCTCTCTCTCGCTCTCTCACTCTCTCTCTCCCTCTCTCCTTCTCTTTCTCTCTCTCTCTCTCTCTTTCTTTCTCTTTCTCTCTCTCTCCCCCCCTTTCTTTCTGTGTCTCTCTCTGTCTCTCTCTTGGTCTTTCTCCCAGTCTCCTTCCATGTCTTGCTCTCTCTCTCTCCCTCTGTCCTACTCTTGCTCTCACTCTTTCTTCTTATTCACTCTCTCCCTCTCCTTCCCTCTCTCTTAGTCTCCTTCCATCTCTTGCTCTTGTTCTATCTCTGTGTCCTACTCTCTTTCTCACCCTTTCTCACTTTTTCTCCCTCTTCCTTCCTCTTTCTCTCTCTCTCTGTCTCGTTCACTTTCTCTCTCTCTCTCTCTTTCTCCTCTCCTTGTTGCCTCCTGAGTGAACCCGAGCGAGGCCTCTCTTGAGGGATGGCTTTGGTGGGGGGAAGTGGGGGTTCGAGTGGAGCAGGTTGAAGGGAAGACGGCCGTCACAAAGAAGGCTTCCGAAGGAGCCAGGTACCCCCCAGTTCCCTCAGCTCCATATCGCTGTAGCACTTCAGACACAATAGCTGCGTCCGGTGTCAGCTTGCAGCGGTGGTGGTTCCTCCCTGCTCTCTTTCTCTTTCTTTCTCTTTCTCTCCCTCCCTCTCCCTCTCTCTCTCTCTCTCTCTCTAGTGGTGCTCTGTGTTAAGTGAAGCTGTGTCATATCGGTGTCAAGTGAAAGCTTTACGTAACCCGCCTCCTTCTCCCTGCCCGCAAACTCCCCACCCTGAGGTCACGACCTACGGAAAGTGAGAGGGGACATATCTCCCCTGCCTCCCCTCCTTCGCAGGTTCACCTGGGCGAGTGTGCGTAACAGCCCGGGACAATAGCTGCCCTTTTTTAATTCTGTCTGCTCTGCCTCTCTCTTTCTGTCTCTCCCTCTCTCCCTCTCTCTCTCTCTCTCTCTCCCTCTCTCTCTCTTTTTCTTTCACTGTCTCTTTCCCTTGTCCCTCTCTCTTCCCTTTCGTCTCCGTCCTGGTGCAGGGTGTCATCAGAGATGTCCTCTGGGAGGCAAACTGGCAGTCGGAACTCGCACGGGCAGGGGTGGGGGGGTGGGGGTTCATCGGGGTTGTTGCCGCGGTGACTCCCGGGCAACCCGCTTTTTGATTGACAGGCCCCGGGCTCTGTAAAGGCACGTGCTCGTTTTTTTTTTTTTCCTCTTTCTCTCTCTTCGTTTTTCTCTCTCTTTCTGCGGTCGCTGCCATCTGCTGCCCCGGGGCAATAAGGGAGGAGCGGCGGGGCATCTCGGGGGCCTCTCTGTCT
>CM059267.1:18600140-18605140 GCA_030347295.1 Setipinna tenuifilis | reverse complement strand
GAGAGAGAGAGAGAGAGAGAGAAGGAGAGAGAGCGAGAGAGAGAGGGAGGAGGGGAGGAACGAAGACAGAGACAGATAGAGAGAGTAATGAGCAGATGAGAAAATGCAGAGTGGGGGATGAGAAGATAGACTAGGGGAGTGGACTGGGGCCATGGAGGTGTGTGTGAGTGAGTAAGTGTGTGTGTGAGAGAGTGTGTGAGTGTGTGTGTGTGTGTGTGTGTGAGTGTGTGTGAGTTCACTCCAGCTTCAACTCCAGCTGTTCAGTGACGCCCCAGGGATCTCATCCCCCAGGTGCCACACACATTTCCCACTAATCTCTGTCTTTCACTCTCCCTTTCCACACACACACACACACACACACACACACACACACACACACACACACACACAGACACACACACACACACACACACACACACACACCTAATCTGTCTATCTGTCTTCCCACTGCCCACTGAGCTTTTGGCAGCTGAGCCTGAGTCTGAGGAGCTGCCTGACAACTGCAAAGGAGGCAAAGCTAACATGCATGTCAGCACACACACACACACACACACAGGCGAGCGCACAAACACGCATGCGCACACACATGCACACACATATACACACACATGTGCACAAACACACACACACACACACACACACACACACACACACACACACACACACACAGACATCCAGTGTCTGTGCTTACTGCGCACATATTATCTGTCTACATTCTATCTGCTGCTTGTCCTTTTTTGTTCTGCTCAACAGTCACATTTTTACTATGCACACACACACACACACACACACACACACACAGATGTGTCCATTCCACTATTTCACCCTGACCCATTCCTGCTCAATTAAACCCAGATTCCCCCTCCCCCCACACCCCCCTCTCCCCTCACCTCCCCATCTCCATTACCTTTCCTGCACCTTCCCCACCTGACTGATGAATAATTCCTGCTGTATCTGCCCCTCTCCTCCTCCTCTCCTCCTCCTCTCCGCCTGGCCTCCTGGCCCTTGCAGCTCCCAGTGCGGCGAGCAGAGGCAGAGGCAGAGGCAGAGGCAGAGGCAGAGGCCCTGGCCCGTTAGGGCTGCTCGTTAGTGGGGGCCCCCAGGCCCTGACTCCTCCACCTCTGCCAGCTGCCTGGGTGCCCCTGCCCCCCCCCACCCCCGCAACTCAACCCCACCCCCATAAACACACTTACACATACACACACCCATATACACACACCACACGTACAACCTACCTACACACACTCACATAAACGTACACACACAAACAGCCAAGAACCTATAAACACACACACATACATAAAGTCATACACACACATAAAAGCACACACATAATCTCACACACATTCACATGCACACAAAAGCACACACATACACACACACACACACACACACAATCAGTCCACCACACGTAGCCGTGAGTCATTCCCACAGCGGTGCTCTGTGTGTGTGTGTCGTATCGAGAGCTTTCTTTAGTCCGCATGAGTCAGCTAGCCATCTCCACGGCTGCCCGGGGTGTAGGTGACTTTTACCAGATCTTCCATGCGCACACAAACACACACACACACACACACACACACACACACTAAAACACACATATGCACACTCATTCACATATGGTACATGTTTTCACAAAACACACATGACATGCATTCAAACAGACTAAAATACACATGCATGCTCATTCACATACATATTTTCATATTTTCACAAAACACACCTAGGCACACACAAGTACACTTAAAGCTGTATCACACACACACACACACACACACACACACACACACACACATGCACATGGAGGTCAGAATGTTGCCCTGGCTTGGCGGGCCCCTAACACAAATGTATTCACATTCACATACATATTTTTACAAAACAAAGTACACCTCGAGCTTTATCACACACACACACACACACACACGCACACACACATCCATATGGAGGTCAGACAGTTGCCCTGGCTTGGTGGGCCCCTAGCAAAAATGTATTCTCATTCACATACATATTTTCACAAAACAAACTTACAGTACGCACACACAAGTACACCTCACGCTTTATCACACACACACAGACACACACACACACACACGCACACTCACACACACATCCATATGGAGGTCAGAGTGTTGTCCTGGCTTCGCGGGCCCCTAGAACAAATGCATTCTCATTCACATATTTTCACAAAACACACTTACGCACACACAAGTACACCTCAAGCTTTATCACACAAACACAGACACACACACACACACACGCACACACACACACATCCATATGGAGGTCAGAGTGTTGCCCTGGCTTGGCGGACCCTGAGCCTGCCCGTTGAGGCCCCAAGGAGCCCCTTTGGTTAATTCCATCCGACGGGGGTGGGGGGGCACCCAGAGAGGGGGGGTGGGGGATGGGGTGGAGGGGAGGGGGGGTAGTGAGTGAGTAATTTGTGCCCATGTGTGGGGCGAAGTCTAATGGCCGTCGTCTTAATTGCTTTCACACTGGCCTGATTGAATTAGCTGGCGAGGCCCAGCCTCTTAATTGAATTCCCCAAGCCCAGTGTTGCACTGCCAAAGCACTTCCTCTCTTTCCTTTCCCTTTTTTTTCACTAATCTTTTTCTTATCTTATCTTCCTTTCTCTCTTGCCCCATCTCTGTCTCTCTCTCTCTCTCTCTCTCTGTCTTTGTCTCTCTCTCTCTTCCTCTCACTCTCATTATCATTATCTTTATCATTTGGCTCTTGTTCTGTAACAGCACCACCTTTCTCTCTCTCTCTCTCTCTCTCTCTCTCTCTCTCTCTCTCTCTCTCATTCTCTTTCAAGTGACTGTCTTAATGTATCCCAATGGAGCGGCAGGACTAGTGTGTGATGAATGGAATGACTAGAGTTTAGTCTGCCTTATCAGTGGCGTTTGTCTGGAGATAAGCAGGCCTGACTGACAGCTGCACTCAATGGCTGCTTCTGTTACTACTTCCTGCTGCTACTTCCTGCTTGTCCACGGAGCAGAGTTGTATAAAGTAGAAGTAGAAGTACTGTTTTGGATGTAATTACAACACTGGTAGTATGGTATTATGCAGTTGCAACTGCGTAGTACCGTACTACTTGTGTTGTAATTACATCCAAAACAGTACTTCTACTTCTACTTTATACAACTCTGCCACGGAGTCCAGTCAGCATGTCAAAGTGCCCCATCTTCAATTCTTCGTCCATAGAGTTCAGTGCCATGTCAGAGTGTCCTATCTTCAGTTTTTGTCCATGGAGTCCAGTCAGCATGTCAGTGTGCCCCATCTTCAATTCTTCGTCCATAGAGTCCAGTGAGCATGTCAGAGAGTGGCCCATCTTCAATTGAGTGTGGAGTCATAGGGGCTGGACAGGACAGGGCTCAGCCAGCGAGTTCTGCTTATGCTCTGGCTGCTGTTTTGAACTGTAAAGAAAAGGGGCGACCCAAAAGCCCCAGGCCTCAATAGGACCTTTGCCCCCTCTGCTTTTTTCTTTCTCTTTTACCCTCTCTTTTTCTCTCTCTCTCTCCCTCTCTCTCTCGTTCTCTCTTTCTTTCATCCGGGCGGCAAATCCCTCTGACTCTGCCTGTTTTCAGTGTTTCAGCATTTTTTTTCTTTCTGCCATGCTGACAAAACCCATGCATCTCTGAATCTCCCTTTTTTCCCCTTTAGCCTTTGCTTTTTCATACATTGACAGGGACACACACACTCACATGCACACACACACACACACACACACACACAAAGAGAGAAACTCACCAATACAGCTTTTCATTTTCCCGTGTTTCACACCCCAACACACAGCCTCACACATTCTCTCTTTCTGTCTGTCGTGCCGACCCACACAAATACGGGGGCACACACACACACACACACACACACACACACATACACATTTGCACACGCAGACACAGACACACCCACCCACACACACACACACAAACACTCACACATACACTTATACACACACACACACACACACACACACACACACACACACACACACACCTTTCTGCTCCTTGTCTTTTTTTAACACAGCTTTCATGAGATGCGAGTGTGGCTTTGCGGGGTCTGAATGGGCGTTAGGGTAGAGGAGGGACCCCCCCCCCCCCAGCACCACTACTCACCCCCCCGCCAGCCCACCTCCCCACCCACCTCCCCACCCAGGCCCACAGACAAAGGGTCCATTTTGTGTCAGGCGGGGAGCCTGGGAGGTGTGTGTGTGTGTGTGTGTGTGTGTGTGTGTGTGTGTGTGTGTAAGAAAGAGATTGTGTCTGTGTGTCCAAATATGTGTGTGTGTGTGTGTGTGTGTGTGTGTGTAAGAAAGAGATTGTGTCTGTGTGTCCAAATATGTATGTGTATGTGTGTGTGTGTGTGTGTGTGGGGTTTGTTAGTGTTCAGATGGGGTGTGTTTTGTGCATGTCTCGATGTTTGCAAGGTGTATAATGTACATATGTGCTGACTAAATTACAGTCACTGTGTGTGTGTGTGTGTGTGTGTGTGTGTGTGTGTGTGTGTGTGTGTGTGCGTGCGTGCGTGTGTGCGTGTGTGACTAAGAAAGAAAGAAAAAGAGAGAAAGACCGTGTGTATATGTGAATCTGTGTATTTGCATGTGTGTGTGTGTTTGTGTGTGTGTGTGTGTGTGTGTTTGTGCGCGTGCAAGCGTAGCCCAGGCCACGGGTTTTTCCCTCAATAGACTCGCCTGCCATCGGATTAGCTGCCAGTGTTGGGCGAGCTCTCGGCTGCTGCCTCTGAATGGCGCTGCACGCTGACACGGCGGCCATGATGGAAACATCAAACCCTCCCCCTGTCTTTGTTTGGGCTGCTGGCCACAACCCCCACCACCACCACCATCACCATCACCACCCCCAGCCCCAGCCCTAGCCCCATATCCCAGCCCCAGCCCCAGCCCCATATCCCAGCCCCATGTCCCAGCCCCATATCCCACCCCCAGCCCCATATCCCAGCCCCATGTCCCAGCCCCATGTCCCAGCCCCAGTATCCCTACAGCAGGC
>CM059267.1:18592640-18595140 GCA_030347295.1 Setipinna tenuifilis | reverse complement strand
AGGCGAGAAGAGGGAAAGAGAAGGAGTGAGTGAAATATAGGCAGCGATTGAGAGAGAGGGTGTGTGTGTGTGTGTGTGTGTGTGTGTGTGTGTGTTGAGTGGTCGAGGTGTAAGTGTGATTGAGAGATGGAGAGAGTCAGGCCAAGTGGGTTTTATGTGCAGATGCTAGTCTTCTATAGGTATGTGTGTGTGTGTGTGTGACCTGTCAGAAAGAGAGAGAGAGAGAGATTGTGTAACTTTGTGCTTAAGACAGAGGCAGAGAGAGATTGTGTGAGTGCATTAGGGTGTGTGTGTGTGTGTGTGTGTGTGTGTGTGTGTCTGTCTGTCAGGCAGAGAGAGAGAGAAGAGCGAGAGAGAGAGATTGTGTAAGTTTGTGCTTAAGACAGATGCAGAGAGAGATTGTGTGAGTGCATTAGAGTGTGTGCGTGTGTGTGTGTGTGCGTGCCTGTCTGTCTGTCAGGGAAAGCGCGCGAGAGAGAGAGAGCGAGAGATTGTGTAAGTTTGAGCTTGAGACAGAGGTAGAGAGAGATTGTGTGAGTGCATTAGGATGTGTATGTGTGTGTGTGTGCTTGCTTGCCTGCCTATGTGTGTGTGTGGACATCCTTGTGTGCAGTGAGGTGTTTGGAGTATCCGCGGCTCTGTCAGGCGGAGATGGGCTCTCTTTCTCTCTCTCTCTCTCTCTCTCTCTCTCTCTCTCTCTCTCTCTCTCTCTCTTCTTCTCTCTCTTTCTCTCTCTTCTCTTCTCTCTCTCTCTCTCTCTCTCTCTTCTCTCTCTCTCTTCTCTCTCTCTCTCTCTCTCTCGCTGTGCTGTGCTGCGCTGCTGAAGGGCCTTCTGCCAGAGAGCCTCTCGCTCCGGATCACTTGCCCTCCACAGAGAGCCCCGACACAGCCAGAGATTGTGTGTGTGTGTGTGTGTGTGTGTTTTGGAAAGAAATATCTATGTGTGTGTGTCTTTGTGTGTGTGTGTGTGTGTGTGTGTGTGTGTGTGTGTGTGTGTGTGTGCGTGTGTGTGTGCGTGTGTGTGAATGTGACTGTGGAGTGTTGATATGGGATAGAGAAAGTGACAGAAAGAGCAAGAAAGAGAGAGAGAGAGAGACAGAGAGAGAGAGAGAGAGAGATGATGTGAGGCAGGTGAAAGGAAGTGGCGGACGAGGGGAGAAGTGTCGGATGCGGAGGGCTGAAATAACAACCGCTCCCTCCCTCTCTCTCTCCCTCCCTCCCTCCCTACCTCCCTATTTCTCCCCCTTCCCTCCCTCTCTCCCTCGCTCCCTCTCTCCCTGTCTCGCTCTCACTCACCACTGGACCCGTTGACCCTGCCCTCTCTAATTGGGCTGAAAGAATGTGACCTGTGATTGTTTTTACTGCTTTGGCGGCCGGGATGAACCCTGACCAGTGTGTCTGCAGCTCTCTCTCTCCCTCTCGCCCCTCTTTCTCTCTCTCCCTCTCCCTCTCTTTCTCTCTCTCTTTCCCTCTCCCTCTCTTTCTTTGTCTCTTTCTGTCTCTCTTCCCCCCTCTCTCTCTTTCCTCTCTTCCCTCTCTCCCACTCCCTCCCATCTTAAAATAAACCTGCTGGTCAGACATTTTCCTTGGCTGCTATTCCCCACTGAAGCCCACTATGATGATGATGATTGGTGGTGTGGTGGTGGTGGCCAGTGTTATTCTAGCACTTTCCTGCAGTCTATAAGATGGTAGATGGATGGATGGATGGAGTGGGGGGGGGGACCATAAAGAGGAGTGAGCTAAAGAGGGCATAGGTGATGTAATGAGGACAGAGGTGTGGAAGACAGGATGAGTGTGGAGGAGGAGAGGGGGAGGAGAGGAGAGGAGGGGAGGGGAGTGGGGGCGAGGGCAATGACCCTGAGTGGTGTTTAAGAGGGGTCACGGGGGGTTGGTGAGGTGGTGACAAGTGCAGGGTGCGGTGGAAGAGGGGGTGCGAGAGAAAGTTCTGGAAGACTGATGAGGTGTGTGAGTTTAGATGAGGCGTATGGCCTCTTTAACGGTGGGTGTAGCCTTTCTACCATTCCCTACCTCATTTTCTATGTCTTTCTGTTTGGCCTTTTTTGCTTTTTTTCTCTTTTATACACACATACTGTATGCACAAGAATAAATGCACACACCACACACACATTGCACACAAAGCCCCCCCCCCCAAAAAAAAAAACACTTTCTCTGTCTCTATCTTTGTGTGTGTGTCTCTCTTACATACACACACACTCACATACGACAAGACACACACACAAACACACACACACACACAAACATAGACTCACACACAGATTTCCTCTCTGTCCCTCCTAGACCTAACCCCTAATGTGACTCGGTAATAAAAAAGGGACACGTTTTCAAATAAGAGTGGGCCAAGCAGGCTTCCTTGGCAGGGCCGATTGTTTGGATGTTTTTTTTTTTTTTCCCTGCTGGTTCGTTTGTTTGTTTGTTTTGGCAGCAGGGGAATGTTGCCATGCCGACAAATGTACTCAATTCCACTCAAGCCATTTGTATC
>CM059267.1:18582984-18585484 GCA_030347295.1 Setipinna tenuifilis | reverse complement strand
TCGCCGCGCGAGTCCGGGGGCCGCGAGGACGTGGTCTACAACATCATCTGCAAGAGCTGCGGCGGTGGGGGGAGCGGAGGCCGGGGGGGCTGCACGCGCTGCGGGGACAACGTCCAGTACTCGCCCCGCCAGCTGGGCCTGACCGAGACCCGCGTGCACATCAGCGACCTGCTCGCACACACCCAGTACACCTTCGAGGTGCAGGCGGTCAACGGCGTCTCGGACCAGAGCCCCTACTCCCCGCAGTACGCCTCCGTCAACATCACCACCAACCAGGCCGGTGAGTAACTCCCCCCCCAATCACACCACACACACGCACACACACACACACACACACATACACATACACACACACACACACACACACACACACACACACACACACACTCACATACACACACACACACACACACACACACACACACACACACACACACACTGACTGCTTGCCGGGGTCCTAGAGTATCTTACACACAGATAAGGAGAGTGGATTACAGCACAAGTTTACAACACTTTCAAAGAAATCAAGCAAAAGTATTGCTCTGTGGTTTAGTGGTGGCAAGCCTCTGGTGGAAGAAGGAGGAATAGTGTGTGTGTGTGAGTGTGTGTGTGTGTGTGTGTGTGTGTGTGTGGGTGAGTCTGTGAGTGTGTGTGTCTCTGTGTGTGTGAGACTGTGTGTGTGTGTGTGTGTGTGTGTGTGTGTGTGTGTGAGTCTGTGTGTGTGGGACTGTGTGTGTGGGTGAGACTGTGTGTATGTGTGTGTGTGTGAGACTCTGTGTGTGTGTGTGTGTGTGTGTGTGAGGTATGATTTGATTCATTTGTTTCCATGCATGGAGCAGACGGTCTAGAGGGTGGCAGGCAGGCAGGCAGGCAGGCAGACACTCCTGGCAGAAGTGCTGTTTGTGTTGAGGGAAACTAGTTGAATGGCGTTCCTGGACTAGTGGAGTCCCCCACAACGACTGAAAGTCTTCCAGACATGCCCTACTGGGCCAGCAAGCTCTCTCTTTCCCTCGCTCTCTCTCTCTCTTGTTCTCTCTCTCCTTTTTCTCTCTCTGTCTCTCTCTTTTGTTCTTTTCTTGCTGTCTCTCTTTCTCTCGGCCTTGTTCCTCCCCTTCCATCTCTCTACATTTCTCCCAGGTCTCTGCTTGACTCACCCTCCACTCGATCTCTCTTTTTTTCTCTCCTCTCCTCTCCGCTTCACTTCCCTGTCTTGTGCTGTCTCTGGCATGTTCCTTTGCTCTCGTTCCATTCCTCTGCTTTCCCTCCTTTTTTCCTTTTTTTTGTTCGTTTTTGTTCATTAGCCTCTCTGGCTTGGGGTGACGACCAGACGTCATCCCTGTTTTCTGAGGACAGTCTGTGTTTTTGGTGGTCTGTCTCTTGTAAAAAAAAAAACAAAAAAACCCTACTTTGTCTTTCAATTTGCGTAACTGGATCATTACTTAATTTAATGGAGGTGACTGCAGAACTATTGGGAATGTTCCAGAACTGGTCAACCTATGCTAGCTTTCATCTATGCTACACCTCCCCCTTTCCCGCCTTCTGTCATCAGTTAAGTGAACATGCCCTTTCCATCAGTACAGCATGTATTCTTCGGTTGGACATGAAAGAGGTCAGGCATTTGAGTCGAGCCACAACCACCGGAGCTAGCCCTCTTACTGTAAGAGGGTACGCAAGTGCATGGCTTTCATATACTATTTCCCTTCCTTCATCCTCTCTCTCTCTCTCTCTATATATATAAATATATATATATATCCTTTTATTCCCTCGTTTCCTTTCTAGCTCCTGCTATTGTATGGGGTCAAGCCTTTGTCACGGCCCTCTAAGCTGGCCCTCTTAACAGAACACACGAGTGCATGGCTTCATAGACATTATCCCTTCTCTTCCTTCATCCTCTCTCTGTCCATCCCTTATTTTCTCCTTTTCTTACTACATCCTAGTATTGCATAAGGGTCAGACCTATGCTACAGCCCTCTGAACTAGCTCTCTTAACAGGACACACGAGTGTTATGTCCACAGCTACAGCAACACACAGCTTACTTTCCACCGGCCCTCTCTCCACCACCAGCACTACCACACGCCCCCACACCACCACCACCAGCCTTCAGCCGGCCCCTCCACCACCCTTCCCCAGCCCTTGCACCCGAGACAGGGCTGTGATTATGGGGCTTGGCACGCGGGCGCCCACATCCTGAGCTGCCAGTTTCCCCCTCTCTCTCTGGCTGGCACACGATTTAGACGTCAAAATTTGTGGACCCAGAACCCGTCCCGCTCGCCACCCTCGAGGCAGCAGCAGCATGCTGGTTTGTGTGATACACCCCCACCACCCTCCCGCCCTTCTTTTTTTCTCTCCTGAAAAAAAGGAAAAAAAGAAAAACTGTGCTCCAAGGAAGATTAGCTAAGGAAATTGGTGTCTGTCCAGTAAATGATGGCTTCTAATGGAAACCAGACCCGGCCGCTCAGCGTTCTGAACTTTTTGCTTTTCATGTTCGTGGTGTTGTCT
>CM059267.1:18537023-18547023 GCA_030347295.1 Setipinna tenuifilis | reverse complement strand
CTCAAGATAGGAATGTCTCTCTAGAGAAGAGGAGAGAAGAGGGGAGCAGAGGAGAGGAGAAGAAAGGAGAGGAGAGGATAGGAGAAGAGAAGAAAGGAGAGGAGAAGACGGAGCAGTCAAAGGAGTCCCACGCCGCAGAAGAAATAAAACAAAGAATGGTAGCTAGCTCTGTGTGAGAGAGAGAGAAAGAGAGAGGGAGAGATTGAAAGTCCTTCTTTTCCTTTAATGCCTTTCATTTGTTAAATGGATTGATTCGAATCTTTGGCATTTCTGGCAAGCGCTCTCCCCCCACCCCCCCACCTCCTCCCATTGGTTGGCTCGCCAGGGCGATTAGTGTCATTTGTCAGCGCCATGTCAGTCACCGTCTGGGGGGGGGGGGGGGCGGGCGGGCGGCACCACTACGCCTGCGTCTGCAGACTCACTCAGTCAGAGACTCCCCTGAGGGTCTCGCGAGGTGGAGCTGGGGGGTCTTTGACAGGTAAAGTAGCGAGCTGAAAAAGAGGGGACATGTTTCAGACCCCCCCCAGCACTCAACACTCCCCCGCCCACCCTGCATCTCGTTCTCCAGTGCGGCAGAGAGGAACAACATGACACAAGCGCTTAACGTTATACAGCCGAGGCTGTCAAGTTATGGGCTGGCACTGTTTAGAAGGCAAACACGCATGCATCACCTCATTTGCATTCCACCTCAACACACACACATACACGTGCACACACATTTACACCCACTCACACCACACACACATGCAAACACACACACAGTACACATGCATGCATACACTACCTCTGTTAGGTTGCTGTGATTTTGTGTGTGTTTGTGTGTGTGTGTGTGTGTGTGTGCGTGCACACGTGTGTGAGTGTGAATTTGAGTGTGTGTGTGCTGTCTAAGACAATGATGAATATGTGACAGCATGTTAGTTGCATTAACACACCAACAATGACAACAGAAAGCCAACCCCATGCTGTGGGACCTCAAGTCAACAACATTTGACAATATTTGATGACAGTGTCAAAGCTGTGGAATACAAAAGCCTGACATCCCTCTCTACATACAGTATACAACAAAAACCAACTGTGATGCTGCCCTCATTAGACTCTCAGACTACAGCAGAGAAAAAGAAAACAGAAACAGAAAGAGAATAGAAAGCAAGGAAGAAAAAAAAGATAGAACAGGAGAGCTCCGGGGCCTTAAGCAGGAATAGGTTCAATGTCATGAGAAATGAGTGTCTCGGCAGCATCCCACAATTAAGAGTCAGGGAGCTTAGCGAGCATCAGTAACCTGCCGGATGAGGAGCGCACAGGAGGGACCATCCCCCCTCCCCCTCTCCCTCTCCTCCCTGCCTCCCTCCATCCCTCCCCCTCCCCACTCCTCCCCTTCCTGCTCCTGAGACTGCTGAGGCAGAGAGAAGAAGGCTGCTCCTCCCCATTACTGACGGGCTCGTGGATAAACCTGTGTGTTTGTGTGTGTGTGTGTGTGTGTGTGTGTTTGTGTGTCTGTGTGTGAGAGAGAAAGAGAGTTAGAAAGGCAGGGCAGAGAGAGAGAGAGAGAGAGAAAGACAGAGAGAGCGAGAGAGAGAGAGAACCATCCACAGTGAATGGCTGGGATCTGTACAGTGCAGCTGACTGGGAGGATGGTTAGTTCCCCACATGCCCTATCACTATTCTGTGAGTTGTGGAGGGGGGAGGGGATGAAGGGTAGAGGGGATGGGCCTGCTGGAAGTGCACAGGGTTGGTGGGTGGGGGGGTGGATATGTGTGTGGGGGGGTTGTGGGCACGGGCATGTGTCGCGCTGAAAGGGGGATCCCCCGTGACCGTGGGGCAAAAGCATCCTGCCAATTACCGTGAGCACAAACACGTATGGGGAGATCAGAGCGCAAGAGTGGAGAGCGTGCCAGGCGAAAGAGAGTAAGAAAGACAGAGTGAGAGAGAGAGAGAGGGAGGGATGAATTATGCATGGTGTTTAATTGCTAGGGGGTGCGAGGAGGAGCCGGGAAAAAGGGAGCAGTGTGATGAGAAGCTGCTGTCTGCTAATGAGCAGAACGTGTGAAGAGATAGCGAAAAAGAAGGGATGAAAAAAGAGGAAAAAAGAGAGAGAGAGAGAGGAGGGGGGAGGGAGAGGGAACAGATGAAGGAATAGGGGTAAGGACTGAGTGAAGGACAGATCAAGAGAAAACGAGTGAGGGAAAAGTAATGACAGGGAGGAGTGGAGAGAATCAGTGAATGGTGAGAGATTGAGAGGGAGAGAGAGAGAGAGAGAGAGAAAGATAGAGGGAGAGAGAGAGAGGGAGGTGCTGTGAAGCGACTCTGAGTTTAGCCGCGGGTAAAGTTTCCCCTAAACATCACACATGCACATGGCATATCTGGGTAATTGGATAATGACCGAGGAAGAAGCATGGCCAAAGCCCTTCACGAGTGTGACAGTGAGAGATGTTTGGCCGGGCCACTTTTGACAGGCGCAATGATCAGACAGTGGTTTAGCATCAAAATGAGGTTTTGCGAGAACATATCGCGGACTGCTGTGCTGTCGGCCAATTTTAAATGCAGGGTTGTCATCCCTGTGTGGAGATCATGCATCCAGCATGGCACATTCCGGAACACTGGCATTCTGGGCCACTGGTTACGCCACAATATGTCTCTCAGTGACCTCCGAGTGCATTTAACTCCTGACAAACACAACTCCAGCAGGGCAACACTGATCTGCCCTCACAAAACCAAAAGGCAGTAACTACATATTTTGTCAAAACTGAGTTTAGAATGGAAATTGACTTCGTAACATCTCTCTGGTCCTGTGAGTAAATCTCTTGCTTCTTCCTGTTAAAGTACATAAAAGCATCACCATTATTATACCAACAACATGTTT
The DNA here is from genome assembly GCA_030347295.1 of Setipinna tenuifilis. Classification (NCBI taxonomy): domain Eukaryota; kingdom Metazoa; phylum Chordata; class Actinopteri; order Clupeiformes; family Engraulidae; genus Setipinna; species Setipinna tenuifilis. The sequence continues at coordinate 18,544,163 of CM059267.1, read as the reverse complement.
GACTGGGCATTATGGCATCTTTACAGGCATATTTCTTAGTTTCAGTGTTCACATAGTTAATGCTCTTTGCCTTTGTAGGGCAGCTATGTTCAGTAACTCCTCAGGAAAAGAGCAGATGAGAAGAGAGAGGGAGAGGGAGAGAGAGGGAGAGGGAGAGAGAGAGAGCAGATGAAGGAATTGGATAAGGAGTGAGTGAAGGATAGATGAAGAGAAAGCAAGTGAGGAAAGAGTAATTAGAGGGAGGAGTGGAGAGAATGAGTGACTGGAGAGAGAGAGCAAGAGAGAGAGAGAGAATTCCTTATGCAAACTTTCCCCTGCTGCTGTTAGTCAAACAAAGTCGACGACGGCAGCGTGCCCTACATATGAGGTGACGTACAGTAAACAGGAACAGATGGATGAATGCATATGTGTTTTGTTTTGTTTTTGTTTATTCACCAGCAAAATGACGGGCAGTTCACGGTGATCCAGCTGGTGGGCATGCTGCGTGGCATCGCCTCTGGCATGAAGTACCTGGCCGACATGAACTACGTGCACCGCGACCTGGCGGCCCGCAACATCCTGGTCAACAGCAACCTGGTGTGCAAGGTGTCCGACTTCGGCCTCTCGCGCTTCCTGGAGGATGACACGTCTGACCCCACATACACCAGCGCCCTGGTGAGTGGAGATTTTTTTGCCCCCTACATCACCATGCCGCCCAACCCCCCATCCCCCCGCCCCACCCATCTGAGCAGCCTGTCAGGTGGACGCGTTCACACACACACAGACTTTCATATATACACAAACACACACACACACACACACACACACACACACGTACACACACACACACACACACACACACACACACACACACACACACACACACATACACACACACACACAGTGGCATTGTGCTTTATGGGTTTGGCATATGCAGTATATCACAAGGCATTTTTTGCAGTCTCTTGCAGTCAGGCAGATGAATAAAGCATGACCTTGATGTGGTCACTCGTTTTCCACACCAGCAAGGTCACAAGGAGGAGGCTGGAGTGATCAACCAAATCACATTGCAGTTATTTAGTGTACTGTTGGGTGTGTTTACATTACCGCTTGAACAGTTTCAAGCTCTCAGTTAAACCATGATTTAGTGTGACTACCACATATTGTATTACATTGTATAGTGGTAACACAAAAATTGAGTAAACGATACATGCAGTTAAGGTGGTAGGTAAACTGTGCATATGCTTGACATTATAAATCATAAAAATATAAGTAAATGCTGTTTTGTAACTTGGTTAAACGTTCTTACCCACACACACACAGCGGGCTTACCATCAACTACAACACTGATTGTGGTGATTGTGATACACAAGTGTGCTCTTGTGCACTTTCTCCTCTGCCCTTGTGTTGTCTTGCCCTGGGCTTGATTGGTTTGTTGTAGTGGTGCTTCCGCTCTCCTCTCCATCTCTCAATACCCCGGGTTATTTTACTGTCTCCACCTCCTTCTTATTAAGCTGAGTGCCCCCATTTTGTCTCTGTCTTTTTCTCTCTCTGTTACTCTCTCTTTCTCTGTTCTTCATTTCCATGTTACTCTCTGCCTCTGTCTCTCTCCCTCTCTCTCTCTCCCTCTCTTTCTCTCTTCCTGCCCTCGCTTCTTTCCTTTGATGATCTCTCCAATCCCCTGGCCTCTCAAAAGGTTGTCTTAAATCACTACCAAAGAGTGAATGTCACAGTTCCCGTAGCCCTTCAGCTTCTTTCATTTACTTTGAAGAGGATATTGCTCTCCTAAATGTCATGTTTGTTTCTCTTTGTGTGTGCCTGTGTGTGTGTGTGCGTGTGTGTGTGTGCGTGCGTGTGTGTGTGTGTGTGTGTGTGTGTGTGTGTGTGTGTGTGTGTGTGTGTACGTGTATGTATGTGTATTTGTGTGTGCGTGTGCGTGCGTGTGCGTGCGTGTGTGTGTGTGTGTGTGTGTGTGTGTGTGTGTGTGTGTGTGTGTTCTGCAGGGGGGTAAGATCCCGATCAGATGGACTGCTCCTGAGGCCATCCAGTACAGGAAGTTCACCTCCGCCAGCGACGTGTGGAGCTACGGCATCGTCATGTGGGAAGTGATGTCATACGGCGAGAGGCCCTACTGGGACATGACCAATCAGGACGTAAGTACCGTAGACACATGACCAATGGGGGCGTAACCAGGAAGAGGGTTTTAATGATGAGGATGGTGGTGATGTGCACTTAAAAGTAATGATGTACACTTAAAAAGAAATGTCATGGTTCTAGCCCTAAAGTCAAAGAGGGCCTGCACACCTTGCTGGTGTATTTGCAGGTGCAGCTTTTTTTTATTCAGCAAATACTAGTACAAGAAATACTATTTCAGATTTGTATACCTGTCAGATAAAGTGTGATATAGTAGGTCTAGTTTCCAAGTAATCCAAATGCAAAACAGGGAGTTTTTCCTCACCCCTGTCACCCCTATGGACTCAAGCAGGAACTGTCAGCAGCACCTGAATGAATTTTCTCGACGCTACCAAGCTGCAACAAATGCTGTCTTGTGTTTTTCCTGCCAAGCTGCTGAAGCACTTTCAGCTTCATCTATACAAATACAATTTATTGTTATTATTATTATTATAATTATTATTATTATTATTATACAAATACAGTTTATTAAAGTTTACAACTGGTTTGCGATGACATGTTTATAATATAGTCATATCAGGCTTTCCATGCGCCCCTATAAAAAAGGCAGGCTGATGAGCTCCAGTGCACATGGCCACGTTCCTGTACACAGCATGAGTAATTAGCATTTGACCATGACGCTAGTGGCACCATATTTATCCCTTGGCAGCTTCCCTCCCACATAGATGTCCCGCATAAACACACAGAACACCACAGAACAGAACAGAAGAGCAGAAGAGCAGACAGCCCAAAGTCCTCACACACTCAACCGACTGCTTCGCCGACCCTCACGCTCTCTTGACTCTTGCGTGCAAAGACACACCCGACTGGTTGTGTGTGTGTGTGTGTGTGTGTGTGTGTGTGTGTGTGTGTGTGTGTGTGTGTGTGAGTGTGAGTGTTTGTGTGTGTGTGAGAGAGAGAGAGAGAGAGAGAAAGTAAGAGAAAGTGTGTGCATGTGTGTGTGTGTGTGTGAGAGAGAGAGTGTGTGTTTGTGTGTGTGTAAGAGAGAGAGAAAGTAAGAGAACGTGTGTGTGCGTGTGTGTGTGTGTCTGTGTGTGTGCATGTGTGTGTGTGTGTGTGTGTGTGTGTGTGTGTGTGTGTGTGTGCCAGGGTAGCTAGCGCTCTGCTGAAATAACACACGGGTGGCGTGCTGTGGGTGATGAATGGGCAGAGAGCCGAGGCGAGGGCTGGGGCGAAGGCGCTAACATAAACACGCATGTGAGGTCATCATCCATCTTCATCCACGCAAGACCACACCGGCCCCCTAAAAACACAGACACCCTTATCAACACCCCTCTCGCTTAACGTCTCTCCATCACACACACACACACACACAGGCAGAAATATTCCCTCTTTGTCTGACTCATGCTCTTTGCTCTTTGTCAGTATTTGTCAGTCTCTATCTTTACCTCTGTCTCTTTCTCTCGGTGTGTCTCTCTCTCTCTCTCTCAATCCATCCCCATCACTCACACTAAATCTCTGATGTACTCTCTTCAGTTTCTCTTACCCTGCATGCCCCCCTTTTCTCTCTCTCTCTCTCTCTCTCTCTCTCTTTTCTGACTCTCTGTCTGACTTTGTCTCTCTCTTTGTTTCTCTCCCTCGCTTTCTCTATCTGTCTTTCTTTCTCTCTGTCTCTCTTTGTTTCTTTCCTTCTCTCTCTCTCTTTTTATCCTTGTCTTTCCCTCTCTCTCTCTCTCTCTCTCTCTCTCTCTGTTGCTCTTCTCTGTCTATCTCTTTGTCTCTCTCCTTGTCTCTCTGTTTCTGTCTTTCCCATTTCTCTCTCTCTCTCTCTCTCTCTGTCTCTCTCTCTCTGTCTCTCTCTCTCTTTCCTGTCACACATTTCCTCCTCCATCTCTCAAAGCTTCAGCGGTCTCTGTGTGAAGATTTCCAACGGCTTTAATGGATTGATTTTTTCCCCTCTCAGTTGGCCAGAGGAAATGGTTGAGTACATCAGTGTTTTTGAAATCCGAAAAACACATGCCTCAGAAGCCAAACCATTGACATGGATGTTTGTCTTAAGGAGGTAGAGAGGTTAGAGAGAGGAGCTTCGTTTTCTTGGTTTGTTTGTTTGTTTTTGTTTGTTTACTCAAAGGTCACTTTCTGTCCTCCACCTACTCCTTCTCCTTCTCTCTCTCTCTCTGAGGAGTGTCCTTTCTAACTTTTCCTTTCTCTTTCTGTCGGAGTTTGTAGATAGTGTGTGTGTGTGGTTGTGTGTGTGTGTGTGTGTGTGTGTGTGTGTGTGTGTGTGTGTGTGTGTGTGTGTGTGTGTGTGTGTGTGTGCATGCACTGGTGTGCGTGTGCGTATGTGTCTGTGTGTGTACGTGTGTGTGTATGTGAGTGAGTGTGTGTGTGTGTGTGTGGATGGAGCTCTGAGGGAAAACAGATGTGTGTGCCACCTCCTCAAGAGCGTCAAGAGTGCGCACACATGGAACGCGGATCACTACAAAAGAGAAGAGAGCAGTTAACACTCGCCATGCCATGCCAGCAAAATGACCGAACATGTATGTTTTTCGCCTCGTCTTTTGGGTTTTTACGGACGTAGATGGAAAGCAGACCTGATGCTGACCAACCACACTCGAGAGGGCTATGAAGAGCAGGAGGACTTGAATAGCTCCATGACAGCTCCATGCTTGTCCTTGAGGCAATTGGCTCCCTCACTCTTCACAGGACTGAAGCTATTGAGTCAAGTCATAAACCTTACAGAACTTACCAAGGCAACCACGATCACGTACAGTATCTGTAGGGGACACTTAGTGAGTAGTAATGTAGGGTAAATGCACTTAAACACCATTAACACACGTCTTTAAATGCATTTACTATCCTTTATATGGTTGCTAATGTTGAAGATATGTGTATTTTACCTACTTTTTGACTGCTGCAGGTATCGTTTACCTACCTTTCTATTTACCCCACTGATGACAGTAATAGTGTTTACACAGCTGTCACTCGGTTGCATAGTGTTATTAGATGGGATGTGCTATCTTATGTCAACTGGGCTACCGGGTTATTTCCCGTAACTTTAAAAAAAAATGTTAAGTATGTCGTGAGGACTAGTACTTTTCCCGTCTCTCCTCCTCACTCATAGAAACTCATTTTATGTTCCTTCTTTCGGCCTTCGTCCATCGCTCGCTCCTCAAACTGTCGTTTTCTGTTTTCTTTTTCAAAGCATTCCATCACCTCGTAAAAACCCGTGTCTGTGGTTGGTTACCAGTAGTATCTCCTTACCAAACCCCTCGCTTTGAGCGGCGAGCTGGAGGGGAGAGAAATATTCCCCCCAGTCATTTTCTCCTCAGACACACGCACAGAGGTCGAAAGAATGAAAAAAAAAAAAGAAAAGAAGAAAAAAAAAATGGCCTAGCCTAGCGCTGGGTAATGTCAGAACCGCAGTTCCTCCTCCCGAGCAAGAAAACCATTTGGAATGCAAAACAGCCCAGTCCATTCCAGTTCTCTGCTCTCCTTCTCTCTCTCTCTCCCTTCTCTCTCTTTTTCTCTGACCCTTTCTTTATGTGAAGAGATGAAGACACCTCCCTCCTTCCTCTCTTCATTTTTTCCCCTCCTGTACTCCTTCTTTCCTCTTCTGTCCCTGTGGGTAACGGAGGGAGGCGATGCAAATTAAGGTGGGTGGGTGGAATGGAGTGGAGTGGAGTGGAGGGGAGGGGAGTGTGGGAGATGATAATGAAAATACTTCTCAAATTGAACGTGTGGCACGCTAATGTGTCTGAGAAGAACCCCTTTGGACCGGGGGCCGTTATCTTATTAGCAGGGAGCTACGGATAACAGAGCGAAGGCGCCCAATCACACCACCACCCCCACCCACCCAACTCCCACCCCAACCCCACCCCCAAGCCCCCGACCCCCACGTGTGTGTGTGCGCAGGCAGGCTAAGTGAGATTAATCAGGGAGCGAGCAGAGTGGCCTTGTGGTGGAGGTAATGAGATCAGGAGCCAAGGCGGTCACACCTCAGACCACCCACTTACACACACACACACACACACACACACACACACACACATACACACACACACCTGACAGCCTCATCTCCCCAGCTGTTGCGGTTGTCATGCTCCCTTCCCCTCCAGAGTGCTGGAGAGTGATGCCCCTCTCGCCACCCACGGCCTTCTGCTCCAGGATCAGGCCAGGAGGGTGGAGGTGGGGGGTGGGGGTGGGGAGGGGTTATTGTAAGCGGCAGACTGATGCTAGTCCCGTCACTCGGCGTCTGACAGCTAAGACTGCTCATCACTGTCACCACTGGCAAGACTCATCCACAGCTGACACACACATATGCTCAAGAACTATACATATGCGCATGTGTGAGTGCTCTCTCTCTCTCACACACACACACACACACACACGCAGGCGCACTCAGACAATAAAAGCATGTGTGGACATGCAAAGAATACTGAGGATATGGCCCTGCCAGATAGAAGTTTTAAAAAATACACCTACATAGAGAGAAAGATATGCACACGTGTACTCACACACATTCTGATGTACACAGGTATACTCACACACATATGCACACATACGCACACACACATACACACAGACACACACATGCGCATGCACACACACACACACACACACACACATATATACCAATGTGTTACTGTGAGCACACACAAACATACACAGACATACACACACACACACACACACACACACACACATGCATACCCTACCCCCCTCTCCCTCAGTGTCTCACACGAACCAGCCTCAGATCTGGCTTCGATCTCCCATCAGTCTGGGCTGACATCACCGTTGGCCCGCACTAAAAGGATGTGGGTAATAAAAAGGAGGATAGAACAGAGAAATCACAGGCCGAGAGAGAGAGAGAGAGCGAAAGAGAGACAGAGAAAGAGAGACACTAAGAAACAGAAGGAAAGAGAAAGAGAACAAAAGAGCAATAAATGGAAAGAAACAGAGAGAGAGGAAGAGAGAGAGAGAGAGAGAGAAAGAGGAGAGAGAGAGAGAGAGAAAGAGGAGAGAGAG
>CM059267.1:18527023-18529523 GCA_030347295.1 Setipinna tenuifilis | reverse complement strand
AGTTTATCAAGCTCCAGAGCAGCCTCTGGAATTCTTGACAGGCACTTCATCTAAAAGTGGCTTGCCAGGTTTTTTTGGGTTGACAAGAGCCAGGTGGTTTACGAGGTATGCAGCGTGTCCATTTTATAACATAGGGTGTGGTTTTTGGTTGTGTAGCACAGCAGCGCTAAGTCATCTAACGTCATATGTCTCTGTTTATCTTCTTGTGTCACTCCTCTCCCCCTCTCTCTCTCTCCCCCTTTCTCTATCTCACTCTCTCTCTATCTTTCTCTCTCTTCCCCTTTCCTCTCTTTCCCTCTGTGCTGTCCACAGTGACATCCTGCGAGTAGGTGTGACGCTAGCCGGCCACCAGAAGAAGATCTTGAACAGCGTGCAGATGATGCGGGCGCAGATGAACCAGATCCAATCAGTGGAAGTCTGACCGCCCCTCCAGCCAGCCATCAGCCAACCCCACAGGACGTCCCGTCCCTCCCACTGCTGGATTGGGTGGGGCTGGGTGGGTGGGTTCGATGGGTGGGTGTTACCGCCTCTTGTCACGCTGGAAAAAGAAAATAAGCAATCCCCCTATCCTGGTCTTTCCAGTAGACCCTGCTTCAAGGAGGAACTTCTTCCAGTCGCCCCCCCCCCCTCCTTTGCTTCTTGCCCCACACACCAGATTTTTTCCCCTGAAATTAACTGCCCCCCAATCCAACCTTACTCAGTGTTTATTGGCACAGCCAGCAACAAAGTATTTTCTTTTTCTTTTGCAACTTTCACCCAAAAAAGAAGAAAACATCTTTTAAACTGTGTCCTTTACCCCCCCCCCCCCCCCAATAGATATTGCTTTTTTCCATTTTTTGTTTTATTCCCCTAAATTTTGTACAAAATTTTGTATTGAAAATGAGAAGAAAAAGCTACCAGAACCTGATGAATCTATATAAATCTATATAGATGGTGTAAAATTGTAAAGTAGGTGGACTGAATCAAGAGGCTTCCCTTTAAAAGGGCAAAGGAAATAAACATTGGAAGGATTTGGGGCGTAAGTGAAGGGGGGGACAAACACCAACCCCCTGGAGAACAGTTTGAAGACTTTCAATATTATATTTTATGGTGAAGATAAACGTGAAGTAGTTGGGACTACACCTCCTGTGGGTCTGGTTAGGCGGGGGGAATTGACTGCAGATCCCCAGTCACTCCTTCCTTCAGCAGCCACAGGAGAGGAACCAGTGGTACACCATGAGATGGAACTTAGGCAGAGTGCACTGCCACAGAAGAATATTGCAGGAACCATTTGCAAATTTCCTACATGTTGAACTCATGCGAAAAAAAAAGCAAATAAACGAAACAAAGCAAACAAAACATAAACAAAACAAAAAACAACAAAAAAAACAAAACAAGTCTTTGTCCTAGCAGTCATCAGCGTTGACAGTGTTGAATTTGTGATGATTTTATTCTTCATTTTAACCGCGGAGGGGTAACAAAAAAGAGAATATCAACTTTGTACGAAGAACATCGCAACCTGCCAAATAGAACCCTCCCACTGTACCTCAGATGCCATCCTGTGACATATCAGATGCTCATGACATTGCTGTGTCCTTCTCGGGAGCCTGAAGTACTCTGGAATCCTCACCGGTGCTTTCCATTCAGGATTTGTTGGATTGATGCATTTCTTATTGCTAGGAGTGCTAGCTGGAGGTCATTGTCATCATGGATATGTCTATTTTTTTTTCCTTCCTTATTTTTTTTTCCTGAAATGTTAGTTGTGGACCTTGATTATACAGTATCATAAAAGGCATCACAAATGCTTCCACTGCAAATGCATAGAGATAAGAAAAAAATAGAAGATGTTTTGGGTGTTCTCTTCCTAAATTGTTTACATAGAAGGACCCTGAGTGCACATATGCTTTGGTATTCACATCTAGACTTCCCTTCCGTTTTGTTTTCAAATTCATTGTGTGTTTGCGTGTGTGGTGGACTGAGAGAGAGAGAGCGAGAGAAAGAGAGAGAGAGAGAGAAAGAGAGCACATGTGCTTTGACATGCGTGTGTATGCTTGCTTGTGTGTGACTGTGAGCATGCCAACACGACAAGTGACTTCACCAGGAGCTTGGGTTTGATACACTTTAAAGATCACTGTGTTGATGTGTGCTGAACTTTTTTTTTCGAATTTGTTTTTGTTTTCTTTCTTTTTTTAAAATGAAGCATTTGGGTTTTTCTTAAAGCAGAGTAGAAGAGTCTTTCAGTACTGGGCAGAAATGTGAAGAGTGGATGTGTATTATTATTATTATTATTATTATAATTATTACCTAGTGCTGTGGGGAGTTTGTGAGCACCATGAAAAAGCTCTTGTATAGAGTCTTTCATAAATGGGATGATTGAGAGGGCCCTTACCCCCTTGGCCCCCCGACTGAAGAAGAACAAACGCAATCGCAGCAACAATCAGTTCCCAAGAGCACTTATATATTATTCAGCATAACGCATCCATAGTTTATTTTTCTCCACTCTGAACATACATTGACTGTT
>CM059267.1:18484523-18519523 GCA_030347295.1 Setipinna tenuifilis | reverse complement strand
AACTATACTTACTAGTGAACAACAGCGGTCATAAAAAGATGGATAAACAATGTTCTGCAAAGTAAAAAAGAGGTGCGTAAAAGGAAATCTACACACATTTTCAGGGGTGCTGCTAGAAATTGTGGGCCCCTTGAAAGAAAATAATTTTGGGCCCCACCCCAACCTTTTGTCACCATGGTTCGCCCACTATTTTTTTTTTTTTTCATTTTCGCTTGGTCTCCTCTGTCTGTAGAAACACATTTTCATTTTCATCAACAAACCTCCCCCAGCACTTGAGACGGCACTTAAAAACATTATCTGCTCTTTAAATGCATACACACATGCCACGCTTACAGACACACCCATGCACACTTAAACACAGAGGTAGCCACATGCACTTATTGTAAACACACAGACACACACCTGTGTGCGACTGTGTCTTTGTTTGAGATGGTGTGTGGACAACACCTGTGTGTGTGTGTGTGTGTCTGTGTGTGTGTGTGTGTGTGTGTGTGTGTGTGTGTGTGTGTGTGTGTGTGTGTGTGTGTGTGTGTGCGCTTAAATGTCTTCCTCCATTCATTGAAGAACCACTGCTTGTCTGCTTCCCTCCCAAGGTCCATAATTGTGCCCCCCCACTGGCTGAACATTATCGATCCACGACAAGTGTGTGTGTGTGTGTTCCTGTGTGTGTGTGTGTGTGGCAGGGGGTGGGATTGAACACCTCTTCCCTTCCTTTTGTCTGCACACGTGTGTTCTGTGGGTGTTTAAAAGAGCCTGCCACCAATTAAACCCTGATCAATGTGTCCCTGTGCATTCAGGAGCCCCCCCCGATGGGTCTCCAGGATGAGCAGGAGACTCTGCCCCCACCCCCCCCCCCCCTTCCCCCCCAACCCCCCCACCCCGCAGCTGACTCCAGGCTACTGCCAGCAGGCTCTCTGTCTGAAATTAATCCAGCGCCTCTTTAACTGCATGAAAATGGGATGTATATTGATTTTGTATTCCTGGCTCGCCACAGACGCGGCTAGGCAGCCCTGGATAGGCACGTGTCATTTCCTCTGTGAGCAGGGCAACAGCTTTGGGTGTCAATTAGTAGGAGCAGCAGCAGGGCTTTGTCTGAAACGCACACTCGCTGAGCGCACAGTACACTATATAGTGTGTCACTTCCATTGGCTTCGGTGTAGGTTATGAGTAAACATTTCAAATTTGCCCCAAGAGTTTAGAGTTTTTAATTTGGTTCAAGTGGGGTTTTTTTTTTTTTTTTTGTGGGAGAGGAAAGTAGAGCGGGCTGGGGTGCATCAAAACCCTGTGATTGCTATGCCTCACGCGTGGCATTGTAAACATGGCAGGAGGGAGGGAGGGAGGGGGAGAGCGGTTACTCTGGCAACAGACAAGGACACCTTGGGGCTATAATGAAAGCAGGCTCAAGGGCTTGGGTGGGGCATGAGGGTGGGGTGGAATGGGGGGGGGGGGTGGAGGGCGGTGGGCGGCGACGTCAGCGATGCGACTGATGAATACCGACTGGAAGCTGCTGACGCGGAGATGGATGGTGCACCATACCAACCATAAGCCACATGTAGGTCATCCCAAATGCCAGGGCGGAGGCGGCCACGGCCAGACATGACCTGTGGCGATGGAGTGCGGATCCGGAGAGAGAGACAGAGACAGAGAGAGAGAGAGACAGAGAGAGAGACAGAGACAGAGAGAGACAAGAAGGCCTGAGGGAAGAAGCCTCTTCCACCCAATGAAGAAAACAAAGAGAAAAGAGAAAGACTGAAAAATATCTGACAACATCAAGGAAATAGCTGCTCATTTCTTTTCTCAAATATTTAGTGAGGGGAAGATTAGTGAATAGAAGATTGCTTGCTTTCGTGAGAAACTTATTGTGGCAATAAGAGGTAATATGGAGCCTCTTGACAGACGAATGTTGTTACACTGCATTCTCCAAAGTTGCCCACGGAAGCTTCCAGAGTCTTGCAGAATGCTTACCAGTTCAAAAGAAGCAAAAAAATAGTGAGCTGGGCAGGACAGAATAAAACATTTTAATAACACAGAGGACAGTACATGAAACATCTCCCTCTTTAGCCCAAAGAAATAGGTTAAGTAATGGGAGCCCAGAAAAATAGAATCATGTAAAAAAAAAAATGTTTGAGGGTGTGCTGATAAAAGCAACGGCATAGGAAAAAAGGAAAACAATCTATCATAATTTGTTTAAAACATTTCCAAAAAACCCAACCCATCCCAATTGTGGACTTTTTACTGACACATTTTTTCCCATCCAAAACCATTAATGTTTAATTCCGAACAAAATATTGGATAAAATCACAATACTGGTGGTCTAGGATTCAAAAAAATACATACTTTGTTCAGTATGTTATTTTCCAAATGTAATTCATAGGAGTTGATATTCTGATGATGCGGTCAACATTCCAGACTACACTAAAATATGTATCTTGCAATGCCAACTATCATCAGAACTCATGCACACACACTGGTTCACACTGACCACAGTTTGCTGAGGAGAAGTCTTCCTCCCTGGAGTGAATTTTATTTTAACCGATTTATTTTTTTTCTTAAGCAATATACAAGGCTCTGCTATTAAAATGACACAGGGTTTAGGGTCTGGAGACTTTTTGATAGCATCTGGGAAACCAACATGTTCTCATCAGGTGTTTCCCCCTCAGACTGATAGTCTGTTTCATAGTTTGGCAAACTCACAGCAAAGAAAAACATAAACTACGACGGAACAAAGGAATGCCATTTCTAGTCCAGTTTTATAAAAATCATTTTTTTATGGGTCCTTTAAAAAAGAGTACCATTTTAACTCAGACTTACAAGATTATTTCCTTTGAGGTAACATTTCTCCAGAGGTGGTCTGTTTGTCAGATACTCTGCTTTTAGTGAAGCTGTAAAGTCACTAAACTGCACTGTGCTCTGTCTTATGAGGACATGCATAAGTCAAACGTTTGTGTGTGTCTGTGTGTAAGCGCATGTGTGTGTGTGTGTGTGTGTGTGTGTGTGTGTGTGTGTGTGTGTGTGTCTGTGTCTGTGTCTGTGTGTAAACGCATGTGTGTGGCTAATGCATACATTTGTACTGTATGTATTTATGTGTGTGGGCGTAGGAACATCTGTGCTCAACTGTGAACTAATTATTTCAAGAATCTTTAAACACTAACCTGCAATATGGTATCCCCTAAAACAACATCTACGCTTTTTTTTGTTTTGCGTCATAGAAATATTTTGCTGATAGTTTGCAGGACTTCGATAACTTTGAGCAGAGTTGTTCTATTAGAACTTGAGCTTGGGCGCCTGTCCCGCATGCTTGCCGCGTAAGATAATGTGGACATGAAAGGGACGCGTGCTTTAACACCACTGTAACTGGACTCCGTCAGTGGCAGCTGCATCCCCACAGCAGGAGCAATGATGCTGACCAGACACTCCTGTCTCTCTCTCTCTCACTCACACACACACACACATGCACACACACACACACACACACACAGCGCTGCAAAGAGGACATGACACATGTTTGCCTCGCCTCAATCAAGGCCACAAACACACATGTGACATATGGGAGGTTCAGCGTTAAAAACCTGTACGTGTATCTGCCCCATGTGTGTACAGTGACAGCCACCGTATTTCTGTTTTAAAAGGAAAGCCAATTCAAAGTAACCGTCATTCTGACTCATAGACTTTTAGCATGCATAGACTTTTAGTTTTTTTTTTTTTTTGTTACTTTCCAATTTAACCTTAAATGTGGATCCAGTTTTCTTTGATGGTTGTCTTAAGCTAGCAGAGCTGGACCCCCTTACCCCACAATTATTCTCAATCATCAGCACATCTCGCGGAGTTTAACCCCAGACCTGCACGTTTTTCGGGGGCTAAATGGAGACAGTTAATGCAAGACAGATTTCCGACGGGCTTAGCAGCCCATTTCAGGCAAATTTGTCCCAGATACGCGATCCGCCTGTGCAGGAGCTTCAAATGTTAAAAGCCAAGGGAAGGGCAGCATCTGAGAGGCATGGGTGTGTGAGTGAGTGTGTGTGTATGTGTGTGTGTGTGTGTGTGTGTGTGTGTGTGTGTGTGTTTTTCCTGTTGTTGTTGTAGCAGTACGGAAGCAAGGAGGGAATGTACACAACAAATGAGAACACTTGAGGTAGTGTAGCTGGACCCACGGGTCAGGTCAGTGCTGTTGAGGGCTGCGTCGGGGGGGGGGGCGTCATTATGCTCCGACTGACCCCCGCCGGCAGAAGGCCATGACTGGCGCGTCTATCAGTGTGTCGTCTGTTTCCTATTCTCTCAGAGGAGACCGACGCCTTCAGTGTTGCTTCGTTCTGCTTCTCAGAAAGAAAAAAAAACACAATTCCAGAGTCATCTCAAGCCCATCTCAAGGTCTACTCGATGAGATATTTTGCTCAGTATATATGGGTTTCATATACAAACGTGCTTCGTTGTTAATTTGAAGTATTTTTTTTTACTCATGATGGCAGAGGAACTTGTGTGACCTTTTCTCTGGTGGCACCGGATCACACACACACGAGTTTGATGGCTGGGTTCAAGCCCCGGGATCTGGCTGCACAGAAGCAAACCCCAAATTGGCTCCCAGAGGCCAAGGATTTAATTATCGTAAACAAAATGTCACTGAGGAGTTGATAGTCTCGTACGAGAAGCCCGTCCTTTGAGAGAAGTGGGCCCCGGGGAATGTGGAAGCTTTCCCAGGCTTCGGCTCAGATGGGAAATGGAGCGCTGTCATTAAGGGCATACGAATGCATCAAAAGTGGAGCGTAACGCATAGAAAGAGCCAAAATGTTTATTTCACTGGGTCAGAGGAACTGCGCTATGGGAGGATCCGATTCTATACTGCTGTTTTACTTGCCTAAAGGGTCTCCTGTACTTCCCCCTTTTCTTCCTTTTCATGACTGTATTGCTCATCTTTTTTTTACCTCCTGTATAAAAATTCATTTTTTTTATTTTTCACTCTTTGTCTTCCTTTCTCGCTCTGACACACACTCTCTTTTGTGTCTCTTCTCTGTCTCTCTGTCTCTCTCTCTCTCTGTCTCTCTCTCTCTCTCTCTCTCTCTCTCTCTCTATCTATCTATCTCCCAACTCCTCTGTTCTGTCCATCTTGATGCTGGCTGGCTGTGTGGAACTCGCTGGCCCCCGTCGGTGTGCTCGGCAGCTGTTGCCGGCTGTGATCTGATCCCCGACTCTTCACGGCTGCGTCAGCACATGCTGCCCCCCCCAAAAAAAATGACAGGGCAACCCCTAGGATGCCCAGAGCTCACAACACTGCATGGCGCTCCAAAATAATTGTACCTAAATGTATAGACAAAAAGCACATATTAAAATTAATGAAAAAAGTAAGATAAAAAAAAAAAACGTGACCAATAAATAAGAGGATAAAAAAACACAGAGATGCAGACGCACACAAAAAAAATGCCGCCGCACTCCAGATGGCTTTCATAGACGCCAAACAATTAAAGTGATTCATGCTGATACAGTGAAAAAATAATATGATGGTAAATGAAGAGACGTAGGGGGACTCCCATCCATCACGCCGAATAACAGTCATAAAAGTGTTGTTTTATACGACACAATAAATGCCTGTGCAGTAAAGCGTCCGGCGGTAGGGGGGCTGTTGCAGGTCAGGGAGAGTGACACAGCCACTCCTCTCCTCTCCTCCTGTGGATCTCATGCTACTGCTACTGCCAGTGTGCCTGTCAGGCTGCCGGCGATGACCTATATACCACAGGCCAGCACACTTTGGCAATGGCGGAGTGCAGGCAGACTCGGTAGACTAGCCTAAGAGAAAGAGCTCACTTAGTTATAGAGTCCTGATGTTATAGTGCTATCTAATGGCTGGTCTGTGAATGTGGACGACATTCAGTGGACAGTATTATAGGTGTTTCTAAGATCTGGCATGCATACTGGCAGCTTGTAGATCATGCAAGGGAGAAAGATGCCAAATCTGGCAGGAGTCGGTTTAGGATAAGTGCTTGCACGCCATCTGGTGGTTTTGATAAAGTATTACAATACAATTTACAGATTGATGGAACATATTTAAAATGAATTTTTATTAGCCAGAGATGTAATTAACCTGAAATGCAGGTATATGCTGTACAACCATGCACCACAAAAGCTCTTTGACTCGTGTATATCCACCAAGAAATATGCAAAGGTACATATCAACAGGGTTGTACTGTAGTATAAGTGCACTTGTGATTGATTGTGTGTGTAAAGGGCGAAAGGGAGTTAGATTGATCACAGTACGCCCACCTTCACAAACGAGAATATGGAGCATTCATGAACCAATATTCTGTTCTTGTTGCCTAGGCAATTAGTTTACTGGTAGGATTACACACATATTTATAACTCAATATGATCACAGGTTTGACTCTGCCGTCTTGGTAATTCAGACAGAGGTCTCTAGCATCTGCATAATAATACACCATAATTAATACACCTCTGGTAACAACAATAACATGGTAAAAGGCTCAAAACATGTTGAGACTCACAGTGAAATGTGTCATGGATGTTTTCATGGAAAGAACTACTGTCTATACTGCCCATATGTCATCTCAATACTGTGGAGCCAGCAGAATTTTGCCTTTCTGTAATCCAAACCTCAGTAATCAACCCAGTAGCCAAATGCCACTAATGCTTGTACTGGAGGGCCAGTGAATATTACGATACCACAGAATTATTAATAACATGTCTGGCGTTCCATGTATTTCCATATGAGAGCAACTGGTCCTGAATGTTAATGGAGATTGAGAGGGTCAGTGAAAGACAAATGCAATTGAAATTGATAACCATTCTGTCAGCGTAGTCGTGTATGAGTTGGGGGGATGGGTGAATGTGCTGATTATCAGGGGAAATAATGGGCACATACTGTAGCAAAAAATGGACAGAAAATGGAAAATGGCTGTTAAATATTGGCTATATGCTCCCTCTGGCCACTGGTCAAATGAGTGAGCAGTACTGTACCGTGAAGAGAATCAGTGAACAGCTTACAGAATCAAAACTTCATCTTGAGGATACAGTTGGCAGCATTTCCTCACAAACAATTACAAGTTCATTAGATGTCTACTTGACATGTATCCATCTGGCCGAAAGCCATCGCTTGAAAACCCAGAATGAAGTCGTGCCAAACTGTTTTGAATGTCATAATCAGCGTCCAAGGGCAATTTGGGAACTTTAGTTTTTTAGTTTATTGTAGTTCATTTTCCTCCTTTTCTTTTAACGCTGCCCCCTTTCTCCCGCACCCATAAACAAAATTGGTTTTGACATTGCAATAAATCTATCCAAGGTAAAGACAAAGAAAGGTGAATGCTGTTGGCAGACCTTGTAAAATGTCCGTGAGCGTAAAACTGTAGGCTATATCTGGTATCTGACCATCTCTGGAAGATAAGATTGTTTAGCATCTTGGTTCCTGTTTAAACTTACGGCATTATCTTAAATTACAGTGATCACACTGCAGTTTCAGGGTCCATGTAACAGTTTATGTGCTTACATGTGTAACCTTCCTCATATTTGTTTGCTTCATACTTCTGTAAAGGTCTCTGATTTGATCAGTGTCTCAAGATTTGTGTAGGCTTATTACAATCTGGTGACCACTGTATAACAAGTCTGTAGATATGGTTGTGTGCAATGTAGACATAAGATGTGCCTATGTGCCGATGTCACAAGAGTACTTTTGTTGTTTATGACTTGTCTCAGCAACAGACAGCACTGTCAGTATGCACAAGTCAGTACCACCACAACATTCTGCAGCAGCACAGACATGTGCATACAAGCTAAGAAGACAAAATGTGTCACCTGCAATCTGAGGAGGCCCTGTCCACTGAAGCATATTTTACCTTTTAGGTGAAAGCATGAACAAGCATGAAATGTTAAGATGAAATGTAAAAGATATGTTTTATCTCACCTTCAATAGAAAAAACGAATAGATAATGTCTCTCTTGCAATAGAGAATATCTCTGGCAGCTAGCAGTCTGTGACTGTGCTAGCTGTATATGGATAGGGTGTGCAGCAGAACCTTTCACTTATATTCTGGAGTTCTACAGCCTGTTAAGTGAGTATGAGAATGAGAGACATTATAACAGATATAAGTTTGTCTGTGAAATTTGAGCATCAACAAACAATATGACCTTAATGGAATAAAAGTATACCGTTTTGCAGGGTTATCTGTATGCGAGGAACTTATGTGTCTGTGTGTCTGTGTGTCACTCTGTCTGTTTTAAACTGGGTCTTACCCTTGGTCTAAACTGGGTCAGACCCAGGTCTAACCGGGGTCTGAAATGGGTCTAACCTGGGTCGCGTACTGGGTCTGATCCAGGTCTAACCAGGCTTTAACCGAGGCCTAACCCAGGCCTAAACTGGGTCTAACCAGGGTCTGTCTACTGTCACAAACTTACCATTTCTTGATAAGCAACACTCACGGACCATTTCTTGGCATTCAGCACAGACTCGTGGTTATTTCAAATATAATCTAGGCAACTTTCTCTTCAGTCATGATGATTATAGCCTAACTGCCCAAACAGGAATGCATCAGTATATTGCCTTCTCACGTTGATGATAATCCCATATGCACACAACTTGATTCCAAAAACTAACCTGTGATTTTTCCGTAACCTATTAACAGCACCAACAACACTGACTTCAGAAGAGGACGGGTCCATTCCCAAGAACATATTAAAATATTTTAAACTATAAACAGAGTGTTTCTAACTATCTATAATAGACCGTGCAACACATCTGAACAAGTGGGGCATAATTGCAAGAAAGTGTACTCATGAAAACTGTCATCAACAGTTTTTCAGCTGTTTACAGGATGGCACTCTAATATATATATATATATATATATATATATATATATATATATATATATATATATATATATATATATATACTTACACCCCATATTGTCCTTCCAAGAGGTTCATACATATCAAACCACCACCTCCTTAAGCCAAGAAATCATGCTCATGAAATACTGGAATTTTCAGCATTGCCCAGCTATGCCTATGTTTTTGTTTGCTTAGAAGGAGCATCCTCAACTCATGTCATGATTGGTTACAGTACTTCCTCAAAAGTTAGGGAGTGTGCAGATAAGGAATCTGCGCTGTTGTTGTGCTGAGCTCTCAGCTCTTAGTGTGCAGTGCTGCAGAAACCTTGGAGCAAACAGTACCCAGTGGTGAGTACTATTCTCTAGACTCAGAAACACAAAAGCTTTGAAAGACTTCTAACCAATATTTGCCTTTTAAAAGTAAAGGTTGGACACAAACATGAATTATTTTTTTTGTTGTTGACTAAGCCAAGCATGCATACCATTTAAGGCAAAATAGACAGAGAGACAAATAGACAGAAACAATACATAACATATAGAAATATATATAAATAAAGTGTGACAAAGATGCTGATGAATGAAAGCTTTATGGGATGGTATGAGATAGATAGATAGATGGATAGATAGATAGATAGATGTGGAAATACATTGAATTCAGGATGTCTCTATCAGATCAATATAAGCCTAAATGTGCACACTGCATGATCTGGTATATTCACCATACCTATTGTTAAGGACACTGCAATTACGGTTGTCTATTATTTCATCCACCACCACAAAATGTTTTTGTTTTTTTTGCCACTGATGTCTTGTAGCAGTTGTTGGATGTGTCTATCAAAGTTGCTAACGTTTTCTGGAATGTGCCTGTGCGAAATATTATGTTACAAAAATGGACGTAGGCCTATCCTTTTTATCTTTTCCAACAGTATCTCACATTGTACGTATATATATATTGACACTAAATCTTTCCTGCATGTGAATGCATGTTGATTCAATCATAACCTTGAGAGAACGGCGATTGTTTATACTAACCATGTTCTTCATCACTTTCGATTTGACGTGGACGCTGCGCGTGTCTTTATTGGTCCGTGTTGGCAAAATACAGAAACATTGTTGGACAAACGTCAATGTTCCTGTCAGAGTTACTGGGCAGAATAGCATTCACAGTCAGAGTGTATGCCTGTTGCAAGGAATTTTAGACTAAGAAATGCTGATTTAAATGGTGGATTTAAAACATCAATACAATAAATGCAAATTTGAGATTCTACGTTTTTAACAAAATGTTGTTCTACTGCATGCCATCATTTCAGATGCCTTCCAACTGCTTGAAATTGCACATTATTCTGTGACACAAATAGTTTAGGCATAAATAACTTAATACTTAATACTTCAGAGACACATGATGATTTGTATTATCAGGACCCTATGGATTTTTTATTGTTGCCACTGCATATTTTGGCATTTAACACCTTATATGCTTCATGTTTTTTTAAATGCGTTTTTTTTTTTAAGGATTCACAATGGAGACTTCCCTCAAGCTCTGCCTGGTGGTTTTGCTTGCTTTGCTGCTGTATGCCATCCTCTCTGCCTACCTGGTGCCAAATGTCACACTCTCCAAACTCCAGATGTTACACACTTCCCATGAACTTTCACACCAAGCATCACCGGACACCATTGCGCGCTACAAGAAGTTCATCAACCAACACGTCTCTCAGGATATGGCTGCAAACAAGTGTGACGTTGAGATTAACAGGAGGAAAATCTCTCAGCCTAATAGTAACTTGTGCAAAGAAACAAACACCTTCATTCTAGCAACCACCAATATCATTAAGCCAGTTTGTGACAAGGCAGGGCAACCGTACCACGGATCTGCAGATCTGAGGATAAGCAACAAACCCTTCCATGTTATCAACTGCAGAGCAAAAGGAGAGGGTAGACGTTTGCCAAATTGCATGTATAATGGCAGGGGAGCTACTGTGCGTATTGTTCTTGGATGTAAAGAGGGCTTACCTGTGCATTATGATGGAGGTGTATGATTAAATGCTTCAATGACAAATCATGAAAAAGTTTGCATGTACTCTGTGTATTGTAGCAAACTCTGAACATGGGATTCTGTATTGTTGTGGATTTAAAATGTATGTTTGTATGCCTGTACAATGTAGGAAAATGTGCTCTGTTGCTGATACCTATAGTAGCTCTGTACTGTCCTGTTGTTGATTTAAAATGTCTGTTCCTAAACCTGTAAGTTTGCATACCAAATATGTCACAGACTTGTCACTCTTTAAACCATATTTTGAATGTACTCTGTTTATGACAGCAGACTCTGAACATGTGAGTCTGTTTTGTTGTTGATTTAAAATGTATGTTTGTATGCTTGTGCACTGTAGGAAAATGGAAAACATTCTGTGAAATAAAAATGCTAAAATAACACAACGTGCCACAGTTAATGTGCTCTGTTGCTGATACCTATAGTAGCTCTGTCCTGTCCTGTTGTTGACTTAAAATGTCTGTTCCTAAACCTGCAAGTGTGCATACCAAATATGTCACAGACTTGTCACCCTTTAAACCGTATTTGTTTCTGTTTGACTGAAATACAGTTCTGTCAGGCCACAAGTCCTGCATCATACCAAGTGCAAATGTCACACATGTGACATGCCATATGAATTGCAGTAGCTTTAACTGCGATAGCCTGCAGCAAAACCACCAACATACCACACAGAGACTTGGGGTACTGCACTGTAGCAGTGAAAAAAGCTGTTAGTTTGAGTAATTTTCTAGTTTACCTTCACCACTAATGCACCAAGCACCACTGAGAGAATTTCTTCAGAGCACATTCAATGTAAAGTCCCGATGGATACAGGATAAAGGATAAAAGCGTCTGCCAAATGCAATGTAATGTAATGTAATGTAATGTAAAACCTTGTGTCAACAGGTCATTAGCTCATTGTCACCTTAGAATACATCTTTAAGCAATGTCATCCTTCCTTCTAGAACTATCTGACACCATATATCTGTCCAATCCACAGCAAATGAGAAAGACAGGGCTTTGAGACTTCCCCATACCTGCATGGTTGGTGTCTGTGTAATAAGAGGGGCATTAATGTGAAATCTTCAGGAAGCAGCAACATGTCAACAAATCACACACACACTATAAAAAGTTAAACCATGGAGTACTCAATTTTACTGGTGAAATATGCATGCATTTCATGCACTGTAATTTTACATGATCACATGTTGATTTGATTTGGTTTGAATCTGTACAATGCTATGGTTTAAAACTAAAATTATTTTCCCTAATATTCTGTGGAACCTCACCTGTCCATGCCCACTTCCAATAATGAAACTGTTAAAAATACAAAAACAAAATCAAGTTGAAGTAAGAAAAACAGCATGTACATAATTTGCCATAGTCCTAGCAGCTCACACCACAGACTCAGGAGCTCCTCTTGTGCTCAAAGTCCACCACTTAGACCTACATAATATAACTATTTCAAACTGGGATTTGTGAACGTGAGGCCTAATAATTAAAATAGCTCATGTATGTAGGGTAGCAAACAGATATGTTCTACATGACGCAAAGGTTTTTTGAGAATAAGATACATTCAAAATAGGATGTCTCTGTGTGTGGGAATTTGTTAATATGTAGCAGTGACAACGAGTGTGTGCATGACTAGACTAGAGTGACTATTCAGACGTCCACGTTCGGGACTTAAAAGAACCGTCAGGATTTATAAATTCTAGCATTTGCATTAGACTTCTGTTAGGTCTGTGCGTCACAGTTTTTTTTACTGTCTGTTGCTATAAAAATGATAATATGAGTCTGAAATGTATCAACAGATAGTACAGACACAAAAGATGTGAAATGGATGCTTAATCAATGGTATGTTCAGTGGCAGTTCATAGAAAACTGCCCTTTGGTGGTGGTCAACATTATCTTACTTACGTAGTTCTGTATCTCTTGTACCATTGTGTTGTACTATGGATTTTATGAAATCGGCTATATATGAGCATGAAAATAAAATAACTCTACAGTCTACACCTTTGACATCTGTGCTAATGTGGACTTTGAGGAGGCATGAGGAAGAAGGTGTGAAATCTGAAACACCTACCTAGAAATCATAATAATAATAAACTATTTGTATAGCACAATTCATACAAGATATAGTCCAAAGTACTTCACAGTTTGGCAAGAAAATGAAAGACAGCACTTGTTGCAGCTTGGCAGCACCAGGAAAGAGGAAGTTCATTCGGGCACCATTAACAGTTCCTGCTAGTGTCCCTAGAAGTGACAGGGGTGAGGAAAACCTCTGTGAAACACCTACCTAAGTAAGATGCATAACAGGCATATCTGAGTGACAGAAAGATCAGGTGATAGCGATAAAATAATGCCTAAGCACCCAGGAAGAAAGTAGAAAGTAAAAGCATCTCTAACGACAAAACAACGCCTGTTGTGACTTTGAGAAGGTATGAGGAAGTCTGTTGGTCTGAAATCACATACACATGCATGCCTAAGTGATTAGCTAAATGCAAGATACTGACTTGATCTAGAGAATGACCCAATGGCTGCGTCTTTGAAACCACTCAAACTGGTCAGAGGATGGCTATCTGTTGCAAACTATACAGCTTTTTATATGAGTATGCATTTCTACACGTGACAGGAAAGTAAATGACGGTGAATAGTATAACAGTCCAGTACTTCATAAGCACCACTTTTTATACCTCTCTCATCTCTTAATGTAACCCTATTCTTTCCTACAAATTTGAACACTGAGTCAGCACCCTGTGTAGTTGTCTAATCTCACTTTGGAATTACAGTCCTTCCCACCATTGAAGACTTATTCATTGATACAAATACAGATTTTTTTAAAGCAATGAACATAATATCTTTTTTGGTTCTCATATGACCATGAATGCAGAGCACTTACATTTTAAAAACTTTAAATGCACATAAATATATAAATATATAAATGCACAAAAGTCAATTGAAAAAGTACAGCTTTCAAAACTGGGCTGCAAGACCATTAACCAAAACTAAAAGAAGGGATCACATCACTTCTATATTAGCTGAACTACACTGGCTACCTGTTTCCTACAAAGTTGATTTTGAAATACTCTAACTAGCATTCAAAGCTGTAAATGGTCTTGCCCCATGCTATATTACTGACACATTGTCCTTTTATATTCCTGCACGAATAGATCTTAGATCTGCTGAAACTGGCCTCCTGCATCATACCAAATGCAAATGTCACACATGCAATATGAATTGCAGTAGCTTCAACTGCGATAGCCTGCAGCAAAACCTGCAGTTGACAGTTCCTGCTAGTGTCCCTAGAGGTGACAGAGGTGAGGAAAACCTAAGTAAGATCATGCATAACAGGCATATCTGAGCGACAGAAAGATCAGGTAATAGTGATAAAATAATGCCTAGTCACCTAAGCACCCAGGAAGAAAGTAGAAAGTGAAAGCATCTCTAACGACAATATAATACCTGTTGTGACTTTGAGAAGGTATGAGGAAGTCTGTTGGTCTGAAATCACATACACATGCTGCATGCCTAAGTGATTAGCTAAATGCAAGATGCTGACTTGATCTAGAGAATGATGAAAATCGAAACACTTAACACTTCATGGAGCAGGAGGCAGGAGGCATGAGGAAGAAGGAAGGCGTGAAATCACATACAGAAGTAAAATTTGTGTTTGGATTAGACCCAATGGCTGCGTCTTTGAAACCACTCAAACTGGTTAGAGGATGGCTATCTGTTGCAAACTATACAGCTTATTATATGTGTATGCATTTCTCCATGTGACAGGAAAGTAAATGACGGTGAATAGAATAAGGGGTTATCTTTATTACACTGGCTCCCTGTTTCCTACAAAGTTGATTTTGAAATACACTCACTAGCATTCAAAGCTGTAAATGGTCTTGCCCCATGCTATATTACTGACACATTGTCCTTTTATATTCCTGCACGAGCCCTTAGATCTGCTGAAACTGGCCTCCTGCATCATACCAAATGCTAGTGAGTGTATTTCAAAATCAATATGAATTGCAGTAGCTTCAACTGCAATAGCCTGCAGCAAAACCACTAACATACCATACACAGACTTGGGGTACTGCACTGTAGCAGTGAAAAAAATTATCTTTCTGTTAATTTATGTTTGAGTAATTTTCTAGTTTACTTTCACCACTAATGCACCAAGAACCACTGGCAGAATTTCTTCAGGGCACATTCAATGTAAAGTTCCAATGTAAAACCCTGTGTCAACAGGTCATTAGCTCATTGTCACCTTAGTCATTAGCTCATTGTCACCATCTTTAAGAAATGGCATTCTTCCTTCTAGAACAATCTGACACCATCTATCTGTCCAATCCACAGCAAGTGAGAAAAACAGGGCTTTGAGGCTTCCCCATACCTGCATGGTTGGTCTCTGTGTAATAAGAGAGCCATTGCCATTGCCAAACTGTGAAGCACTTTGAGCTGCATCTTGTATGTATGAACTGTGCTATACAAGTAAAGGTTATTATTATTATTATTATTATTATTATTATTATTATTATTATTATTATTATTGATGTCAAATCTTCAGGAAGCAGCAATATGTCAGCAGAATGTTTCCAAATCACACACACACTATAAAAAGTTAAACCATGGAGTACTCAATTTTACTGGTGAAACATTTTTACAACTACTAATATTGAGTAGACTGGAACACTGGAATGAAGTACACTTATGGGTAAAGTAAAGTACAAGTGAAAATTGAGTATAAGTGGAAATTAAGCCAGTACTTACAATTAAATAGTTATAATTCCTAAGCATTATTATGTGCTTATTTACATTCATTATAGCTTAAGGTTTAAATTTTTCTACTTTCATATGTGGAATGTTGTAGTATTGTCAAACAATAGTTTATGTTTCTAATACATATATTATGGTTAAGTGATTTAAGGTAAAGAAGCCAATATCATAATTTGTATGTAATAACATAAAGAGTAAAACTGCACTCTACAATTGTAACTGCTCATTTTTATTGATGAAATATTTATACCTAAAAAAGAGTAACACTGAGATTAGGTATGTGTACATCATTTATTCAATAATGGTTGGTGGAAAAGTTCAATTGGTGTTAGTACATACATTTTTTGTAACAATAAACACAAATCAGTGACTGTATTTATAATCCTTATTCCAGCTGATTCCAGCATTTATTTTCTAACCCATATAGGAATTCAGCAATACAAACAGTTTGGAATCAGTGTATTTAGGTGTTGCAAAACACTGCATACAAGTACACAAATCTTGTTGACATTCTTATTCTACATATATTGACACACACTTAGCAAAAGTATTTGTTTTACTTGCACCTAAACTCAACTGTTACAGTAACTACATCTATCATTTTTGTTAATTTATCTTCACTGTCTTCTATATGTTCTAAACTAAAGCAACTGAGTAGACCTACTTGATTGAAGGCACATTGTTTATTTCAAGCACCATAGGTACTGCTTATTCGTGTACAAGACCATTAAAGAAACTGGACAGAGGCTTATGTTATGTGTAAAAGCGATGTATGTAATTGTTCGGATAAGATTTTATTGTGTTTGTTGAGCGTGGTCAAACTACGGAACCTCTAAAGGGACATGGTGAAAGGGGGAAAAAATTCTGGTGTCCACCAGAATGTTTCAGGTAATCTTTCTGGTAATCAAAACATTCATGCTTTACATTCTTTTTATATGTGAAATAAATGTTAGCAGACAAACTTACTAAGTGGTGCGGTTGATGCAAGCAGCTTTAAGGCAAATCATGAATGATAAAAAAATGTAATGTGATATGGAAAAAAAAAACCTTGATTACTTCTACTTTGCAGGGACCACTGACCCTGAGTTGGCGACGTAGCTCCAACGGTAAACCTTTTCCTTCCTGCTATCAGTCACACCTGTTATGATGTTGGTGGCATTAGTGACCTGAGCACGGGTGAAAGGTGGCAGGAGGATGGGCTTTAGTTGCCCCCCAGTGAAGAGACCTGACTGGATGCAGTAGAGCACTTGACACCCATCGCTTACGGCGGCCAGGTGCTGGCTAAATGTGGGCGAGCAGCGAGATTCCCCCCCCATGAGCGGGTTGCCAGCTGCACAGCTGAAGAACCCCCCAAAAGGCACCGCGAATCGAGTACCTCTCTCATAGTCATTACTCAAGCACACGGTCAGGTCGTTGGCAAGCATTTTTAGTGGGATGTAGGAGGAAGGACAGCTGTCAGATTTGGTCACAGGGTTCTCTTGGTGCGGGCCGTAGAGACCTCCAAACAGATACCCAGAGTTCTGTTTGATTTGTTTGTCTGTAGAGCACCAGTATGTCTCAATTCGGGCAAGTCTGACATAATATGCAGTACCACACACCTGTTCGCAACATGTAAAAAATATGTAACAAGTTTTGCAAACTTTGTGGCATTCATATTGATTATAATCTTCCTTCACCAACTGTGATTGTAACAGGGTTGCTTCGAAAGGGTCCTGGCAGGAGTAATCACCAGTGTCTGGGTTTTTCTCAGCTTGTGCATCACAAATCGGACCTGCATCTGTGGTGAGCTGAGCGCAGGTCTGATAAACGCCACCAAAGGTCAGGTTAGTTGCCGGCCCATCGCAGCTGTCGTCATCTACATTGGCCTGAAAATTGAAATTCTGTGAATCTGGCTTGACACACCCTGGGCGTGTGTTGATGGTGTAGTAAAGATGGGCAGCTTGGCGAACAGATGTGGCCAATTTGCGAACAATTGGCTCCGGGAGGTGGGGGAATGCATCGCTGGTGAGGACGAGGTAAAGTGGCATACCCGCACGGTCTATGGCTACCAGATTGTTTAGGGTGCTTTCTTGCCATTTTTTCAAAGTGATTCCGGGATAGAATGGTACCCCACCATGGCTCAAGGTCAGCGAGTATGTCACGTTTCCTTCATAGTTGCGGCTGTCTGACGTCTCGTGGGTGTCTTTACTGCCAATGTCAAAGCTGACTTTATCGAAAAAGTTCAATCCGGCCGATGCTGTGATGGTAGATTTGGAAGTGTCACCGTCAGAAACGTAAGAGGATCTGAGGTAGTCCTCCTGCACCAAAGATGCGCCAGCTTCTACAGTGGTTATCACGTGAGTGCCGTAGTCAAAGACTAACTTCTCCGATAGGTAAGCTGCATGCCGAGTTTGATTGTTTATTATGGCATCAGCAATTTCCTCAGCCTGATGGACGAATCGGGAGTCCAGGGTGAAGTCTGGGTATGCTTTCACAGTATAGAGATGGTTTCGCACCTACAACAAAGTGGGAATATGTGAATGCACAATCTTGACTGGTATAATAAACAAAATAGTAATCATGTAAGACATATGATGTGAGCATTTGTGCACTGTACATTGTTTTGATTTGCTCCCACTGCACAGCGTTATCATGTGGTACTTTAAATATAATAACAAAAATCACAACAAATGTTTCTCTGTCAAATTGTCAAATAAGTAGGAATGAACACCCCTGCAGGACATTTACAGTACAGGGGGTGTGTTTCTCAAACAACTTCTTAGGTTATTATTATTATTATTATTATTATTATTATTAAGTGGTGTTAATTATTTACTTCATTTTGAGATAAAGACGCTGTTCCTACTCTAAAACGCTCAGGTCAGTTGGGGCATGAATTGTTGAGGAAATTCTGTACCTCTGTACCGTCCCCCTTGTCGTTTGTTTGATATTGCCGTTTTTCTGTGATATTTTGTTGCTATTGAAATGAATGGTGGAACACTCAGACTGATGAATGCTCTGCTCCACTGTGAGTGAGTGAGAGCACGTGCGTGCGTGTGTGTGGGCCCTTTCTCCCTCTCACTTATACTGCTCTGCTCTACTCCAGTTGTTAGAGTGAGAGCTGTACAGAAAAGTACAGCTCGTATCTTAGCAGCGCTTTGATGTATTGTAACCAAACTTGGTATACGGACTTGAAGTTTTTCTACTTTTTTGCTATGTCCACTTTATTTTGCTGGTGTTTATATTGTTATGTTTTGGTATTGTTATGCTTACATTGTCATGTTCATGAGATGTTTAATGTCATGTTCATGAGGGCCTAGGGAGCACTGCAATTGTAATACCTGTACAGTACATATGGCTTTGACAATAAAGCTAACTTTGATTTTGACTTTGATGGAACTAAAATGCACTTACCTGTACACGGGCAGTAACAGCAGTGTCCCTGACCTGATGCGTCTTCATGCGTTGATTCTCTTTGGAGAACTTTGCATTAAGTTCAGACTTGTAAGATGCATCTGCGTTGATCGAAAAAGACGTGGTGCTGCCTTGGTCGAGCCATGAGGAGATGATATCAGAGTTGGTCTCTACACTACTCACTTTTTGTGCAATAACGAATACTTCGTCAGGAATAAGATAGACTCCATCCTCTGTCATTTGGCACTGGGAATAACTGAAGTTCATCACTCTTCCCATGTCCAAATTACGGAGGTTGTCCCATCCTCCACCAGGCAACACCTCTAAAGCCCTGATTGACCCGTTAGTACGACACTCACGAAGCCCATTACTTTGGTGGGAATGTGGATCACAGCTGATGTTACTAAGAGAGAGCACAAGGCAAACAAGTAGTCGGAGAGCCATGGTGTTCTGGAATGAAGAAGCTCATGAGTTGGGGCAAGGTACATGTTTCTAGTTCCACTTCCTCAATACAGAGTCACAGCAGGGGTGTATCCAGAAATCATAGAATGGGTGGGCCCAGAAAGAAAATCAGGTGAGCCTAGCCCAAAACACATATATGTTATTTGTATTACCAAAACAGTCATTCAAACTTATAGAGCCTTCTGATTGGGTGGGCCTGATTGACAGGTGAGTCTACCCCAGCCACCCCGTGGCTAAGCCTATGAGTCACAGTTCTTTAACCTTTACTTTCACATCATACAATACATGCCAAAACACACTTCCACTTCATCACTATGGAGACATTTGTTGTTGTTCAACTTCTGATTTTTCTGAAATTTCTCAATTCTGCTATTTAATGCTATTTGACTTCTGAAAGAAACAAATAATTGGTGCCCTCTCCATGTAAAGTCAGAGGTGGAGATTCCAGCTTTAGAAAGTAAAATCCTTGCAATGTATTTCTTCTACCTGCAAGACAGGTAATTCTGGTAAATCACTATGTGTCTGTTTTGCATGCTCTTTGTGATCTGCTAGTTCAGAAAATGCTTGAATGAAATATGTGGAAAGGTTTTTTTTTTACTTTCTGAGTCCTGATCTCCACTGCTGCATTACAGTTTTAAATTCCTGGGCCTGTATTCACTGAGTCCTCTCAGAGAAGTTTGTATTGGTAGAATGACCAAAGCAACGAACAAAATGGAGAAAAAAGAACAAGAACCCAAACTGAATAGAAGAGCTGTGTAAGTTTTAAAAGGGAAATTTGGATCACAGCGTAAGGGAAGAGACAGACTTTGAACCGCACTGCCTAACAAATTAATGCGTCATTCTCTCTTCTTTTATGCAAAATGATAAGTGTGAGAGGCGCTGATACATGCTACAATCCAAAACAAGAGCGGAGACTGTAGCATACAAATGAAGTTCCACAAACATTATCCCTGCACAATCAAGCCAGTATTTGTCATGTTTAATCACTGTTGTTTAATATTTGGAGAACATCTCTCCTTCCTCACTGTCTTTTCTGCCATCTTCTCTGATTAAGACACTCTTAGGCTTCTTAAAAGTCTTCCTTAACCATCCCCTTAACCATTTTTCACCTTAGGAGCTCTCTAATTTGTGAAAAAACGTTTAATTTACCGAGAGAAAATTCTAAGAAAAATCGTACAATTCGCAAGATTCTTTGTGAATACAAGCCCTGGAGCCTAGTCTACAATCTATTGTATGATAACCCACATCATTTCCTAGAAGATTTATTTTTAAATATAATTAATTCAATTCTATAAAAAAAAAGATTCATTTTCAGTTATGTGGCGACCTTGATTACTGGCCATTAACTATTTTCATGTGTGAAGCAAGGTGGAGTACTAATGTGCTGCAAAGGAGACCTGCCATATGTATTTTGTTTTTCATTTAGAATACAGAGAATGACTTCTTCCGGGGACAATTCCTATACCCTTAAAAGTATCCTTAATGTGAGGTGTTATCTGCAACTATTCAGACTTTTCAGAGCCATAACAATATATTTGGCCCTCTCCCAAAAGCATAATCTCACAATCAGAACTGACTACACAGTAGATCTACTTTTGTAGATCGATAAGTGTAGCCTGCGTGTGGAGAAAATTAAAACAGGGAAATCCCATGCTGTTACAGATCTCTGTGTCGCTGCAAAGAATGATCCTTCTAAACACAGACAAACACTTTTTGTAAACACAGACACACACTTCTTTTGTGCAGTTTTCAGCTGTAGTTCAAACTGTTGAACAATTTTGATGTAGAACTGATCTTCCTGAAGAAGACGTTGCTGGTAAGCCCTTCTGCATCAACATGTGTTGACACCATTGCCATCATCCCATTATGAATGTTCTCATTGGACTTTTAGATTTAAAATTACAAAGATAAATAGTGTGCAAAATGGCAATTAAAAAAAATTGACTAAAGGCTAATGTCACCACATTAGCTAAAGGCTAATGCCACCACACTTATTTGGTCCAGTTGCTGGGACATTAAATGTGTGAACATCAATAACATTACATTGCTTTGTGTGTGTGCTTGATGGTCACGCTGATGCGGTAGCCTACTCTGAGCTTGCTTGCTCTGCACTAATGTGTGTCTAGAGATGGATGTGTTGCACTGAAGCAGTAGGCTACTCTTGAGATTGCTCTGCACAAATGACTAATGTGTGTGCAGACATGGATGTGTCGCAGGTGGGTGCTGAGGTCCTGGAGGATGAGGATGACGAGCCAGGTTGGTCACTTGCTGACCACTTGTGTCAGCCATTTGTAGACTAGTAAAAGTATAATGTATGTAGTACTTGTACAGTACTAAACTGCAATAACATGCCAGTTATACATTGTTTTGCATTGCTATCTTCGTGAGTACAGACCTAATCAACCAACTGGCATTGTTGACCTCCCTGAAATGAGTTTCAGCAGGTTGGGATGTCTGGGATGTGCATATTGAGAGCTGACTAGGTTCTAGCAGCAACAAGTTGTGTTCCGGTTTGCTTGGTTTACTAATAAAGGTCAAAAAGCTGTGAAAATGCACTCTGCCTGGGGTGTCAACAGGGATATTACAATACATTGTTTAGTGTTGCTGTCTATGTGGTGCCAGCTGAGGCCAAGGCTCCTATCCAAAGGAGGGTTGTGGGTGGTAGTGTCTCCTCACCTAACTATTGTAAATGGCAGGTAACTGACATCTAGTCTAGTCTACATGATCTCTCTGTCTCTTTTTCTCTCTTTTTCTTTCTCCCTCTCACGCTCTCTCCCTTGCCCTAAGGAACACGACTACTGTATAAGTAGAACCACCTGCTGGGAGCTTTAGGAATCACAACACATCATGTTGTTTAATCTGCCTAACACAAAAAAGTAAAGTTGCATAAATTATTGTCAGCAAGCAGTGGTTAGTCAAAGTGTTTTTTAACTTGTCATAATGAGGTTAAAAATGAAGTGTATATAGTTTAAAAATATGGTACACTGGCATTAAAATAATATAAAAACCTAGTTTTTTTCTAAGCATTTTCTAAGGTTAAACAGCCAAATTGAAGCCCATTGAAAGCTAGTAAAAGTATGACATCATATAAGCCCATTGAAAGCCAGTAAAACTATGTCAGAGTATGGCATCAAGCCATTATTTATCACACCACAGCTTACTCCCCGGGCCACTACACCCCCCTAGGGCAATGAGCATCCTCATCAAGTCTTACTGCAACACCACCACAATGTCAAGGATGATTCAGGCACTGCATTGAAAGAAAGTCTTAAGTAAATCCTTAAACAAATGAAATTCTTTAAAAAAAAAACCTAAACAGTTACTCAAACAACCCCAACCTCCTAACCATTCAGTTGGTGGACTGCTTTTATAAAATGTAGAAAATAAGTAAGGCAGTATAACAATGTCTGACACAAAACAAACTTAAAAATAAATATTTAAAAGGCTTAAATTTGTTGGGGTTGCAGAGTCCCTTCCTCTCACTATACCACTCCCAGGTTCTGAGCTTTAGTGTCCTCCAGCTCTTGTCAGAATTAGAAGTGAGGAGAAGTTCATATCTATTCAGGACTGGGTGGCCTCTGTGTGTAGTAGGAGTGTGTCTTACACAATGGAGAATTAGCTCTGACTTCCCTTAATTCTTTAACTGGGTTGAACCTAGCTAACCTCTTGGGCTGAATCCTTAAAAAACCTCAAAATGTGACAATGGCACCCCTTGTAGCTAGTGTTCTGCTGGCCTTGATTGTGAGCACCTAGTGTTTCTTCCCAGAATACCACACCTTGTGCTTAACCCACACCCTTTTAACGCTGCCTCATCCATCCCCCCAGTCCTTTTCCAGCACAGGTGCAACCACTTACTCTAGTAAATGTCTACAGCCACAGAGAAGATTGTCCCAGAAAACTATGTAGAGCACGCTCAATAGCCCCCTCCTCCTCCTTCGCCTTCTGTTCTTCCTCTTCTTTTTCCCCTTCCTCTTCTATCTTCTGTGGTGGGCAAAATGTAGCCTGTGGCAGTCTGACATTGCAACCGCTGGAGTGCTGAACTGTCCTTGCCTTGATGTTTGATTAAAGGAACAGGCCACCCACAATGAAGGCCGATCATTTACACTACCTACAGGGCAAGCAGTGTCTCAGCAGCCCCTTCCAAAGTAGGTTATTCCAGACTTCACATTGGGGGCAAGGCCCCAGCTTTGCATTACTTAACAGAGAAGATAATTTAAGAGAATGGTTCCCCTTGGCACAGTGTAAACATAAATAATTTCTGACAACTGAATGTCAAAGACACATGGGCACAATGAGTCATCCTATCAGAATGGACAGCAAGTTTGTTGAATAACTCTTTGTGACATCTCAGCTTTGTTTTTATGGTTAAATGGGTGACACTATCACTAAATGTTTTAGGACCTGTTCCTTTGACCCCCGTGATGCTGGTAAATGTGGTTTGATATTATAAAACCACTAGGGGGCAGCAGACCCTTAAGTGCTGGACTGAAAAGTGAAGGACTCTTCTGCGTCATGTTTTGAAATGCAAAAAAAATGAGTTTGAGTGGTGTGCTATTGCCTTGAAATAACCAGAGGCATGAAAGTGCACAGTAATGCAACAGCAGGTCAGCAAAAATGATCTCAGTGTCATCATTCCTTTCACAAATCCATGCTGTTGGGTACATTCAGTCGACATTAAAATGTCTTTTTTCAAATAATTTGTCCTTCCTACATAAACAGCGTTGATTACACATTATCCACGTTTTAGTGGATACCAGCTGGGACCTGGCATAAATAGCGATGTCTGGCACCAGTATTCAACTCTGAGCCAGACTAAAGAGTCAGCAACAGCTGGCAGAAGGCTGTCAGAGGTCCACAAAAAAGTTGGGAGAAGACTTCTTTGAAAAGTCAGTCTGCTCGTGAACAAGCGGCCTCCTTCAGCATATGAATAGAAGCCTACGTGGCCTGTGTGAAAATCAATAACAATAAAAAAAAATCTTCTGGTATGAGGGAAAAAATAGCCCCAGACGACGTGACGACTCTCAAGGACATGTGCTGGCGGCGCCGGCAAATGCCAAAGGCAGAGGAGGAGAAAAGTGGGATGAAGAGGAAGAAATAAAGAGAGGAAGAGGAGGAGGAGGAGGGGGAAGAAAGGAGGAGGATGCTGTGTCCTCTCAAGGGCATCATCACAAAAAGGCTGTGCTCACCATGGAGCTCTGCTGGCCCTATCCATCATGCCCCTCGCCTCGGATGTGAGACTCAGCATGAGAGACAGGAGCCCTCCCCCCCCACCCCCTCCCCCACCCCCCACCCTCTTGGCTCAGGGGGTAAACCCAGCTCAGGCTAATTAGCCTGCAGCTTCATTAAAGACATGAGCGTTGATGTGAACAGCGGCAGCCTGTGGGCCACGGGATGGAGGATGATGAGGAATGGGCGAGGTGGGGCCAGGATGGAGGTGTCGATGGGATCACTTGGTGCCTGTATCTGAGGTGTCGAGCACCCAGAACCCCTGATCCATCAGCTCAGGGAGGGATTTAGGAAGAAGTGCAGGAGAGGACAGGACGTGACAGGAAAGATGGAGAGTGACAGGAGACAAAGTGTGTGTGTGTGGGGGGGGGGGGGGGGGGGGGACAGGCAGAGGTGATGGAGGAAGAAGAAAGCCAAGACAGAAACATGACAGGTGAAAGAAAAGAAGAAGCAAAAACAGCTGAAAGAGGACACTATATACAGTGTATATCCTTTTACTTAAACTAAAAAATGTTCAGTTTAAAACACATGTTGACACATAAGTATGCTTTGGAAAAGACCCGTAAGACTGGCATGATGACAAGCCATAAAAAACATGATTTAAATAATACAAATGTATGGCTGTAGATGTTTTTTCCCTCTCAGAAACTTGGACTGTTGTAACAACCTTCCGCTAGTTTATTGGTCTTTTTTAGTGTTTAACAGAAGTCCTTGAGTTATGTTTTCGATGTGGCTTTTACTGCAAAAAAACCTCTTTGTTTAATCTTTGTTTTAGATGGGTGCGAAACAGAAATTAAGGAGACACCATTAACAGACACTAGCGTCAGAGCTGGAGCTGCTGTGACTGATGTGCTTGGAGGAGGAGGGAGGACAGGCCTGATATCAGTGACATTAGTCAGGCAGACCGATGTGCATGAGCTGCTTCAGGGGATGCATGACTGATGGACCAGAGCACTGTCCCCTAAGAGAGAGAGAGAGAGAGAGAGAGAGAGAGAGAGAGAGAGAGAGAGGGAGGGTGAAAGAGAGAGAGAGAGAGAGAGAGGGAGGGAGGAAGAGACAGAAAGAGACAGAGAGACACAGAAAAAACAATGGAGACCATATCCATAGAGCACTGCGGATAACAACAAGAAGAGAGCAGAGATAACCATGGTCTGGGGCTGGGAGGATTTATGCTTGCTTTCCTCAAATCGTGTGGAGAATCCTGCATGCACTGCTGGCCCAAAATATTTAGTTTTTTTTTTCTTTCAGTGTGTCAAATTCAGCTGTTGTAGTAATAATTGAACAGAATCAGTAGTCTCTCTTGAGATACTCTGTCTATAGAAATGGAACACAAATAGGTGCTTGTCACATTGATTGCAATCTGACTACATCAACTGACCTCATCCGTGACTACAATTTCAATAATTAATTTGTAGCCTGTGGGTCCGTGCTACTCATTGGAGAAAGGAGAGAGAATCGAGAGCATGGGATGCTGTAGGGAGCTAGACTTGGATTTATTTTGACATTTGATTTGTCTTTGAAAACGCTAAGCACTTCCCACCATTTCAGCTAGACACAGAATAAATGCACACAAAGCAGCTTCACAGGAAGGTTATCAGCTGATCAGACGTCAAGGGGACATATGGAAGGCAAAAGGACTCACTGACTAGGCATAGTAACAGCTGGTTTGTGTGTGTGTGTGTGTCGTCTGTGTGTGTGTGTGTGTGTGTGTGTGTGTGTATACGTATACGTATATGTGTGTGAAAGTCACCCTGAACTGGTTTCATCCCCACCTGCTGGGCTAATGCAGCTTGGGCTGGCGAAGGGAGGTTTGCGGGGCCATACCAGAGACTGCTCAGATGTCACCATATCCATCTCTCCCAGCGAGCCATGTTGCCACCCCTCAAACAGCCTGTCAGAATGCGCCGTCACTCTCTGACAAGCTGTGAACCGCCAGGGGGGTATAATGTGTGTGTGCGGCCGCACACACATGTAATTGTGTGTGTGTGTGTGTGTGTGGAGGGAGGGTTAGGGGTCCTGGTTCTTCCAAATAAGCCAGCCACGGTTCAGCACACCCTGAACGAGACGAGGAGGATGTCTTTGACCTGTCTGCGATGAAAAGCCCTTAACATCCTCAGTGAAAAGAACTGATTGGCTATTAGTCTGTCTTCAGTCACGCAGCCCTGCTTTCTGACAGACAGAGGATTCAAAAGGAAAATAAAAGGTAGACAGACAGACAGAGATTAAGAGAGAGAGAGAGGGAGAGGGAGCAGGAGGGACAGAGAGAGAGACGAAAGGGAAGGGAAGACAGACAGGGAGGAATACTAAATTGGTGCCGCTCACGTCACACCTCTTGCCGGTGGGGCTTATCTCCGTGGCAACTAGCCCGCCCGTTACTGCTTGCGCTCACCATAGTCGGGTGCAATTTGCCGGCTTCAAAGTTAATGTGTCTTTCAGAAGGGGGCAACGGTTGTATTCAGTCAGGACACGTGCCCCCTGATGGCCCTTTCATGTGTGGCGAGAACAGACTCGTGCTTTTAAACGGATGGGAAAGCTTTGATGACCTCAGTCAATGAGAGATCAGGACACAGAAACTGAGGGTGACCTGGTCCTTGGCCTCTGGTTAGCTATGATGTAACACAGATGTGACTCACTGGTTTTGCAATCCTGTAGTTTTAAGGAATTAAAGGTACAGTGTGTGGGATTTTGGGTGATAGCAGAGTAGAATGCGGTAATCATATTTACATTTTTATTAGTGCATGTAACTGTAACGATGAATTAATCGTATATTCTTTAGCTTAAAATGGGCTGTACATATCTACATCCTTCTTTTCCGTACAATGCTCATCCATGCAGTCTGCCTTGTTCCTAATGCTGTATTTCTACAGTAGGCCAAAAAGGACAAACCTAAACACTGCCATTTGATAGTGCTTTTCACATTTTTATGCCACCTGATGGCCACCATAGCTGCTGCTCCATGCTTAGATAGTCATAGGCGTTCTGTTGGATGCAATTTGTAAAGTCATTACTGGATGCCACTAAATACTACAGACTGTGCCTTTAAATGTGCTACCAGCTGTAATGGTGTGATTGTGATAAGTGTGAAATCTTATTTCTGGCTGGCAAAGGAGAGACCTGACAGACAACAGCTTGTTCTGGGTTCAGATGCACTTACTATTTTTTGTTTTGAAGACGGAGAGGTGTGAAAGACAACAAATAGAGAAAAACAAGATATAGATTAGGGCAGATAGAAAGAACAGATAAGGACAGATAGAAAGATAATGGAACAGACAGAGAGAGAGAGGGGGGGGGGCGGGGGGAGGGAGGTTCAGATCGAGAGAGAAGGAGAGAGAGATGGAAAAGGTTTTCAGACTGCTGATATTTTGGTCCCTCGCCCTCGGCTCCCACCTGACCTGTACTCTGCTTGCATCGCTGGTGGCACCCGGCTAATGATGTCATTCCCCCTTGTCAGCTGCGACACACTGCCTACTCAACCACTAATGCCAGCAAGCATGTGTGCACATAAACATGTACTTGTGTCACGCATGAATATGTGTTTACATGCATGCATGTGTGCACTAAGTCTAACACTGGATGGTGCAGAATCCATTATCACCTCTTAGTGTTTGTGTGTGTGTCTTTGCAGGGCTCATTAGAATAGACAGATAAGCAGGAGCTCGCATGCCCAGCACAGCCAAGGGGTCTTTTTCTGTGCGAGAGCAGGACTTGTTTATGCCTTCTTGATGCAGTTATCTTCTCCACTGGGCAGAGAACATAGCAGACAGGATCAAACAAATAAAACAAACACAGACCTACATTTTACAGAGAGCAGACCATACAATGGATGGCTTGAGAAATGAACGAGGGTGCTAGAGTATTACATGGGTTCTATCTTACTTTTGGTACAAATTGCGCACAGAAAACAGCTGTTCATGCCAAGTTTTAGTGTTTGATCAGCACTTAATGGTTCCTGTTTGATTCTAAGAGTGCTTGTGCAGTCACAACCCACTTTATAGTTCCAGCGATAGTAAATCTAAATAAAAGAGATTAACTAATTGTGGTTTAATTCATGTCTTTAACTTGTCATTGCTGCTTTGTTTTCTTAACTTGCTCTTGATTTGAGGTTTTATTGTTATGCATGTTTTTTGTCACTTAATTAATTGGGTCTCGCAGAAATCCTCTCCTGGACACCAGGCGCTGATGGCTCCCTGGGGCCCAGTAGCAGATGCTCTCCTAGGCCGCTCCCTGTGGGTCAGACTGGGGCTCGTCTGTGTGCTGCTGCCTGCTGTCATCATCTAGCCTCAAATGCCCCTGTCTGCAGTCAGCTGTTGCTTCTCTCTCTCTCTCTAATCTCCCTCTGTTTTTTACCCTCCCTATACATTTTTCCACCTCTTTCTCTCTCTCTCAACTCATCTTTATTGCTCTCTCAGCATCACTGTCTTACTCCCACTCTTCTTTCTCTGCCCCTCTCTCTCTCTCTCT
Organism: Setipinna tenuifilis; assembly: GCA_030347295.1. Classification (NCBI taxonomy): domain Eukaryota; kingdom Metazoa; phylum Chordata; class Actinopteri; order Clupeiformes; family Engraulidae; genus Setipinna; species Setipinna tenuifilis. The sequence goes on along the minus strand of CM059267.1, from coordinate 18,490,361 downwards.
CTCTCTCTCACTCTCTCTCACTCACTCTCTCTCTCTCTCACTCACTCACACACACACACACACACACTCCTGTACATTATCTCTCTTTTTCACTGTCTCTGTCTCCCTCTCTGTCTCTCACTCTCTCCTCTACATTATCTCTCTTTTTCACTGTCTCTCTCTCTATATATATACTCTCTCTCTCTCTTTCTCCAGCAGTTGTCTTTATGTTTTCTCTCTGTCCCCAATCCCTTGTCTTTTGTTCATTCCACAGCTCCATGGTCCTCTGAGACTCTACTGAGAGAGGGGGCAGAAGTGTCTCCTCCAGACTTCCATGAAGTTTCCTCTGACTTCAGCCAGCTCTCCATAATGCTGATCTTAGGGATCTGATGGTGGCTTCTTCTGTCTTTATATTCCTCACAATAGAGGTTTCCTGGCTGGCCAGAGCAAATTTATAAATGCCTGAGCATCTTTTGGTCCGGTGGACCACTCACAGTAAGTTTATGGTGTTAATGGAGTTGTCACTCACTCAATGCTTTAAATGGTCTCATTTTTAAAAAGCCTCTTCAGTAAGCTAAAATGAGTTCCACACTCACTATCTCCTTTGGACAGCCTTCAGTAAAGTGAAATAAGTATTCTTATCTCTCTTTCTCTCTGTGTATTTGTGTGTGTGTGTGTGTGTGTGTGTGTGTGTGTGTGTGTGTGTGTGTGTGTGTGCTAGCTGTTTCTACCGTATATGTGTGTCCCTGAGTAGGAAAAAAGTTTTAAATAAAAACCAGAAGAGAGAAAGCGAGAGTAACCCTGGAGTCTAGAAGCTTGCGCACCCCCCTTCCCCCCCCCCCCCCCCCCCCCATACTCGGGATGATGAGGCAGCGGAGGAACCCCCCAGAACTAACAGGATTGCACCGGAGACAAATTCGATTAGCTAAGCGAGACGGCAGCGCAAGTGTCTGCCCTCATCCCATAGCCAGGAGACTGCCAGCAGGCCTGTGCTGGCGGCAAGCTGGGTGGGAGCTGGTGACGTGGGTGAGGAGATGGGCGCATCAGGAGTGGCCTGCCTGTCGGGCACTTGATGACGTTCCCTGGCCTTCGTTTTTTTTTTTCTTTTTAGAAAGACAGATGAAATGTGTTACAAAACAAGCGAGTGGGGACGGAAGGAAGTAGGGAAGGGAGGAAGGAGAGGGTTATTTTTAGGCAGGAACCAGCAGTGTGGGTGCTGGCATGGGAGCTGGCGATGGGGCACATCAACACTCATCTGCAACAGCAGCATCAGCATTGGCTGAGTGTGAGGCCGGGCAGATTAGTCTCCACCGCCCGCTGAGCATGACAGCACAGCTCTACCCACAGAGAGAGAATCTGGATCTTTCTTTCTTAGAGAGAGGAAGTTTTTTCTAACAGTAGGAGTTTCTCCAGTAGGAGTTTCTCCTTGCACATGTGGATTATGCTGAGAGATGAATGGGGAATACTTATCAACAGCTAACCTTTTCTTTCGGCACATTTTGAGAAAGGGATAGGTTTGCCTCTACATATGCATGGATGACTAATTAAATTGTAATTAGTCACTATTTAATATAGCAAACTTGACATCTCATGCATAAACATCAGAAAGGTATGAAAGGCTAATGACTTTAATTTGCAAACCATATGAAATGACTTGCAATTCATTGTCATTGTGATTTGTCACTAAATTATAGCAGTGGCACTACCAAAGGATTGCCACTTCCTCGACTTTGTCCTGTCCTGGTACCATGCCAAGCCAAAAAAAGACAACTTGTTTCAAAATGGCTGTCACAAAGACATTGTTGAAAGCCGTATAGCATGCAAGATGTGTACTTGCATGGAATGTACTGTTTTCCTTGTGATCCTGCCAATGACTCTCCACACAGCCTTCCTAAATAAACAGGTGCAAGTAGCCCCTGAATCTGGCATGTCAGTCAGTGGCGAACTAGCGTTGTGACATGTGGCCCTACTGTAATCTCTGAGCATGGGCCTGCCTGTCTGTGGTGAGGTCTGTCAGATGAGGAAATGATCAATGGCAGTACCTGTGTCTGTGTGACTGACATAACTTGACACCGTGTCTCCCCCATCCATTCTGTCCTCCTCCTCTGCACCGCTGTCTCTAACCACACAATTACTCTGGTGGTTCTTCTCTACACCCATTTCAGTACACAAAACAGGACAAAGCTGGTGTGTGTGTGTGTGTGTGTGTGTGTGTGTGTGTGTGTGTGTGTGTGTGTGTGTGTGTGTGTGTGTGTGCGTGCGTGTGTGTGTGTGTGTGTGTGTGTGTGTGAGAGAGAAAGAGAGAGAGAGAGAGAGAGAAAGAAATTGACTCAAGCTTTGTGTGAATATGTTTGTGCTTCCATGTCTCTCAATCTGTCACTGTGTGTTTGTTTATTCATCTCTCTCTCTCTCTCTCTCTCTCTCTCCCCCTCTTTCCCACCCTCCCCCCACCCTGCTCTCTTTTTTTCTCTCTATGTGAGTCACCCCTCACATACTTTTCCACTTTGCTGTCATCACATATAGAATCCCCTTTAAACGGCCTTCAAATGAGATCAGTTTCCAGCCCAGGTGTCTTTGTGTCGTATTGTCTGGTCAAATGAGACACCAGTCAGGCACCCCCCCCCCCCCCCCCCCCCCCACCCCACCCTCCAGACAGAAAAGGCCATTACAGACTGATTGCTTCCAACAAAAAAGCCAGGCACCACCAGTTATCACTTTGTTTTGTATGTCAGAGCTGGGACATTAATTGCTGCACAGTGCAGATAGAAATGGCCAGCTGTTTGGATGAGACACACAGGCCTTAGGATGCACTTCTCGGAAAGGCCACAATAGCTTCTGATGTCAAACCCAAAGCACTGCAAAACAAGGACTTGCCATAGCTAGTTAGAAACATTATCGTCTTTTGCCCTCCATGGACTGTGGCGGTGTCACTGCAGCAGCATGTAAGAAGGACTGAAAATATCCATCTGGATGTAAAGACACCCTTGAGGTTTGGTCTTTATCTCAAGACATCTGCCGTGACACAGTAGGGGTGAAGAAAAAAAGAGTCTAAAGGCCACTTTCATGGATGTGTAAGGTTGACGCTTGGCACTGACAGGTCCCTATAAACACTTCTACTAATAGAACAGCTCTCTGTGTGTGTGTGTGTGTGTGTGTGTGTGTGTGTGTGTGTGTGTGTGTGTGTGTGTGTGTGTGTGTGTGTGTGTGTGTGTGTGTGTGTATGTGTGTGTGTGTGTGTGTGTGTGTGTAGCTGATTGTGTATAGGGGTTATGTGTGGATTTGTTCGTGTGTGTGTATGTGTGTGTTGGTGTGTGTGTGTGTGTGTGTGTGTGTGTGTGTGTGTGTGTGTATCTGATTGTGTGTGTGTGTGTGTGTGTGTATGTGTGTGTTTGCGAAGGTAATCCAACCTTTCCATGGAGCAGCAGTTCCATCAAGCCAGGCAGGGCAGGATAAGAGGTGGGAAAAGGGAGATGACGCAGGGGTGAGTGAGACGAGAGCTCAAGTGGCAGGCAGGCAACGTGACAGCAGAGAGGCTGGGGGGAGCGAAAGGGGGAGCGAGAGGGGACATGACAGGTGAAGCAGGTGCAAATGAGACAAAGACAGTTTAGGGGGAAGCGAGGGACAGACAAAGAAAGACTGACAGAAAGACAGATGGAGGAGATGGTGTGTCAGGAGCATAACAGGAAGTAGCAAGGATGGCAGGAAGAAGGAAGGAAATGAGAGAGAGAGAGAGAGAGAGAGAGAGAGAGAGAGCGGCATTACTTGTCGTAGCCTCCCACCTCCACTCTCTCTCTCCAAGGTGAGGCCATGGCTGGTGGGAGAGAGTTCTCATCATTACAGAGATAGAGCACAGTCACAGTCTCACTCTCACGGCGCGGGAACAGAACATCCTGAGCCAATAACACGCCCCGTGGCCAGCAGGGCTCACCATACGCAGTAACTTATCAGCAGCACATCCTGCAGGGAGGAGGGGGCAACATGAGATCATTAGTGCCCTGGCAATCGGTAATGTGTATGTAAGCCTGTCCCCTTTTACACGCACAAGCATTCTTATCCTAATGAGGACCTCCCAGTAAGTCTCATTATTATATAACGAAAGAATACTATATTGTCCCCAGACAAAAAGGCATACCTAACCTGATAAATAAATAAATAAATAAATAAAATATATATTATATATAGCCTGTACGAATGAGGTTCGGATAGCGGTCAACACAGTTCTTTCCCCCACATTTTTCCTATCTTAGTGGGAAAATTGTGCCTCACAGTTGTGGCCGTACATGGTGCCTGCATACGTACACACACACACACACACACACACACACACACACGGCAAAACTGAACCTCAGCAGGGGGAAAGCAAAGCAAAGACATCAAGATTTATTGGGGAGGTGGCATGGCATAAGGAGGATGAGACAGGATGGTGTTGGGGGATGTGGGTTCGTGTATAGGCATTTGTCCTTACATTGCCTCCGGGAAGCTGCAGGTTGTGGTTCACTGGCAGGACAGGGAGAGGCTGAGTCTCAAACCCGGCAGGCTGCTCTCCCTCATCCTGATCCATACGCGGCAGCGGCAGCCCTCCTTATTCAGCACTTTGGTCCCATCTGTGACTGATGGCTGAAATAACTTGCGCAGTAATTTGCTTGTCAGGCAACAAGCGATGGTGTAAAATCCATGAGGGACTCATGGTGACTCCACCACACTCCACGCACTACATCAATGAATCAGTGTTCTGCGGCAAGCATAAGTTAATAAACTGGAGATTAAAACCTAGGGTCTGCTTCACCCAGGACTTCATTAAGGAGGCCAGACAGTGGTAATGAGGGCCACATCGATTTCCCAACTCTGGTCTGTACTACAGTACTATTTTATGATGAAGAGACACCTGTGTGCCTTAATCTTGTAAAGAGCTTAGGTGGCGTATGGTTCATGGCTGGCCTTACACGGGAGTTCAGGGGGCTAAGCAGTGTTTGAGAGACAGAGTCAGAGGCAGAGAGAGTGAGAGCACGGCTGTCTCTCAAGGCTCCTGGCCAGCTGTCAAGTCTCCAGCGAAGCTGCCAAGCCAGGCAGAGTGGCCCCACCTCACTGCAGCCTTGGCTGGGGAGGCGATGACTGATGACAGGCTGCATTTTACATGGCATGCTATATAGATTGAGGCTTATGCACACACACACATACACACATACACACACACACACACACACACACACACACACACACACACACACACACACACACACACACACACACACACACACACACACAAACTGTCTCCATCTCTCTCCATGACTTGGTCTTTATCTCTTTCACACGTACACACACACACACAAACACACAGTCTTTCTGTATCTCTTGTTCTATGTATTTTACACACCAACACATACACACCCACACACATACTTATGGGAGGCTGTATACGCCAAAAATATCAATTACTCTCTTACACCATCAAACTTTTTCTCACACACTATCAGACCTCTCTCACACGCTATCAACCTACTCTTACACACTATCAAATTCTCACACACTATCAAACTACTCTCACACACTATCAAACTTTCTCTCACACACTATCAAACTACTCTCACACACCATCAAACCAATCTCACACACTATCAATCTACTCTCACAAACTATCAGACTCTCACTCACACATTATCAAATTCTTGCTTACACATTATCAAACTACTCTCACACACACTATCAGATTCCCTCTCATACTATCAAGCTCTCACTTACACACTATCAAACTACTCTCACACACTATCAGACCACTCTCACACACTATCAAACTCTCGCTCACACACTATCAGACAGTACAAGCATTGCCTATATATAAACATACATACGTACAAGCAG
>CM059267.1:18467023-18479523 GCA_030347295.1 Setipinna tenuifilis | reverse complement strand
ATTGTGAAATATTTTTTCATAGTTTGCGTTGGGTCATGTGACACACCATGTTATTTTATGGGTTCAAAGCATTATATCCCAAATGGCTAGGTGCCAGGCTAACCCATGTGAAAGAATTAGCTTGAAAAGTAATTCGATTTTTGAGCTATTTCAAGTCATTTAACAACCCTAAAGAAAAGACAAGACATATTTTCGTACATATAAGATGTTGAAAAAACCTTTATTAAAATGGTCATAGGAAAGGATTTTGTAAAATATTATTCATCATCAGGTTAAGAGGGAGTGTTTTGCTAAGGTGTAACCACTGTATAACAAATCTGGCTGATTTCACAATTAGGTTTAACTACACTTGTACAATTGATATGAGTAATCAGAGCATGTCAGTTTTAACCCTAGTCTGTTTTCGGTCTTGGTCTTGGATTTTGTCTTGCTATTGGTCTCGCTTAGTGTGTCTGGTCTTGGACTCGGTCTTGGTCTTAATACTCTCCAGTCTTGGCAGTGGTCTCGGTTAAGGCAGCCTTGACTACAACACTGATGTGCAGGGAGTATACCAATTTCAGTGGATCCTAACTAAATGCCATAAAATCTTGACAACCTAAAAAGACCACTAATGTAATTTAGATCATTATTATTTATATAGGCAAGATATTTGAACTTTTTGCAATTTGTGAAATTGTGTGAGATTTGCGCATACACATCGCCAAACAGCTACAGTAATTTGCTAAATTGCCTCAAGTTTCTTGCTGGGTAATCACTGGGACATCTGGGCCTCTTTTCAGAAACCAGCAAGAAACCAGCATAGTGTCTATTAAAAACACAAATTGCTTGTCAGTGCAGACCACAGCACGTTAGACTGGAATAAAAAAAAAGCATTCTGTAGCCCCAGCAGCACTTCTCTGATGTTTCCTTGATGCTGACGCTGGATCAGCTGAGTGTTCACAGGAATCAACTCAAACTGATGGGTCACTGTTCTGATGTTGACTGACACATCGAACTACTCGCTCTGTACACACACACACACACACACACACACACACACACACACACACACACACACACACACACACACACACACTTTGTCTTAATAACTTGTTCTGACAGACAGCGCAGATTATCAGCTTGCCAAGAGTGAGATGTACTGTTTCCAACCCCTGGCTTCAAGGCCTAATAGATCATGTTTAGTGTTTAACCAGAGGTGAATTGCAATGGCTTTAACTTATTAGTGTCAATCTCGGCTGCTGAACCTGAAGTAAACCCGGTTTGGCCTTGAAATTCCCCAAAGTTCCAGCGTAAGCCCGTGTCAGGCCAGGACTTTCAGGCCCCAGTGCACATAGCTGGTCCCCTGACCATGATTGTTGTTTCACCAGGCTTATTTATCAGGACAGGTCTGGCCTACAATAAAAAAGCCAGATCAATGTGGCCATTGCTGTGGACAAGGTCACCGCTCAGTGCCGCCTCATTTCTCTTTCCCAGAATGCCCTGCTTTAGCTGCCGCTCTCCCCGCCCTCTCGCACGGCTTCCCTCACCTGGGGGAGCAACAACAGAGGCTTTAACTCTCAGGGATCAATGACGGCGGCCAGTTGGATACGCATGCAAGCCAAGGCCCAAACAGGAAAATACAACGGAATTAGTTTAATTAGTGAAACTAATGAGTCAATGACTTTCAAAAGGAACTGATACTTAGAAGTTGGACATGAAAAAACCCAAACACCACAAAGTCCCAGTGAGAAGAAAAAAAATTGGTCTGTATTTATATTTGTGACTGTGGCTCAAGGAATTCATTAAAAAGATCCAGTGCTCATTTCAAAGCGCACTATTGGGAATACCAGTGAAATATTTGTTTTTCTTTTTCCTAATACTTCTTGGGCTATGCAGAACAGCAGAATTCATGCAATTATCTAGATATATCTGAATCCAAATGAAGGTATACAGCTGTCCCACCTGTTCCCATTAAAATGACATTTCAGTGATTGTGAATAAAGAAGAAGAAAAACAAGGGCCTCCTGTGTGAATACCAGGGCTAACTCTCTGCCACTCATTACGAATGATTTTTTATATACTTGGCTTATATATGTGCCTGTTCTGGCCTCATTCCAAAACTCATTTCAATGCCTCTTCAAAGGTTCACACCTTTTCTGTGTGTGCGTGTGTGTGTGTGTGTGTGTGTTTGTGTGTGTCCAGATTGTATTTTCCATTTCCCTCGTAAATGACACAACCCTGTCTGCATCATTCTCTCTGTCCCATGAAAGGGGGTTGCCGTGGTTGTGGGGGGAGGCCGGGCGGGGCCCATTACAGCAGAGCTTCCTGCTCCATATTCTGAGCCCATCTCCCTGGCAGCAGTAAATGTGCTCCCCGGCCACCTCTGAGTGTCATCACGGGCCAGACCACATGTGCTTAGTATGCAAAGCGAGGGGCGGGAGTGAGTCTAAAGGGACTTGTTATGGACACAAGCTGTTGCAGTCCAAGCTCGGCTAAGGTACTGTAGGTAGTGACTGTAGAGAATGGCTAATGAGCTGTCAGAGTGTTGCATATGCCCTCCAATAGTTCACAATAAAAATGTGGCCCTTAATTAAGTTGAATGACTTGAGACAACTTTGGAAAAGTCATTTCCTCAATTTTTCTCATGTAAAATGTGCAAGTCACCCATAGCAAGTATAAAGACTTTATTTAACTAATGGCTGTGACATGTATGTTTTCTACAACACACGACTGGGGAAATGATGATCTTGTGTTGTGTAACATGACATTACATAAGTACTGTATATGGTCACTACTACAAGTGAACTTTTTGTCACACAAGCATTTGTGGATGAGTCCACAGTGGCGGTTCTATAGTGTTTTACGCCCCGGGCGAGACCACCTCTCAGCGCCCCCCCCCCCCCCCGGAAACAAATACATCAAACATTAAAGTAAAAAAATTACATTATTTAAAATGGTTAATAAATAAATACCACAACCATTATTAAACAAAGATTATGACGGCTGTACGGCAGACGGCTCTACATTCAGAATTAAAAGACAAAATATATAGGAATTCTACTGAAATACAGTTTTAAACTTAGTACAAAAAACTGCATATATAAATTAGGTTTATGTAATCCTACGTGTAAATCACTGGTACATTTAAAATTCACTCTATTTTACATTTATAAAAGTTTCATATGGGAGAACAAAAACATTGTGTAGGCCTACAGAGTTTGAAATAAATACGAAGAGGGAAATCTACGTAACAGTAAGATTGTTTCTTTTCATATTAGTTTCACCAGCAGATGTTGCCCTTGGCCTATAAACCTGCAAACCGACGAGAACTATGTACTTGTGACTGAGGGCAACCGCAGCATAGCTAGCTAGCAACCTAAGGAAGAAAGTGCTGGTCTTATCCGAACGTTAACTGAAAACAGTCGAGTGACCATGATGAATTGCTTTCAAATATCCATATCCATATTTATATCCACAACCTAAACTAGCTAGCCAGCATCAATCATTTACAACTTTAATCATTTGCAACACTTGTTAACACAGTCTGAACATTGCTAGTACCCTAGCCTGGGAGCTAACGTTACAAAGTTTGTTGACGGTAAGGAGCAAGGGCTATTATTATTATGATTTATTTATTTAAAACATTGTCTTATCTGCAAGCGTGAGATTCATCTCGCTTTCTATTCTTTTTTCCGCTCCCGACTTTAGATATCTTTTCAAGGCCCTGTCCAAACATTTGTCTGCCAAACTTAAACTAAGACTGAGCAATAATCGACCAGACCACTGAAAGGTGGGGGAGGGGGGCACCAGGAGGAGAATAGAGAAGGAGAGGAGCAAATTGACCTATGTTGCTTTTGTATTGCTTAAAATAAATATTAACATGCTTTGCACATTTTTAAAATATCCTTACTAGCACGTACCTAGCCTCTTGTGATGATTTTTTCACGAGCCAATTTTTTTGGTGGTGCCCCCACAAGCACTTGGTGCCCTACGCACTCTGCGTTATGTGCGTGTGCGGAGCTATGGCACTGCCCCCGAGACAGAGAGACACGCTGCTTCTGTGCATGCCACCTTCTCAGCAAGCAAGGGCGCCTGCAGTTCGCCATTGTGCCGATTGCAGCATTACAGGGGGCGCCAATGTGCCGATTGCAGCGATATGACAAACAGAGCTTTTTATTTTATTTTTTTCCCCAAGCGCTCGTGGCGCCCCCCACGAAATGGCGCCCCGGGCGGCTGCCCGGTTCGCCCGTGCCTAAAACCGCTACTGTGAGTCCACATCCACAAACAACCACAGCACTGTTACAGATGCTGTGTTTGGCATGTGCAATCAAACACACTTAATATGGGTTAATGATTCTTCATGTGGATTATGCCAGAGCTGCACACAGAGATGCACACTGGGGTTGCCTCATGACTGCGTGACTCAAACACTCAGAAACTAACTACAGCAAAGTGCTATGTGTCAGTGCTTCGCTGTGTGTTTTTAATAATCAGCTGCCAGAGATGATTCAAAATGGCCTCCATGGAGAAAAAAAAATACTGTGGTGTGATAAGTGCTTGTTCTCAGTGGTTGTATGTTATGTTTATGGGCTTTCCTGCACACACCTTGCCTCATTGAAAACCGGCTGTGTCCTTGAGGGAGAAGATTGAGCAGACCCTGGATAATAAAAACTCGCAATGCCATCCATTTTATTAGGATTATTTATTGTGGTGGGGCAATATCAACCTAAACGTTTCAGCTGACCTCAAACATCCCTTGTGACAGGTTAACTCTGGCCTTGAGGTGAACAGTGACCGACGTTCAGCATTTCTGTCTGGCAAGTTCTTCATCACTCTTCTCCGTCAGCTTCATGTTTGTGCTGACAACAAACAACTGCTCTTGAACACATGTGAGAATTAAAATTCTGCCCTTTATACGTCCTTGGTTGAATATCTAAAAACAGTTTCTTCTGAAGAAGTATGTAGCTAAACGTGGTTCCATTTATATTAGCCATTTGGTCGTAAGATGGACAAGTTTTGACTTTGACCTGAGTCTCACCACTGATGACAGACCAGACTGTAGTTAGACTCTCATGAGGGAGATCTCATTTTGTCTGTGAGATTATGGATTTGTTTACCTCTGTGTCTCGCATACTTTTGTATCCACACATATACACACAAATGAAGAAGAATCTGTGACCATTTATACTCCTTTATTGCAGCACAGTTTCTTTAGAAGCCCAATCCCAGCAATGGCCTCTTAAAATTCAAATGCAATGGAATAACTTGTTAAACAAACTGACCCTTTTTGAACTCCCTGGCTGCCATAGAGTGTGTGTGAGTGTTTGTGGGACAAAGCGATATTTTCTCACCGGCTAAATTGACAGACTCTCCTCAGTAAAAGTTCCCGTTCTGATCACAGGTGGCTGGTGTCGGCTTCACTGGGGAGCTCGGATAGCTGTGGGATTAGAGCCGAGGGGGGGCCACGGCAATCCATCTCACCCAAATGAGTCTCATGCGGTAAATATGCTTCCTGGGCATTATGCAGATGGAGAAAGAAATGGCAGCCTAAGCCACTGGTCTAGCAGTAATAACCCAATTCATGAATAAGCAATGCGCTCGCCTTCTAGTTTAAGGAGCATTAGAAGAACCCCCCCCACACGGCAAAAAGACATGGAATGGAAATGGCATGGGGAATTCTGAGAAGGATCATATCTCATTGGGGTTCATTATGATGTGTAAAGTCACAGGTGAAGTTGACACCATCAACACACCCCCATGCCCCCCAGCGCTATGCTGGCCATAGGGATCTGTAGGATTCTCAGATACATGAAGTTGTGATTGGTAATAAAAGTGTGCTAACAGTGGGGAAGAAAAAGCTTTATACATGATGCTAGCATTAGCCGTGTCAAAGCCATGATACTCATGGCTCATGTTGCCTGTAAATGTGACAAATGATTCACCGTTTCGGTGGAAATCTGATTAATGCCTCCTACTAGGAAAAATGGCGATGTCATCAAGTCGTCCGCAAATGTAAATTGATGACATTTCAAGCAACCTTCCAGCGGACAAGAAAATGTCATTAGGTGTTTCAACACATTCATTTTCCAGTAAATTAATCTCGAGATGGTACATTACTTTTTGTTTTGACATGCATGGAATGGATTCAGTTATACAGTGAAATGACTTCATAAGGCCATAATCTGGAATAGCCTCCCTGTTCTGTAGCTGCAGTAGCTAACTTAAAGTACTCATGTATACAGAATTTCAGTGTGCAACAGCTGCAATACTGTTTGGGCAGGAAATATTTATGATACGTTTAAAGCTCAGCAGGAACTGATTTTGCGATATGCGTTCTATTCTTGATTTTTTTTTAACAGGCAGCTATGGCAGAGGCAATAAAAAACGCAGAGAAAAAAGGCAAAAATCAGCAGGTTACATATCATTCAACAAAATGACAAACTGACACACACACCCACACACCCCCACACACACACACATGCACCTTCCTGTGCAAAATCCATGTATGCCATGGTGTCAGATTACATTACACATCACACATTATTGTGAGCTTGCATACATTCATTGTTGCATTGCATTGCTGGGGCAGCTGCGGTTAGGGAGTTAGTCTTGGGATCAGAGGGTTGCAAGTTCGATTCCAATACCAGTAGGAAAAAATGTGGGTGGGGGAGTAATACCCTGGATTGTACTCCATCTATGGCTGTTGTGCCCTTCAGCAAGGCATCTAAAACCCTGTTGCTCATGTGGGACTGTCCATGAACCTAACTCATATCCATTCCCTTCTGTTTTGCCCTGGATAAGAGCATTGGCTAAAATGTACTGTTCACTGTAAAATAAAATACAACTAAAATAAAATAAAACTGACTGTGATTTGACTTATAACACCAGGACACACACACCCCCCGCCCCCGGCCTCTCTGGACAGTCTCAATTCAATCATCTCCTCCATCCTCCTCTTCCTCCTCTTCCTCCTCTTCCTCCATCCTCCACACCCACTGCTCTAATTCCATTTCCCAGGCCCTGGATCCCCTGTGAGACCCTTAATTGAGAATGATTATTAATGTCTGTGTCACAGATTCCCCCTTGTAGACTGGCTTTCATTCGTCTCCGCTACCAGAGGAGGATAAGTGATTGAATATATTGAATGTTGAGCTGCTACTTAGTTGAATTAAAAGCATGTTTATGCTTTCCGTAATAAGCATAATCGACTGTGACTCTATGGTTTTATTTTTTGTCATGTCATAACAAAAAATAGCATCAGGTTTGATAAGGCATGGCTGACGTTACCACTGAGGCAACAGATCCAGGTTTGCAGACACAGTGAGTCCGTTGACAGTGATGCCAAAAGGAGTGTTCTGACATGGCAGTGTTGTGTAATGTTGTCCCAGTTTTGACAAGACATCGCATGATGTTGTAACACGAAGGCTGCCACTCAAAACATTACACTCTAATGTCAGAGAGAACACGATCAGATGGGAAGATTTGTTTTTACTGCTGTACCTAGCTGAGGGAGCTCCAATTATTATTCTTTAGGAAGTATTCTGCACATTTTTGCACTGAGCAGTTTTCAGGCAATGGATTATTTCTTTATCTGCAGGGCATATTATATGTATTCTCGTGCTTATCTCCAGATGGCATAATTACACCTTATCAGCTTCTGTTAATGAAACTTTTATTTGCGTCTGCTGAAAGGCTGTCTCTATTATAAAAGCTATTCCTTCCCACAGACCCCGATACCCACTGATATAAGCTGTGAGCACTGTGACTGTGAGAATCTCTCTGGTGGGATATCACGTGATGACTGCCTGCTTCACACACACCCTGGTGGTAATACTGTAAAATTTAACAGATTTAACAAGAGCACACAAACACACACACACACACACACACAAAGAGAGAGAGAGAGAGAGAGAGAGAGAGAGAGAGAGAGAGAGAGAGAGACAGAGAGACTCACAAGCAAAAGCACAGCTAATCGAGATAAACAGCTCTGTGCATGTATGGTTGTACCAACGTATCCGGACGCTAATTTGTATGCAGACGAGTTCTTTTTGGACACTGCTATGTGTTTGCCATAGCAACAGAGTGCTGGAGTCCTGCTGTGAAGAGTTTTTTTTTCCCTTTTTCTTTATCAGGCTCACTGGCTGCTGGGGCATCGTGCTGCAGATGCAAGAGGAAGCCAGAGAGTAAGAGAGAGAGAGAGCGAGAGAGAGAGAGAGGGACAGAGAGCAAGGGAGGAAAGATGACAAAAGGCTAATAAGCCTCCAGTGCGGTGCGCTCCATCGCTTGTCGTCGGGAATCGCTCTCCGTTTGGGGTCCCCACCGCCACGTGACATCAACAGACGAGTTGCTCATCGTCGTTGTCGGAGGAGGAGAAGGAGGAGGAGGAGGATGATGATGATGAAGGAGGGGGGTGGGTAGCAAGGGGCCATGGTTGCAGCCAAAACAGACATCTGGAATTCCCATTCCGACGCGACAGACTAATGGAGAGATGCTGGAATTGCTCTGCTCCTCCCGGGGCGCGCCAGAGACCTCCGCGCAATGGATCCTTTTGTGTCTGTTGAGACGCAGGACATTTCTACTGCTCTCTGTGCGTCCACCCGACAGACGCTCTCCAGCCACTGTGGATTAGCCCTGTGACTTGCCAGCCTGCTGCCCTCACCCCCATCCACTCCCCCCAACCCCCTCTGTCGCTCTTTCTCTCTCTTCCTCTCTTTTTTCTGTCTATCTCTCCTGCATTTGTGCTTTCTGCCTCTGCTATTCTCCTCTCTCCTGCTTGGCTAGTTTCTATTTACCTCCTGTGCATAATCTCCCTTCTCTTCCCCTCCCCTCTCTCTCTCTCTCTCTCTCTCTCTCTCTCTCTCTCTCTCATGCTCCGTTTCTCTCTCTCTCTCTTACACACATAAACACACGCGTGCACTTGCTCTCTCTCTCTCTCGCTCTCTCGCTCACTCGCTCACTCGCTCCCTCCTCTCCTCTATCTCTCCTCCCCTCGCTCCTTCAAAGCCAGCAGTGTGCTGCTCGGCTCCAGTCTGCCTGCTACATGATCCCACGGAGAGCAGTAGTAGTAGCAGCAGCAGCAGCAGCAGCAGCAGCAGCAGCAGCGTCCGGCGTCTCTCTCTGGCCGCTCCGTGTGCCCACACGCCTCCGCGTCCGTCTCCCTCCGTCGGCCAGCGGGATGCTGGGGGGGCACGGGCGCCGGCACTGACCCGCTCCTCCTGTCCTCGTGTTTCCTCCCCCCCTTCCCCCCTTTCCCCCCTTTCCCCCTTTTCTCTCTCTCTCTCTCTCTATCTGTCTATCCTAAACTCTTACCCTCTGACCCCCCAAACAGCCCTCTCGCTGTCTTTCTTATCCCCACTTTCTTCCCCCATCACCCCCTATTCCCAAACCTCCGTTCTCTCCCCTCCTAACTCCCACTGTGTCTCCCACTCTTTCCCTTCCTCTTGACCATGTTGTCATGTGTCTGCTGGCTCCAGGCTTTCCTCTTCGCCCTGCTCGCCTCTGTGCTCCTGACGCTGGGGGAGAACTGTCCGACTAGCTGCCTGTGCCCGGACCCGCACACGGTGGACTGTAGCGGCAAGGGCCTGACGCGCCTGCCGGACTCCATCCCGCTGGACGTGCGGCGCCTGCTGCTGTCCGACAACTGGATCCCGCGCATCCCCGCCGACTTCCTGGTGCTCTACAGCGACCTGGTCTACCTGGACCTGCGCAACAACTCGCTGTCGCGCATCGAGCCCGGCACCCTCAGCACCTCGTCCCGCCTGGTCTTCCTGGACCTGGGCAGCAACAACCTGACGGAGATCCCCAAGGGGACTTTCGGGGAGTCGCGTAGCCTCATCAAGCTGCGCCTGGGCAACAACCCGCACCTGACCACGGTCAACGAGGACGCCTTCCTGGGCCTCACGTCCCTGCGAGAGCTGGAACTGGAGCGCAACGCCCTCTCGGGCCTGCAGGTGGGGGCGCTGAGCCAGCTGCCCTCGCTACGGCTGGTCAGGCTGGAGGGCAACCCTTGGGTGTGCAACTGCAGCTTCGCCAGCCTGTTCTCCTGGCTGATGGAGAACCGGCAAAAGCTCCCCAACGGTGAGTCTGTGCCTTCATCTCTTCATAACGTCACCTGCCACAGAGTAGTAAAGAAAGTAGCACTGATACATTTATCTCTAAGCATCTTACTTTGCCTTGCCTTTGAGAAGACACCATGTGAGTGGTACATCTCAGCTGTACCAGATCCTACTTCTCTTGCCTTTGAGAAGAACCCATGTGAGTGGTACATCTCCACAGCTGCAGAAGATCCTTGTTTGTGCCCCCCGCTCTGTCTGTTCTCTGGTTTATTTTTGTTTGTCTCATACAATGAGGAACCCCCTCCACTGTTCTAATTTGGGCTCATCCTTTCTCCGGGGGGTGGGGGTGGGTGTGAGAAAGGAGGGGGATATTTCATAAAGGCTGCATGTGGGTTTCCTCATGGTGGTGGGGGGTGGGGTGGTGTGGGGGGGTGGATCTCCAAACTCGCCCACGCTCAAGGGTGAAACCTCCTGCACTTGTCCCGGCTCATGTTTAACATTCTGCTCAGGAATATGCATCGTGATTTTGCTGTCATGCAACATGCATGCCAAGCACCTGCCATCTTACTGTGTATGTCTGTGTGTGTGTGTGTGTGTCTGATTGTTTGTTTGCATACGCTGGGTCTCCCTTCTTTCTAGTGTGTATATGTCTGTCTGTCTGTCTGTGTGTGTGTCTTTGTTGTCTAAGCTTGTGAGCTAAATGTGATTGTTTCTGTGTGTTTGTGTGTGTGTGTGTGTGTGTGTGTGTGTGTGTGTGTGTGCGTGTGCGTGAATCTTTGTTGTGTAAGATTGTGAGCTAAATGTATGTGCTTCTATGTCTGTGCGTTCTGTGAATACACGTGTTTGGGATGTGAGTAAATATAGCTCTGCTGCATCTATGCTGCCTCAGTGGCTAGAGCACGGAGAGAAAATCCCCAAGAAAACCCCCACTGCCCGCCTGCCCGCCCACCCATTCCACCCATCCACCCATCCACCCATCCCCACTGGCCGTGAGCTGGATCCAGGCAGCCCTGGCGTTGAGTCGTGTTGTATTTCCGCTTGGCTTGGCTCAGCCCAGCTCAGCTCACCCCGGCTGGGGGAGTGGAAGGCGCTGATGGGTTGGCATGGCTTAGGCGATCATTTCAGGAACACTTGCTAAAACACTCAGTCTAAAAAGGGAGAGAAAGAAAGAGAGGGAGGGATGAGGAATATAAGAGAGAGAGAGAGTGTGTTAAAGAAAAGGACAGAGGGAGTCACAAAGAGCACAAAAGGCAAGGAGCCACAATGGACTAAAATCTGCTTACAAGGAGATCATTTACTTTGTAGATGAACTACATTCTCTTTGTCTGAGGTAAAAAAAGTCACAGTGTCAAATCACAAAGGAGGACAACTCCTAAGATGGGTCTTATTCACTTATATGTGCCTCCTTGTTGAATACACACATTTTTTGTTTTATCTTTTCTCTGTATGATCAAACATGAATACATACTCGTACTCTAACTTGGTCTCTGCCCTTGAATTATCAGGGACGTTTGCATCTAATCATTCAGCTCAGCGGGCAGGATATCCAGACTGGTGTTTTAGTATGATCTCAGACTTTGTGAAATAGTGAAACTCCACTCCGTAAACGGCTTGATATATTGTAGTGTTTTTGGTTGCCAGCTATCTGTCTGGGTTTTATATTGGTTCTCAACAAGACAGTTCTTGGCACAAGAGAAAATATGTATCAAGATATAAAGTCATACCAAACATAAGTTAAGAAGTATTAAATGAACTGGTGTCAAGCAGCTGTCACAGTGTGTGTGTGCCAGACATTCCAATTCACACAGGAAGCATGTGATATCATGTGTAGTCTACCTCAAAGTTGAGTCGAGAAAAGAGGCTGTTTGTAAGAATTACACGTGTTCTGTCCATTTAAAAATGTCACATCCCTGGGGGGATAAAGAGAAATGGATTACTTAAGTAACCTCGTTTCTAAAAACCCGGGCAACCTTGGGAAATCTGACAGTGTCCCAAGGCTCTCCCCCTCTTCATTTTCTGGGTATGGAAATGCAAATCCCTGTTCGTGTTTATTTGCAGTTGAGGGCATGCACAGTGTGAGACAAGCCATAAGGCATTTTCTTTTTTAAAAACGTGAGCAATATGTGAGGCTGCCAGCATATTTCCTGCAAGGGTATTGCTGGAAAAAATATTCTTGTCCCATGGGCTACTGTTACTGAGCACAAACCTGCAGAAACTTTCGAGCTGTACCGCCTACAATCTGCCCACAACCTATCTCTCCTGCCCATGTAACATATGGTAGTGCCATCCTACACCAGCATCCAATTTTTAGGGCCCTTTATTTTCCACAGAGGCTGTGTTGATAAAATGGAGGGTTGGCCAGGCAGGCAGGCAGGCTGGCTGGGGCTAAGCAGGGAGAGACTGGCAAGGGTCGTCGGGCCTATTCGAGTGGGTACAGCGCACACATTCATCACCAGCCTGCTCTGC
>CM059267.1:18437023-18462023 GCA_030347295.1 Setipinna tenuifilis | reverse complement strand
ATGCATGTGCACGTGTACATGTACGTGTGTGTGTGTGTGTATGTGTGTGTGTGTGTACGTGTGTGTGTGCTGTTTTGTGCATTAGAGAATGTTTCAGCCACAAAGTGCTTCTGGCATGTTATTGCATCTCCATGTCCATGGAGAGCAGCTCATGTAGGCATCATGTGACTGTGATGTCACCGAATCCCCCCATCGCATGTGGAAAACCCCTCCTGGTTTGTGTGAGTCATCTTTGGCCCTCACTGTCACGCTCGCTCTCATCACTTCATGGGCTCACAGACCTCATGGCCTCCATCTGCGATCATGCATCCCTCTCCTCTCGCAGCGCATGGCTCTGCTCCTGCTACGTCTGCATGCTGTCACAGTACGTCACACACATGCAGGTGCCAGGGCTCTTTTTTCCCAAACACATTTTTTCGAATGAATGCTATGTCAGGGTGAACAGCAAAGAATGGACAATTTGCTATTGAAAGGACAGCAGTGGGATTTAAAAGGAACCCAATGTTTTCTTAGTTTGTCTGGAAAAATGCATCGGAGGTGTAATATGTCACCAGTTTTCCTTTTTTTTTTTAATCCGGAGAAGTGCCAGTAGGCACATGATCTACCAGTTCTGATGTGTCACAATTCTATCCCATGGATATCTAAGCACATGCTTTTAGCAAGCCTGGGATGATGGTTTTCCTACATTTAAAATCTTGTGTTTTATAGCTTATATGAAGAAAGTGTAAGTTTGATACAACACTTACATCCAACAGTAACTTTGAAAATGTTATGCAAAATTTCACTATTCAATACACTCAATTAACACCAAGTCACTGATTAGTAACAATATGTTAGCATAGCATATCTTCACTGTCCTGTCCAAATATAGGCACAAAAGGCCCAAAAGTATGCTTCACAGTAAACATCTTCAAAGGAACCGATAAACATTTAGGGCAGCTGTGGCCTAATGGTTAGGGAGTTGGTCTTGGGATTGAAGGGTTGCAGGTTTGAATCACATACCAATATTAAGAATGTGGGTGGGAGAGTAAATAACTAATGTTCTCCTGCACCTTCATTCATGGCTAAAATGCCCTTGAGCAAGGCATGTAATCCCACATTTCTCCAGGGACTGCACATAAATAACCAAGTCGCTCTGGTTAAGAGCATCAGCTATCCGCCCTTACATATAATGCTGACATGTCCATCGACATTGAAAAGATTTACACAGCCCGAAAACCTTTAGATAATTAAACACTCATTGTACAGTAACTGCCAATGCCATAGTCATGGTGTTGTGTATTGAAAACCACCTGTTCTAACACAACTCTTGTTCAAGCTGCTGACTGGTCAATAACTTAATCAATCTCAATTGCAGATCCTGGCCTGCTATTAGACGGCAGAGAGAAGTGGGGAAGCGGTGAGAAGTTTCCAATAGCTGCCTGAGATTGCCAGCTAGATCAATCAATCAGGCCAGTAGTCAGGAGCCGGGGGACGGATGAGGGCCTAGCCACTCACACAGGCCCTCCATTCTCGCTACGCTGACACTCACCCTAATTGTTTTCCCCTATCGGTGGGAGCTGATGTGTAGTGCTGCTGTTTTGCTGGCCTGTGTTGGACTGCAACCCCCCCTCCCCCCCCCCCCCCCCAGGTTGCCCCCGCTGCCTGTCTCCTCCCATAAGTCTCACTGCCTCCCCATTGTGTCCGAGCGAGGGGGACTTTTCAGCCATAATGGAGACGGAGATTGCAATGTGAAGTCAGTTCAATTAAGAAAGCCTGGGCACAATGAGATCGGAACTGGGCGCCGCTCTGGCCTGAATAGGGGTTGGGGTGGGGTGGGGTGGGGTGGGATGGGAGGGTATTTTCAGATGGATGTTTGAATAGTTTAGAGAAAAGGGGCTTGACCTTTCTCTGAACACTGGTCCAAGAAGTTGGTAATGGCAGATAGGTTTATGCAAATTCTGCATCTTATAGAAGGTTGAAGCAAGGTCCTGTTCTGCAGAAATTCAACATGACAAAAGTTTGACTGTACTACCTACAGTTTCAAAAAAATGTAACTTCAGATACAGTGCAATAAACAGTATATTAAGAAATGTCAATTACAGTTACATCATTATGCATTCTAAATTAAATTATGCAATGATATGTAACCGTTCAGTAAAACTGTAGTATGTTCTTGTCCTCATTTACATTCAGAAAACCAGGATCATGATGGCACTTTGAGGTCACACACAGATGCTACAGTTTTAAGCATGCAAATGTGTCACGGGGAAGTGGGGCACTCAAAGAGCACACATCCATGTGCAGCATGCTGTTCATTTAGCTGCTCTGTGTCTATGTCCCTCCACTGCCCCACATGTTCCTTTCTTTGAGCCCCTCATCCCCTTGAGGAATTAATTTAATTTTTTATTATTACATATTTACAAGTTCAATGCATCTACATAGCTATTCCAAACCCAATTATCTAATGAAACCCAATAAAAAATGGGACAAATAAAGCGTCATAGGTAATTTTCGACAGGCGAACATACAGACAAACAAACCAACAGACAGACAATCAAATATAGAGCCTTGCAATGTCTTTGAGCAAGGAAGCTGTTCTTTGCCTACAAACAAAACTCTCACATTTCCCAAAAGCTTGATTATGAGAACAGGGACGAGGATGAAGGGCGTCTGGCGCAGGCCAAGGGAGGCTCAGGTGTCGGCCAGGGCAGAGGTTGACACATGTTAGACAGAGGACTGTCAGCCGCAGTGCCATCCGAGCCCTCTGGATCAGGACATCGGAGCGGCACCAGAGAGGATCCGCTCTGCGTGTCTCCATTGGTTGTAGACAGTGAGGGACATTAACACGGCACGCGGCAGTTCTTTCCATCGTTGCTCTCAGATGTCTTGTCTTTGGGTCGTTTGTGTAAAGCGCCACAGCAAACAGTCCAAGCAGACACAACAAAAGTTTGTGGTGCGAAAAACAAGACAACTAGGCCACCTGCATGAAACAGGATGAGTGTTGTTAAAATGGCTAATGGTTTAGTGTGAAAAGGCTGGAAAAAAGGTGTTTGAAAAAGCATCCCAGGACAAGATTGATAATCGCATTACATAACCGAGGGGAGGGGGTGATGCGTGTGAACGCTCTCTCTGATATAGCCGCTTTAGATGAGACTAATCTATGGTAGGGTGCACAGCTGAGCTAATCCCAACTACTTTCCATACACACATACGCAAACACAGGAAAACATACATACCAGTATTTACACACACACACCCATCCACCCACCCACACACACACACACACACAGAGCAATAAAGACAATCCACCCTTGTTAACATGGCAGATATGCCCACTGTGACCAAAAAGATTTACACAGCTTGAAAACCTTCAGGTAATTAAATACTCATTGTACAGTAACTGCTCACTAAACAGTAACACACACACACACACACACACACACACACACACACACACACACACAAACACAATAACACCACAGAGTGCAAAAAACAAACACATGGCTTCTATCTAGAGAATTGTAAGTCATGGTGGGAGGACAGCTAAGGCATGTTATCTTGGATACACACTGGTTCTGGCAGTCTCTCTAAAGCAAGAGCTAATACAGGGTGAGCCAAAATTATAGGAAAAAAAATAAACACACAAGAATAGATTTGAACATTATTGTACAGATCCCTTCAAAAGCGTGCATTAAATGTCATGTATTGGCAGCGTTAATTGAAGCTCCACCATTGAGATGGAAACTGTTCTGGTGAGTCTGGTGGTCCTTCTCTTAATACTTCCTGATGGGAGCAGTTGAAAGAGTGTGCGTCTAGGATGTGAAATCAGAGTCAGAGTCAGAGACTCTGTCTAGCTGGTGTTGATGTCAAGCAAACATCTGTGAAACTGGTAACCATCTACATGATTCTATGTGTAAACACCATACCGAATTTCCTGTTTAATTCCTTGCAATGACACTGAGTACAAGCCACATCACTATCTCAAATCCCATCTCCTATACCTTTCTTGGAATAATTTTTCGACAAAAAAGAAAAAATGGCTGAAGGTGGGAAATCACTGTTAGCACAGTACGGCGCAATTGTCAGATCACGCTGCTCCTGTTACATCCCAGCCGAGGTGTTAACAGCGACTCTCGGCTCAGCCTCGTGACGACGGAGCAGAATAATATCAGCTGCTGCTGTCACTGCTGTTTTGTCTGGTGTCAGGGCTGACACGGCCGCTTTGGAGAAGCGATGACAGCCACGCCTTTTTAAACCATGGGGACAGGCTAACAGAAGCCTCAGATGCCCTTTTTTCCCCTACCCAGATTCTCCTTTGGCTCAAGGAGCATCCTGAAGCATACAGTGTATAGTTAGCCTTTCAAGAAAATTGAATCATTAGCAGTGAAGGAGAAACCTGGATTCAGAAGCTACAATCTAATACCACATCTTTCAAATCACCCGGTTTCACCTATGTCCTTAATACAGGTGATTTCACTAACTCCTCTACCTGGCTAAAGAATTATGCTAATTAGAATCAGCTAATTTAGTAAATGCAGTGGGACTGTAGCTTTTAGCATATTGCCCATCGGTGATCATTACATAGATTAGGGTATAGAACTCTCAGCACACAGTGGTGTCCACAAAAGAGAAAGTGCTTCATGTAAAATGAAATACACTTACACTTGTCCTGACTTATTGCTCATCTACGACTGGGGTTATTCAGGGATGAAAAGCTGAGAAGGATGTTGTTGAAGTGCAGTTAATGACCTCGCACTATGGTTCATGTTATTAGAACCCATCAGCTTTGTTATTCTAATTGATCTTTCTAGTGCTTTAATCAATGCATCCATCTAGACCGCCTTCTGCATTGCAAAGCTAACCACAGTGGAGAGTATAAAAATACAACCTGCTTGACAAACAAGAACAGTACATAGTGTCACCAATAAATCACTGAAAAGACTCTTAAGCAGGTCACAGACTCCATAGGTCAGCTATGCGGCACCTGATGTGGGAAATATTGATTTATTCCATGCTCTAGCAATGTGGCTCTGTCCTTTGCCTTGGCCCCTAAGCAGATGGGTCAGCTAATGACTCAAGTCTAAGCATATGTTAAGCATGCTAGCTTCGGCACAAGCGCGAGGCAGTGCTTATCAAAAGGACAGGGGCTGGGATGGTGCAAAACACCAAAGAAAGGCCATCTCCACCCTCAGACAGGGGCTGGGTGTGGAGTTGACAGGGCCAGGAACTCTCTTTATAGGCCACGCTGTGTGCATGCAAATGGGAAGCCATTAATCTTCCTGGCTGAAAGCAGACATGTCTGCTGCACTGCTGCATGTGAGGGAGTTGCGTGATTGTCCCAAACTTGTGTCGTTAATTGGACCTGAATACCATAAACATAGGTCACGGACTGCAACATGTTCAATACACAGTGTTAACTGAAAAGCCACGAAAACATGTGCAAACTGGGATTTTGCCAGAGAGGGTATTTAGATGGTTAGAGATTATAAAAAAAGTGTGTTGATAGTGATACCAGACCTTTGTCTGTTAAATTAAAAACATTCAATTTATTTGGTCAACAGAGTACTTTTGGTTCTTACATTTTAATCAGATGATATTGATTAACAAACACTCCTATTATTGATCGGTTGTGTTGGGTTGTGTTGTTGCATTGCAAACTGCATTAGAGATAGAATAGCTTGTTATATTCTGTATTCCATAACAGTGCTCGTTCCTACATGCTCCTATAGACACATGCCTGTTAACAAGCTCTGACTAGAGCAGATCGTCTGTGCTGTGAGCCGTAGTTCTGCTCTGCTGCATGGCTAAGTGCCTGTGGTACATTTCGCAGTGCCCCTCATCCTCGCCTGTGTGGTTTCCTAATATCTGTTGGCATCCGCCCACCTCCCATGAGCCTCCTCTCCAGGCCCACCTGCGAGTTAACATATCGGAATTTACATCAGTGAGTCACAACCTCATGTTTCTGTATGTCTGTGTGCATGTATGTGTGTGTATGTGCGTGAGCTGTGCATTACTGTAGAGGTATATGAATTTGTCAGGGTTGTTTTGCTTGGATTCACATCACTTGGTTTGTTTGGAAATGCAGACCTCTATTACCAGTGTGTTTCTTTCTTTGGAAGATAAAAAACAACCATATATGTTGAAATCCAAAGTTTAGTTTAGTTAATGCTAAGTGTATGTGCAAAGAAGGATAAGTTTCAAGAAAGTATACTTAGGGATGTAAAGTGTATGGATATTAAGATATGATGGTAAAAACTGTAAACATTTTTGACTTAAGGCTTTACATTTGAATTTAGCAATTAAGTTGCTAAAATGTCTGTTGTCCAGACAGGACATTGGCGCTGGTGATGAACCCCATGTTATGTCAGCACAGTCATGAACTGCATGACCTGTAAACTAAGATGGACAGTGGCATGGCTGATGTGATCAGCTACATGTGATGTCAGGGGTTCATGAGGGTTAAAGGTCATCAGTGGTGTCCCCATGAGTTATGTCACATCTGGAACCTGCGGCTGCATCTGATCTGACCATGTAATCCTTTCGCCTTGCCCCTAAAATATCCCATATCTTTCTTTCTCTCTGTCTCTGTGTCTCTCTCCCTCTGTCGGTCTCTTTGTCTCTCTCTCTTTCTCTGTCCTGTACACCAGGACTTAAAGCTCACATGTGATTCCCTTCTCCCTGTCTATCTCTTATCTAATTCCCTCTTTCCAAACCTCTCACATACCTTGTCCATTCCCCTCCACCACTTCTCTCTTCCTTCCTCCCCTGCCTTTCCTCCCTCGCTGCCTGAAGTTTAAGTGGCCATGCCACTCCTCCAAGCAGGCATGTAAAAGGCGAGCGCAGCGGTTCCAGCGGTCCTAGCGGTCCTAGCCCTTGCTGTCACACGCAGGCGAAGAGAGCATGGCTGTCTGGGCCCCTGGGGCTGGGAGGCTTGAGTGCTGCGTGCTGTCAGTGGGATTTGGTGTCGGCGTGCTCAGCCGTTTGTGTGATGGATGTCAGCGTGTACACAAAGAGGCAAAGCTAACCCCTGCACCGCTCTGTGTACAGCCTTGCGACTCGACTAACTGGATTCCTTTTTGCTTCAATTCTTCCCCGTTTGTTTCCTCCATTCTTTTTTTTACTTGCTTTACGTGGACATCAAACATTGAAATACACAGAGAGCATAGCCCCTCTGATGTTTTTTTTTTTTAAGTTAGTATAAGACGACAAAACCTTACATAAGAGGCTAACCAAGGAAGCCTTTTTTACATTGCTAACTCTGTAACACTGAAGTGTTGTGACACAGATGTGAGCTGCCTTTACTATGCCGTTAACAAGCAGAAATCCCACACTCTGTGTGCACTCTCCCCGACGGTGTGTCTGAATATAGCAACATCCCCTACGCAAGGGCTCACAGTGTGGAGAGAGGAAGCTGCAGCTCTGGGCATCTGCACGCACCACCACCACCAACATCACACCAACAATACTTCAAACCGTTGGTTGTCTGTCTCTCTTTCTTTCAGTGTTTTTTTTTTATTTCTCTCTCTCTTACTGTCTCTTTCCATCACTCCTCTCCCTGTACCTCAACCTTTTTTTTAACCTAAACACTGTCAGGGTAGACAACTGTATCCTCAGACCACCAGCTGCATGATACACCTCCTGAATGATACACAATTACAACTTGTTAGCTTCAATATGATACTTTCACTATGTTATATATTACATAAGATATATTTTCACAATATATGTCATACACCTTTTAAGAGAGTACAAAAACTTATGATTTTGTAACATGTGGGATTGCCTTAAGTATACCACTGTCAGTATGGGCATTCACAGTCTGTTTAACAATGGAGGTTTAGAAGCCACATTCTCTGAGGGTAAATCTCTTCCGAAGAGGACTCACAAGCTTCTGTTTGTGCTACTTTAGAGGAAGCACCATCTCTCTTTCTCTCTCTTTCTCTCTCTCTGTTTTTCTGTTTCTCTCTCTCTCTGCAGCTTGCGGAGGTGTGAGAGCCGCCAAATTACTACCGGCTGTAATCTTGCCAGATCTGTCGCAG
The DNA here is from genome assembly GCA_030347295.1 of Setipinna tenuifilis. Lineage (NCBI taxonomy): Eukaryota > Metazoa > Chordata > Actinopteri > Clupeiformes > Engraulidae > Setipinna > Setipinna tenuifilis. The sequence goes on along the minus strand of CM059267.1, from coordinate 18,454,002 downwards.
GGCTAACCTAGTGTCTCGGATGATGCCATCAGCGCGTAAAATATTTACTGGCTGTTTGCTAATTGTTCCGCTGTGGCAGCGATCCTATTCTCAGGCAACCCTCCTATCTTCTACAGATGGAGAAGAGATAGGTAGAAAGAGAGAGAGAGAGAGAGAGAGAGAGAGAGACAGAGAGACAGAGAGAAAGAGAGAGACAGAGAGAGGTGTAGAGATAGAGAGAGAGAAAGAGAGAAGAAAAGAAGAGAGAGAGAAAAAGAGAGAGAAAAAAGAGGGGGGAGGGCAGGAGCATATTCAGTTTCATTTGGATGTAAAGGTATAAAAACGTAGACAAACATTTTTCTTCTGGTGTATGTTTTTAATACAGGTGTTTGTGGAGAATGACACAGAAGCCGTAAAACACACAGTTAAAGTCTGGGGTGTGTGTTTTTTTGCCTTTTACCGCCCCCATATCATATGGTAAAATGGCTGTCCTTGAAAGTCCTCTCTCCTCACTGTGCAGAGATTCACATCCTGTTGAGATGCAGGTGGCTGTGATATACTGCGCGTCAGCTCTGACTGAGGGGGTAAAAGGATTTCCCTTCTGATTTATCGCGTGTGTGTTCTGTCGCAACTCTAGTCAAGGTGCTCCCCGTCACAAACACACACACACACACACACACACACACACACACACAACCAAGAGCCATAAATAGAGGCTGTGTTTATTTCAGGAAGTCCCTCTCATTAGGAGGCGTTCGTGCCCTCGCGTGCTCATGCAAACAATTTTGAAATCAATCCAGCGCTTCCACATCGCTACCGACAAAGCCTAGATCATGACCTTCAAAGTGTTAGATGGACGATGGAGTCAGTGTGTAACATAATGCCTCAAATTGTCCTGTGTTTAATTATTCCATTCAGTGAGTGAGTCTCATTTTCAAGGTAGCATGACTAGCTTCGATGCTGTCTGGTGGATGGGCTCTCTGCTGTCTGAGTCGGCTTCTGTCCCAGGCATCCATCCACTCTGTTGTTTTTCTTACCTTGAGCAGTCTTGGCTTGCTCTTGGGGGCTCAGTGTCCAAAGGCAGTTGGTCCTAATTTGTTTTGGCAGCTGGTGCCATGTCCTGTGTGTAAAACTGGAGCAAGTGAATTAATGAGATGACAGAAGCAATCAAAGTCACACCCGAACATTCATAGGGATTTTATGAAGCTTTGTCATGTCTGATGTCATAAGACAAAAAATGGAAAGCGAAGGCTGTATTTGTGTTGCCCATGTTGGTCATGCTGTATGTATGCTGACATATATATATATATATATACAATATAGATCACAGTAAACATCTAAATGTGTAAAAATGGTACGGAACTAATATATGATGACCAGTCTGGCTTCAGAAGCTAAAATCCAATACTATGTATTTGTTCTGGCCATTCAGTAAATTAGCAGATTTTAATTCGCACAACTATTCAGCCAGGCAGAGGAGTCAATTATTGAAATCATCTGTATCAACTTCACAGGTAGAACCAGGTGACTTGCAATATGTAATATTCGATTGTACTGTAGCGTCGTATTCCAGGTTGCCTATCAGTGCTCTTGATAGAAGTGTCTACTGAAATGTTAACACCTGATTAATAATGTGAACACAAACATGTTTTTTTTTTGCAGATATGGACGGACTGGAGTGTATGCTGCCCACGGACGGGCGTCGTGTGCCCCTCACCCAGCTCTCCCAGGACAGCTTCCGTGAGTGCCAGGTCATCCTCACCCTTACCGACCTCCTCATCATCATCTTCTCTGGCATCTCCGTGTCGGTGGTGGCCATCATGGCCAGCTTCTTCCTGGCTTCCACCGTCCACTGCTTCCAGCGCTGGAGCAAAGGCAATAAGACGGAGGAGGAGGAGAGCGAAGAGTGAGGATTGGCCAGAGACCAGAGCCAATACCATGGACCCCACCGCCCGGTGTCCTGACCAACCTTCCCGGCTCCTCATTGGATGAGAGCAAAAACCAAAGGGAAGGTGCTTCGAGGTGACTTGAAGGCAGCATAGCTGATCACGTGACTTTGCAAACATCTGCAAGCACACAAGGAGGAACTCTTGAGGTGAACCGTGTCATTCAGTTATGTCAGAGAAGCCATTTGTCTCTTGCCTCGCCCTCTGGTGCGAGTGGCACTCAGTGACTGTCTCCTAGTCTTTCTAATAAGCCACAATAGCATAGAAGAGCTCTGTGTCATTTGTTATAAAGAACCTCGTCGAGCTTCAACCAGGCCTTAACACGCACACTGCCAGGGGTTTGCTGGTTCTATTTTATGGGCTATTTCATATGTCTGTGTTAAAGGGCCCTTGCCATTCAATATGTCTTGTGATGTGAATTCCTCAGAGGCCAGCTTTATAATCTGGGAAAACTGGCCTCGTGTCTGTAGTCAATATTATGCTGTGCTTTGATTGGCGTGATTATCCACAGCGGTATAACTGATAAATATATGAACGAAGTAGCTAAACGCTCTCAAATATCCACCATAGTAAACATCATGAAGATTTTTTTTTTTGTTAAAGTAGGAAAGTATAGCCACGTGTAATGGTAGCTGTTCCTCTGCCTTTACAATTCTCTCCAAAATCATATCCCATCATGTCGGATTTCACAAATTGTACTTAGACAAAATTACAGCTAACCTAGATTATAACCTACAGTTAATAGAATTGCTGTGTACTGCACTTTAAATGGTGTCCATTTTACTTACAGTATATTCTGCTGGCCCTCAATCCACTAAGTGGACTGAATTTGCTCAGATCTGCCAAAGACTAGGAGTAGACATGACTAGCCAATAAGGAGTTCTGAAATTCATTCAGTATTTTAAGGGTTTTCAAAGAAAACTGTGGTATAACTGTCTATTTAATTGGTGTAGGTATACTCACGTAGCCTATGTATCTTCTGTCAAAATATGTAAGCAAACGAAATGAATATATTAATATATATATATATATTTAAAAGAACATACTGTATAAGTATATCAGGCAACATGAACTGAATTCTAGAGAAGCCAAATCATAATAATAATGTCAGGCACTGATTACATAAATGATTCCAAAACTACAAGGGCGTCGGCACAGTCGTAACTGTGCAGCCATGAATGATGGTCTGTGTCCATGCTAGCTAAGCATTGTTACTATCCTGGTTCTGCCATACATGTTAGGGAATTTCAGTCAGCACAATCAAAACAAATTACTGTTGTCTTTCGAGATTGCATTGTGGCTGGTGTGACCCATGACAGATTGCCCGTACAGATGCAGCAAATAGAATTGTGCAATTCAAATCACTGCGCATTAGTTCATTGAAATGCAGTGTTGGTCTTACCACCGTGTAATTTGAAGATTGAAGTAGTACATGCAGCCTTGTATGAAGGCTGTTTGACATCTGTTGTCATGTTCAAAGATATGTATTTCCTCACAAATCTTTATTTATTATTTATTTGTTCATTTAAAAAAACTGTGATGGCAGTAATTATGGGACACAATGGCACTTTTGGACAGTTGAATGGATGTTGTTTTATGGTGGAAACAAGAAGGGTCAGAGTAGTGAGCAGCTGCTATCTATCGTAGAATGTATGTCCAGAAAAGATGGCTTCTCAATAGCTACTTAATGACACCGAAAGTGCTGGCAGTCCTATGAAGCTGAAAAGTACATGTTTTCTTTTTCCCATCTCATGAATTTCAGAGTTGTCACTTGGATGGTGTTTAAGGATGGCCATGGCCCTGTGTTTGAGAAGGCAGCAAAGAGAGGCAGCACATATTGAAGCTGAACATGACTAATTCAGCAGCTGACAAAATGCCATGTCAGGCTTCAAAACGGTAACAGCTGGGGAAAGACGTCTCCCACTACGGAAGGAGCACTAACGCATTTACTTAATTTCTACGATAACATTTGTTGTTGTTTTTGCATGACCTTTTTCTTCTTCTTCTACTTCGTCTTCAAAAAGCATTAATATAAGACAGTTGTTTTAGAAACAACCCTCATTTGAATTCTTTGTATTTTGTAGTGTGTCACTTTTAAGTTTTTGCCACGTTCAGGTTAGGCTGTACAGTTCTTAAGCACCCTCTCTCCTGCATCTTTTTTTTCAGGGACATGCTGAAACAAACATAATCCACAGAGACATGAACGGAAATATTGCATGTGTGCAAGAAAAGCAGGGCTCTTAAAGTGCACAGCTGAGCTCAACAGCCATATGCTTGCATGTTCAGGATTTCTAAAGGGACATGTCGCAACGTGTCCAAGCAACCTTTACTGTATGGCACCCCCCCACCCCCACCCCCCCCACCCCGCATTGAATCCCCCAAAGTCTACATTTCAGTCAAAATAAATAATTAAAATACAAAAGTATGAAAAAACAGAACCACAGAGATAAAGGCAGCAACTGCCACAAAGACGAATGAAGACTTTAAGCTAGATGGACACTGAGGAGGCCATGAACATCAACTGTGTGGGAACGAAAACTAATTGGATGTCTCTGGGAATCACTTAATCTTACTCCACATATTCATTTTGATTGGGCTCATGTTAGGGGTCTTTTCCCAAGTCTTTCACTAATAGGTTTTTACCAGGCTTAAAGCATTAGCCCCTGCTGTTAGCGACAGGCGCTAAATGCAAAAAAAAAACGGCCCTGGCTTTTGGATGGTGTCCACGCAACTGAAATGTATCTGTATCAATCTCTTTGTCGAGACTGTTGAAATACGAGCTTACTACCCAATGTTTCGTTACCAATGTCTGAATTCAATGTGGAAAAGATGAGGTTTCATGGAGGAAGTTGTCAGATCATGTGTATCCTAGTTAATAAATCGGTGATGCCTGCCATCACCTTTACAGTGCATTAGCATCCGTATACGGTGACAACTCTATGTATGACTTAATGTGTGTAACATGGTCTTTCGACTTGTGTCCTCAGTCTTAACAAAAGTAAACCATGTGTATGAGTAGACAATATTCAACTACTGTGTAGTTGCAGTGAAATTAAAGTATCTGTATTTTTCAGCTGTTCTTCTGTGTCTCTCTATATTACGTTCAAAGTCTGATTTTTGAGCACAATTCATGACACAGACAATGTTTAAAAATGAGGAATTTAAAAAAAGAAAAGTTGAAATGGTAACATTTATGATAAGATTGTTCCCATTAGTCATCTTGTAACTCAAAATATATTTCTTATAGTATCTTCTGATGTAGATTCATGAGTTTTGCCTGGAACCCATCAGGTCTTTACAGTGAATTAGTAATTTTGTGTATTGCTGTGCCAACCCAGCACTACATAGATATTTTAAGGTCAGACGTGATCACTTCTGTCTTAATGTGCTAATGATGTTCTAAGATATCCAGAGCTGTGGCTCAGTTAGCATTAAGCCCCTTATAAGAGACTCAAAGGGTTTAGTAGTGGGTCTGCGCTATAGTAACATTGTTTGAAGAGTCTGTAATGAGGGTCTGGGATGTTTTCTAGTAGCAAAACAGATGCACTGTCTGGTGTCCATTTCCATATCAAAGGATATGTGATTAGCGAAATCCCTTAAATGGCTTCTATCAACTTCACCACTGATCCACTCTGTAAATGAGGCTTCTTCAGTTATTATGAGAGAACTCCTGCATGGTGTTCTTTACTCAGGGGTCCAGTGATGGTGTCCATACAGTTACAGGCGTATATGATATACTAATCAAAGACAGCTCCACCAAGCATATCAATCTTAATGTTGATGTAAAGCATAGCAAAGAATCCATTTGTGGCCATATCCAAAACAGCCACCTGGATTATTCCCAGTTTTATTCATTAGAATATGTAAAGCCCACAATACAAGCTATGCAACTAAATGCAGAAATATGATCATACCCTTATAGCTGCATGCATTTACTGAAAATATGGTGCTACTAGCATCGATTCTATCAGCTGAATGTTTGCCCCAGTGCATATAGGCCAAATTTCTTGATCTTGTGAAAATGTATCCAGATTTAGGGCTCAACAAAAGGCCAGGGGGCACTTGAGTATATTACACAGCTTCACACGTTCACATGGAGATGGATGAAATGGATAGGTGCTAATTAACTATGATGTCAGTTTCCGCTTTCACTCGTGAGCGGAGACGACTCCTCTCGACCTGGAACACTGCGCGGCTGACAGACGGCAAGCAGATCTTGACTGGATGTGTGTGTGTGTGTGTGTGTGTGTGTGTGTGTGTGTGTGTGCATGCGTGTGTGTGTGTGTGTTTGTCTAGCACAGTGATCTTGACTGTCTGTGAGTGTGCCAACACCAATCTATATTTGGAAGCAAGATGAGTACACACATGCATGACTTAATCGACCCACAAACATGTGGGTTTCTTCTCTAACACACACACACACACACACATCCGCACACACACACACACACACACACACACACACAAACTCTTGCTTCCTTATGCTCCCTCTCAAAGTCTTCGTCTGACTCTGATGTAGACTTTAATGAAGAATGTTTTTGCCTTTTAGGTCCTCAGTGACCTGAGCCATTAAGCCTTTTTCCATTTATATATGCATGCTTGCTATATATAGCTGTCACATATTATTCATCTATATTTCATCATAACGTTAGCCTAAGCTTAAGTCTTGTGTGATGCATGTGGGTAGTGCATTGTTTTGTGCTAGCTGTATGACAGAGATCAAAGTTAGCCACTGATGACAAAGGAGGAAAAAAAATGTTATGCTACATCACAATTTTTTAGCGTCCTATTTCCTCATCCTCATCCTCATCAAAATTTCAGGCGGGAGACTTAATTACCAGCCGACCCGTCTGAAAGTTGCCTTTGGGTATTTCACCTCTGGTGGAGAGTGATTCAGGCGTGCACGTGTTCCAGCATGCCGGAGCGATGAGACCAACCAACGGCAGGAGCAAGAGGAGGGAGGAGTGTGCTAAGTGGAAGATGTGTGGTTTCTCAGCGGGGGCTGGAAGGTGGTGTGAGTGAACACGGGCAGTCAGACAGTCAGGCAGGCAGGGGAGTGGGTGGGGGAGCAGTTGAAACAGCAAGCGTGCCCTCTGAAATACACACAAACATGTGGCAGCTGAGACATGGCAGGGTATCGTGGAGAGGTGTTGTGGTGTCGTGCTTTAAAGGGCAGAACCTTTTTACCCCCTCTCTTTTCCCTCTCTGCCATGCCCTTCATTTGATTTCATTGCTTTGGTTTGGTTCATTACTTCTGTCAGGAAGAATATATTTTTTCCTTTCCATTTGCAATGCTGTCTCTCATCTTTCTATTGCTGTGGTATCTATTGGTAGGAATACATAAAAAAGGGGAAACAGCCTTGCATGGAATTTTCAGCACTCTCTTATTTTGTGTGTACTTAGTTACAGATAGCTAGATAGCTGCAGACATGCCTTTAGCAAACTTATGATTCATGTAGCACTTCCAACAACAAGGCACCTCAGCTTACTAAAACCCGTACCAGCATTTTACTATTTAAAATGAATATAAATTTACATCTTTAGAAAGGCACTTACGGTAGCTATGCAGTGGCTACAGGTATGCTGATGTTTGCAGGTTTACCTGAACTCTTTTAGTTGATCGATCTGTTGCATTTACATTGTGTGCCATACATAAAGAAGTGCCCATAAGTTTTTCCAACCAGCATGGCCTACTCTGCTCCTCTCTTTTATCTCTCCTCCTGGGGTCCGACTATCCATCTCTCTCCCCCTCCCAAGGCCACTACTTCCATCCTTCCATCCTTCCCTCTTTTCCCCGGTAAAGGTGTGATGGAGTGCAGGCTTTCGTTCCCTCTCTGCAATCTCAAGCCTGCCATCCATCTCTGCTCTCCCCGGAGAGTGCTCAGTACCTCACTTCTCTCCTCCTTTGCTGCCCCTGTCTCCTCTTCTCACTTTTGGAAATCATCACCTCAGTAGCTGCTGTGTTCTCGGTGCCAGTCTGGGTGCTGTCATCCATCTTCTCTGATTTTACTGCTACTCTGAGTTCTTCTCTTCTCTATGCTCTTTTTTTAAGACGATTTTCCTTTGCCATCTCGTCTTTTTGTCTCTCCTTTTCTGTTCTTCTCCCTGTCATCAGCTTACTCTGTTGTTTCGCCCTTTACTGCCCCCATGTGAACTTCGTACCATCTCCAAATGCCACCTTAAATTTTCTTTTAAAATATATGTACATTGTCTTTGTCTTTTTTTGCACTTTCCCATTATCTTTCCTCTTCACTTGAAAAAGCATTTTCTGCCTTTGTGACTGTGGAGCCAGTCGTGACCTCCTCCTCTTGCTGCCCTCTGCCTCAGTTTGGGATGTAGAGAACTATCCCACCCACCCCTCCACACACACACACACACACACACACACACACACACACACACACACACACACGCACGCACAGAACAAGAGTGCACTGTCGACTGAATTTTCTGCATCTTTATTCCCATTTGGATGAATATACTTCATACACTAGCAACGAAAATGGCATGGGCACTTGGCCAAATAATAGTGCAAAGATGGTTCTGGGTACTATTAGAATTTGTCATTGCTGCTGAAGGACTGCATATAGCCACTAAAAAATAATAATTTCTCATCACTGTATGAACACGTGTCAAACCTAAGCAGGTTATAATGTTTGGCAAACAAACCTGTGGATCTTTAATTTGCATCCTTAGCAGAGTAATGGTACCATGTTTACTAAATGAAACAAATGAATTCTCTATTCTCTCTCTATGTCCTCTTCATGGTGAAGCATGTGCTTCAGCACTTTGTATGCAGAGGATACCACCAACAGCCACCACCCCCGCCACCCCCCCACCCGTCCAACAATCGTCCTTTCCCCATCTCCCATGACATTTTGCTCTTGTCACAAAGCAGATTTAGGTTGCTGCAGGGTTAGGCAGGATGTAGATTAAAAGTCTATTGAGGAGTGAGTGAAAAGGGCAAGGGAATCAGCATAGAGGTCGAGCAGACTCAGGGCTGAGGAGGAAAGACTGTGGTGTGGAAATTACGCCCAGGATTCTCCCACCGTCCACTTACCTCATCAGGTTGTCATGGTGACACAGCCGGAGGCTGGCTACTAGGATGCTGAGGCGTGAGGAAAGGGCGTTAGCTTTAGCACAGACTCTAGCTAATGGCTAGCTGCTAAAAATTGCTGCTGCTGGCAAGTCCGACTCAACGCTAACCAGAGTGGGCAGTCCCTGGGTAGCGGGTGCTCTGGCATGCCATGGCTTCTCAGCTGGGGTCCTGACTCGCATCACTGTCCTGGTCAAAGGACTCAGTGGGTAGGCTGTAGGAGTGAGCAGAGAGGAGGAGGAGGAGAAGGAGAAGGAAGAAGAAGGGCCAGTGTGAGATCTTCTGTCCTTTCGTTTTTGTCGTCTTGCATTACTAGTTGGCGGCGTAATGAAATTAGAGAGCAGTCACCTTAGATTAACTGTCATCAGCACTTGACCTCCATTCCTTTAACACTTACTCACTCACTCACTCAAACACACTATCACACACACCCTCAACATCACTTAAACATGTTTAAAACACACATCCAGGCTTGCATATATGCATTCATGCTTACCCGCACTATATACTATATACACACACACACATACATAATAGCACACACATTGAGTGTACATACAGACCAAAAAAGAAGTGGAGTGTGAGAGAGAGACAGAAAGAGAGAGGGAGAGAGACAGTGACAAAGACAGAAAGACTGGGCTTTAATCTTATCTGAGAGTTTGATGATAAACAGCCCCACGTCTACAGTTTGAATGATGGCCATTCCAGCTTCTAGATAACCACCTTTGCTGTTTTTTTTTTTTCAGCCATAGGATGAAAGCAAACTGTTTGAGCCAGTTTGCTGCTGTTCATGTAGCGCTATGAGTGAACAGAGTAGAAACTATGCCATGATGGCATAAGTAGGTCATATACCAAGCAGGTAAAAGAACACAGTTATGTGTTCATTCAGGCAATGAGAAACCACAGGGGCATTATACACCACAGATACTCAGACCATAAATAAACTGTTGGTTAAAACTCCGCTAACAGTGGGGTTAGGTGTGAAAATGGCTTGAAAACACCAAAGACAAATTTTATCAATCTGTGAAATGTTTATCGTCAGGCTATTTAGCATGGTTGGACATATTTGGGATGTAGGATTAAGGGTTAAGAGGCTGTGCAGTACAACCCATTGTATGGCTCAAGACCTTAACACAACACACATTCGCTTGCATGTGAAAATGCCAGTAGCAATCCATGATATTCTCCATCTCTAAATTGCCATGACCACAGGATACAAATGTTTCACGAGCTCTCTAGCTTTCACATGAACCTGTATTTCACAATAAGCACCATGATTCCTGCTCCAGCACAAAATGTCACCACTCCTGTAATAACAGCCAGTCAATACCAACAAACGAACAAACACACACACACACATGCTCACACTGCCAAACCTAAACACAGACTCAACTGAAACCCTGTACCGCTCTGCTACAACTTGCCAGCTGGACAGGATACAGGGAGTGGGTACTTGAGAAGTGGAACAATCTTGATATCGCTGCCCCGATCAAACTCTCCTCCCGGCCTAGTTGGAAGTTGTCGAGCTAGGGGGTGGGGCTGTGGTGGTGGTGGTGGTGGTGGATGGTGGATGGTGGCTGGCAGAGGAGGTGGAAGTGGAAGAGAATTTCATCTGAGCCGTGACTGACCCGAAAAACCCAGACAGGAAGCTGTGAGGGATGAACAGGAAGTAAGGTGACACCTGTAGGGAACAAGGTAACGGATGTCTCTTTCCTTTCCGTGGGCCCAAGGAGGCCCTGGAGGTGAGCACAGGACTGTGTGCATGTGGAAGCGTATCCGAGTGAAACAGAGAGAGAGAGAGATAGATAGGTAGAGAGAGAGATAGAGAGAGAGAGAGAGAGAGAGAGAGAGAGAGAGAGAGATAAAGAGGCAGAGAGATAGAGAGACAAAAAGAGAGATAAAGACAGAGATACTCTCTGGTTACAGTAACACTAGAACTTCTCTCTACTTTACTGCTATTGTGCATCCAGACAGACCTGTTTGGGCTGCCAGAAAATGGCCTGATTTCAGCTGATGTCAGCTAAGAGCTAAGAGAGAACAAAGAACAAAGTGACCCAGTGAGTGTGAAAGCAGCATGGGAGGAGGTCATCACTGAATTGGGGGGCCGATAGTGTACCTAGATTCATCTTTTTTATCATTACCCAGCAGGGCTTTATGGTAAAAACAAATAGCATAACACAAGAATTCAAACCAAGGCGACGATCGTTTACTGATATGCCTTTTTACCCAGAATACTTTTATACAGATATGTACTGTAAAATTTAGATATTAGTGTCTTTAGATGCCCAGATGTTTATCAAGACCCAGAAGAATTTATACAATTATGTACTCTAAAAAACTAACAGCATGTTAAAAAAAACACAAACCACTGGGCTGTTTTACAGTGAAGTGCAAAATTAGAAACCTGTACTGACACATCTATCAGAAACAACACATCCCATGAACTACAGTGAAACCTATATACCTTGTCCTTATAGGTCCTTTACTGTGTGTCCTGGATGTCCCTGCGATGTGACACAAAAAGCAGTGAGCACATCTCACAGGACTTACATAACCTCTGTCCCATTCCTTCCTCCTCTCTCTCTTTTTTTTCCTCCTCTCTCTCAAAGGTCTCAGTTATGAGGAGGTAAACACATGGGTATTGCTTAAAAAAATAAAGCATGTGTGCTTTGATAAGAATGGTATCTTTCAAATTAGTCATTGTGATCTTTTTAAAATGCAGCTGAACCAATGAAATATTTCACGGGGAGATATTTTCTCCCCACATCAAACAGAGAGAAACATCAAAGCCAGGTGCCCTTGTGTATTCATATGGAGTATAAGACTACAGTATAACTAGCAGCAGATTCCCAAAATGCCTCACTGGTGGTTTACCAGTCCACACTTGCACTGCATGATAGATATCACATGGAGGGTGACCTGCCTAGACAGTAATTGTTTCATTATGAAAAACGAAATGTTTTTCGTGCAAAATATAACACAAAGAGGTTCCACTGATTGCACACTATGGAAGTGAGTCAGACAGTGATCTAGTCAGACAGTGCAGCTTCTAGCTAGCATCTCTCACATTTCCATCAAATGACCTAAAGTCAAACAACAACACAAACCAAAACATGCAGGGCAGAATTATGAAGCTATCCATCGCTTAGCAACATACAGAAAGGGCTCTTGGTGTCACACTGGCTCACCTGGCTAAACGCATCTGTGCCATGTTTGGACCTGTCTGGTCAAGGTCATCCACCCAGCACTTACTTCCTGTCACACTTCCACTTTTCTACCTAAACATGTGAAAAAAAGGTGTGAAATGTTGTGAAATGTTGGAGAGCTATAGGGAGAGGTGATGCCTGACCCACTTGGACAGATACAGACAGCAGCTCTAATTACCTTGCTGCTGCTAAATACATTAGCCATGGAGCCAAAGGCAGTGCCTAAACGTCAACACAGTTCACATTTACACCTATATCCTCACACACACACACACACACACACACACACACACACACACACACACACACACACACAGTGACAGATTTGGAGTGAGAATTGGTGGAGACAGAGAGTGATAGAAGAGGGGCAGACAGAGGGTGCAAAAGACAGAGACAGAGAAAAAGAGTGAAGGGAGAGACAAGAAATGGAGGACAGAGGAGATGAGACAGGAGAACAACAGGGAGGGTGTGTGCGTGTGTGTGTGTGTGTGTGAAGGGGGGGGGGGCAGTAATGTGTGACAGGCTGTCTGGGTGACAGAGATGGAGGAAAATGGCCTCAAGGGAAGAGCTGGATTTAGAGTGACAGACAGGTGAGGCCCTGAGTAGCCTGGCTGGCTCCCTGTCCACACACTATACACTTGGCACACACACAGTTACACACACACACGAACACATACACACACTTGGCATACACACACTTACACACACACACGATACACACACACACACACACACACACACACACACACACACACACACTACACACACACACACACACACACACACACACACACACACACACACACACACACACCTCTACTCTTTCCCTTGCTCACTCTATTTCTCTTATCCCTGCGATCTTATTTTCTGCCTTTAGTCCAAGCACACAGATTGAACACAGACATACTGATTGAACACCCACACACACACACACACAGACACACACACACAGACACACAGACACACACACAGATTCAAATGTTGAGTAGGCACTTTGAACCCTTTGCCCTCCATCTCGCCTCCTCCATCCATCACACACACAGAGCCGTGAAATTGCCCTTTCATGCGTGGAGGGATCCACCGTTGTTTCACGGGCAGGTTCACTGACACGGCCAGCCCCTGTTGTAAAAACTGAACACAGACTCAGAGACACACACAAACACACACAAACACACACACACACACACACACACACACACACACACACACACACACACACACACACACACACACACACACACACAGGTTGCCGGATCAGCACAGGTCAGCTGGCACAGTGTTTCTCTTCTCCCTGTCAGGCAGAGGGAGGCCTGTGTGTTTGGATGGAGCAGCCAGTCAGTCAGGAAGGCAGGGAGGCAGGGAGGCAGGCAGGGAGCTAGCTGGCCATGGCGGTATCTGTGGGCAGCCATGCGTGGGTGACCCTGTCAGGCCACACGACCCAGGAGCCCGATCAAGCTTATCTGCACCACGGGGACCGAGGGACATTGAGCCTCCCCATGCCCACCCATCCGTAGTTTCCCGCTGAGAACTGACTCTGAGTTACACCAGGAGAGAGAGTTTTGCTCCTCTCAAACTGAGATAGATGTAATTGGTGCTATCAGTAATGGGCAACTTGGATTGCAATCCAGGTGCAATCCAGTACCACAAATTACAAATCACCTGGCTCTGTCTGTGTGGTTAATACAGGGGATTTCACTGGTTAAAGCAACACTATGCAACTTTTTCGAGTTAATTAATCATCTTCAAGTAGGATGATGCTGAAATGAGTCATTAGCAGGTGAATGAAGACTTTCTCAACTGCCCCCACTGTCAGTGGACAGAAAACCTTGCTTGCAATATCTGGGTGTCTGTCCCAGCACCCTCAGACTCACAGACAGATATCATGAGAAGCAGGACCATTTTAAATTCTGAAGAAATTTTGACTTTACTTACTTTGGTGGACATGACTACTTTCGTGTTCACTAGTTACTGTAATCAGTTGAGTTGAAAACACATGCACAGCATGAGGGCAAGGGAAAACAGACCATTTTTACAAGAGTGTCCATTTACTTAAGGACACTAGGAGGGGCTCTGTTGACAAAAAGCACTCAAAGTTGCATAGTATCTTCTTAACTCCTTTGGCTAAGTGAACAGCTGTGCTAATTAGAATGCCTGAATCAAATACATGGCAGTGGATAATATCATTATGGTACTACATACCCAAAACGCAGTGTATCTACATCTCTATCCTGTTGCAGGTCAAGAGATCTGTGGTATAGCAGTGTAGAATGCATTATATACGTATATGCAACACAGCCTTTGTATTGCAGTAACTCAGCATTGTTGAAAAAAGAATGACACTATTTGCTGTAGGAAGTGTCAGTCTGTTGACTTGTAAATGACTAAAACACATCTTGTATTAGCATAATAGTAGTTTTTTTTTTTCTTGATTTCATCTGTTTATAATTTTCTGTAATTAGAAGAGTGCTAATGGAAAGGCTTAAGCAAAATAAAGCGCTTTGTCTCTGGGTGCTCTGAGGCAAGTCCCCACCAGGAGCAGCGTGTTTGAAGTGATTGATGTTTGTTCATCTGATTGGAGATATCCAGCATGCGGTTGCTTTTTCCAGCAGAAGGGTGGCGGAAGGAAGCGACAGAGACTGGAGAGGCGCTCGGCGTGCGTGAGGAAGAATGACAGAAGTGTGACGCCCACGGTGCATTTCACGCTGAGTAATTTGGGCATTAATGAGGTCAATCTACAAGCCATTCATCATCATTATAATGCTCAGTCAGGAAGCACTAACATCTGCACATGAGCATGCAGACATACACGCACTCTCACACAGACACAGACACACACACACACACACACACACACCTACAGACACACACACACACACACACACACACCTACAGACAAATACATAAATACATGCACACACACACACATACACAAACCTACACACACACACACACACACATATGCACAGACACACACAGATATATACACTTATCAGTACACATCGGTACACACACATACACAAAACCATGGTGCATTCAACTGAATGTTAAAGAGACTAATGAATTACCAATGTCAAGGTGACTTTTACTTTGCTGATTTAATGTGCAAACATTTACAATGATAGCCCCTCAGATGATGTTTTCATTTGTAGTCTGAGCACAGCTAGCTTGTCATTGCCTGGGAATCTGATTAATTCGTTGCAGTGAGGATGAAACAAAACCAGGGATAATATGAATATGTCTCTGAACCCCTTTGATGACAGAGGTTGTGACATGCTGTTTTGTGTGTGTGCATGTGTGTGTGCACGCATGTGTGTGTGTGTGTGTGTGTGTGTGTGTGTGTGTGTGTGTGTGTGTATGTGTGTGTGTGTGTCTGGCACAGTCACACCTTTGTTCCCCCCTGTGCCTGTAATATAATGTTTGTATCCTGCTGCATCTTAAATCACCTGGTGCATTTTCAAAATAGACAAGAAGAGAATGTGCGAGAGTAAACTAAAGAGAGAGATAGATTCAGGTTCCTCCTCACTCCGGGTTTAAAAAAAAAGTGCCAGACTTGAGTCCTGTGTTTCAGTAAGCCACTAAAAATATATCAGCTTTCTATATGGCCTATTTAAACTCACCAAAAGTGTTGAGCTCGCAGAACAAAAATGAAGGAGTCCAGGATAAATGGAACAATGGGAAAGTTGAGCCGTGAAGTGGCTGAAGACTGTGGCTCACGTGGGGCTAAAGAGGACAGGCGATCTCCTCTGCGCTGTAAGTACTGCTCGCTCTCATCTCCCGCAGAGGAAGTGTCAAGGTGCCTGGGATATATCCAGAGGAGTCTGGGGAGCAGAGAGGGAGGAAGCCTCACGAGCACTGGGCCTCAGGGATGCTGGCTAGGATTTAGGATACAGCTCCCATTGTCTTACATAGACTCTCTTCCTCTCTCTTTCTTTCTCTCTCACTCACTCTCGTGCTCTCTCTCTCTCCCTCTCTTTCTCTCGCTCTCTCTCTCTCCTGCTCTCTTTCACACATACAGACCAAATCTATCTTTCTCTCTCAAGCAGACACACAAACACACACACACACACGCACACACACACACACACACACACACACACACACACACACACACACACACACACACACACACTGATGTAGCACAGATACTCTCTCTGTCACGTCTCTCTTTCCCTCTCTCCGTCTCACTCTCTCACACACACTCTCACACACACCCATACACTCACACTCATCGTCAGTGGTCATTGTAATTTCTGACAGTATTCACAAAGGTGCCCTAAAGGAGGACTTTTACATTGTTCTTCCCTTAAAAAGGTCAGTTTCTCCTTTAATAAACACAGTGATGAGGCCCCATGAAAGGCTATTTTTTTCCAGCATAGTGCAGAGCAGTGTATTCTCATCACCACCGTGGGAATAACCAGGACCAAAGCGAATCAAATCAGTGTAGTATATTTGCTGAATAAGGGGAAATGAGTACTTCTCATTTTAGGTGTGTGTGTGTGTGTGTGTGTGTGTGTGTGTGTGTGTGTGTGTGTGTGTGTGTGTGTGTGTGTGTTGTGTGTGTGTGCGCGCTCGCGTGTGCATGTGTGCGTGCATGTGTGTATGTGTGTCCATTTGTGAGTGTGTGTGCATGTGCATGCATGTGTGGGAATTTGCTGCATCACTCTGACATAACAGATTCACATTCTGATATCATGTCTACATTTTCATTCCTATTTACTGACTCAGTGTGCTGTAACTCCAGTTGGCCAAAAG
>CM059267.1:18422023-18434523 GCA_030347295.1 Setipinna tenuifilis | reverse complement strand
GGAGGAAGGGATGGTGTGTGTGTGTGTGTGTGTGTGTGTGTGTGTGTACGTGCTTGTGTGCACGTGTGTGTGTATGTGTGTACGTGCGTGTGTGTGTGTGTGTGTGTGTGTGTGTGTGTGTGTGTGTGTTGGGGGCGCTCACACCACACCACCCTGTCTGGCCCTGATGCTCCCACACTCAGCAGTTCCTGGCTGGCATGGTGTGCCCTGTCAGTGTTAATTAGAAAAGAAGGCAAAAAGTTGCACACATCCCGCGTGACTCACAGTGCTGTGTGGGGGAAAGAGAGTGAAAAATAAAATATAAATAGATTGAAAAATACATATGAGGTCACAGAGAGCCAGAGAGGGAGGGGAGACAGAGAGAAAGAGAGACAGAGAGAGAGAGAGATGGAAAAACAGAGATGTAGCCTAAATACTCTCTTTCTGGGTCTCTCCCTCTCTCTCTCTCTCTCTCTCTCTTTCTCTGTCTCTCTCTCTCTCTCGCTCACACACACACACACACACACACACAGGGGGGGGGGGCAGAGCACCACACCAAACAACCTGGTGTTTACTTCTTTTTGTTGTATATTCTATTTTAGGAAATGACCCTGAGCAATTTATTATTCCACATTTTGTTTTGGCCCAATCTACACTTATAATGTGTTTTTCCCCCTCCATGCCATTAATTCATGGTTTAATAACCCATGCAGGATAAAGTGTCTTGTTAACAAGATATTTATGCATTGGGCAGGGTATTTAAGTGGTAATAATGAATGTGTTATTGAGTTATTGATTGTGGATATGAAATGCAAATGGTCTCTACTAGCAATCTGTGATGATACGTAAGTCTGGACTATAAATATTCTAGAGTGAGTACTGTTATGATGATTAAAGGGAGATACTGACACACCTGCTGTGAAAGGCCATAAGGTCTTTTTATGACATCTCACTGTATTTCGTCCCATCTCAGCAAGTCAATAAAACCGGCAACGCTGCCTTTGGATTGTGATGTATGGCAGCAAATGTGACTGAGTGTGAATGTTTTTTGCTTTTTTATGTTCTACTTCTAGACAAAATGATGTGAGATATTTAGAGACTCACTTCCCGTCTTGCTGGCTAAGCAGATGTGACTCAGTGTGGTGGGGTGCTTATTTGTTTTGTTCGGTTAAACGTAGCCACTGTTCCAACACTTTACTGTGGTTCTGCAAAGAGGAATTTTGGAAGAATTCAGGTTTTTTTAATCAGCCAATTTAAGATCTTCACCCCAACAAGCATAAAATATTACAAAGCATAATAATCTACCATCTCTGTGTGTGATAGAGGGAGAGAGAGGAAGAGAGAGATTATATATTTAAATGTGTTTATTGTTTCCTGTCAGGTGTTTAAATGTTATCTTTTAGCAATGCAAATGTATGTGTGTGTGTGTGTGTGTGTGTGTGTGTGTGTGTGTGTTTGTGTGTGTGTGTGTGTGTGTGTGTGTGTGTGTATGAGAGAGACAGGGAGAGACAGGGAGAGAGACAGAGAGAGTGATAGCAGTGAGCAGAGAAAGAGAGAGGGGGTGGAGGGGTATTATCTTGTGTACATCTGTGTTTGGAGGTTGCCCTTCTCCATTTGCGTGGCCTGTGGGAGATCAGGTTGTATCTCTGAGCCCCATCGCTGCTGTCAGGGCCCTCTTTATTACATCAGCATCCTCAGCGCCATCTCACACATCCACAGATGTCCACATAAATATCAGGCTCAACTAAATTACTGCCAATTACATCAGCAGCCACACAGGCCACAGGGGGGGACTGCAAAAGGTGCCTAAGTGTGTGTGTGCCTGTGTGAGACCTTATTGCATGCACCACTGAAGATGGAAAAACATGGATGAAGGTCAAGCACAAAGATGTCCAACAAAAAAAAATCGATGCCATTTCGCCATTTATTTCTCTGGAGGTTACAGTGATCACATACTGGCATGTTATTAATTGCCAGCCCCACAAAATGGCAGAATTTCATATTAATTTAATAAAGTTTCCTCATGACAGATATCTTCTAAATGAATCAATACATTTACTTTATCCACTAGTTCACAACACATGGAGAGCTAATAGCTCCTTTTGTGCAGCAGGAAATCTGAAACAGTAAAATGATGCCACCTAGTGACTTTATTTTGTACATACAGTTCTAAATAAAAAGTAGTCTGAGTACTACTGGATTAATCTCTTAAAAGTATATGTGTTTCCAATTTAATGAGCTTTCCTGTTTGAAATAAAAAATGAAAAGTTGTGTGTCTGGTGTCTTGCCAACAGAGGGCAGCGATGCACTTGGAAAAGGCCTGCAGTTTAATTAAGTAAAACATACAGTATGTGGAAGCCAACTTATTGTACTTCCTGAGCCCTTGTCAACACAAAGGGTGTTGTGTTTTTTTGTTTGTATCAAAAAAAGAAATTTCTACTCTTTTTTGTCTGTGTAGCAACAAGTAAGGACATTCTATTCAACCATGCTTTTATCTGGTAACCATGATAATCAAACCATTCAGTTAAGATCACAATGGTAGCTAAGCAACAATGTGATGTCAATAGAACACAGACCTAAGAGGACAAGAATTGTAACCTGGATGTTTTGGTCATTCTGTCTTGTACTTGTCTAGGAGTTAGTTTTGGTGGTGTTTTTTGCGTTTCTCATAATTGGATACAGTTGTTTTGGTTTTTTGACCTGCTGCCTTGCAGCACGGCATGAAGATGATAAAGATGTAGGTAACAGGAAAGCGCTAAAGAGAAAGGTAAAAAAATACAAGGTGCATGAACTGAGGAGAAACCTGGAGCTTTTAGGGGTCAGTCTAGATGAGGACAGGGACCAAACACTAAGGAAAAGTAGAAAGATGTTGAAAAAGTAGCTCCAAAATCTGCTCTTGACAGAACTGACTGTCTCGATGAATATCTCGGATGAAATAAATAATGTTCTCAATGACCTGGATAATCTCTTGAGCAGAGAGTTAGAAGATCTGGAGAACTAGGAGAGGAAAGATGTACAGTCAATGTATAAAATTGCTTAAGTAATGTAATAATATAATTAACGCCTCAATTCCTGATATTAATTAAAAGGTCTAATGTACCAGTATTCCTTAACTATGATTAAGTAAATCATGTATGATTTAGTATGTGTTAAACAATGCATAGTGTAGTTTTAATGATTCAAATATTTACTAATCATTAACATTTTGTGGTTTATACAGTAGTTAAAACATCGATAAATTTTTATTTATGTACCCTTATCGTAAAGTGCTACTAACGTTAGAATCTTAATAGTTTAAACACAGAATTCATCTTTAGTACAAATAATCTGCGTTTGATAACAATTAACCTGTAGCAATTGTTGCTATCCTAACAGAAAAATGTAGTTATGTCAGAGACATGGTCGTAAACACAGCAAATTTCATATTAATATATCAGTTTGACTGAGATACAAGCTGATTTTCTCTTTGTTGGCTTCATGTAATAACTTATGTCAGGCATGGAGGATCATCTGTGCCAAGTTTCATGACCATCAGAGCAAGTGTGTGCCAAAACACATTTTTTTTCTAACTACAGTGCCACCTAGTAGCCAAATAATGATACATTAGATATGCATACTTTGGATGGGGTCAACAGCCACTGCAATACGTCTTAGCTTTGCAGAGATATGAGCTCACTTACTGTTTGGTGGCTTTGCCGATGACTTGATTGGCTGTCTTAGGCAAACAATTGTGAAAATTAAAATTCCTTTAAGTACCTTTTCTCAGGCATGGTCTGAAGATCATGTGTGCCAAGTTTCTTAAAACAAATTGGTGACCTGTGATAATTTGGGGGGAAAGTTTAAAGGCGGAACTTGACATCGATCTGGTTCATTGAACTTGGCTTAACTCAAGAATTCTAGTGATATTATACTGAATGTGGCAAAGTGGAGTGAACAGAGAAGATGCCTCATTCATGTGCTGTGTGAAATACTTCTGATTGTATTTGGCCATTACAACATAATTTAATGAACAGAATTTACTGACTTTGTGGCTAATATGAAGTCCAGAGCATAATACTGTGGATTCCCGTGCTGTGAAACCAGCCTCCAAACAACAAAGAAGTCTTTCCTATTTAAATAAATTGGCCCGAAGTAACTATGCTGATTGTTGTTACTTGCTTAGATAACTTTTCCCATACTATGTAGTCTCCCCAAAACACAAGGAGCTGAGTAAGCAGTGGAAGACAGCTGTCAGATGGGAAGGGTTTTCTGCTACCCCGTCATCCATGCTCTGCAGTGAGCACTACTGGAGGACTTTGACAGGACAGGTCAGATAGTCAGGATCAGAGAGGGAGCTGTTCCTTCTGTCTTTAGTTTCCCTTATATTTAATATTAACATTTTAATATTTACCATCACAATATAAGTGTTGCTACATTGGTACCAAACATTGGTAGCTGTAAAAACATTCGAAAAATACAGACGTTGGTTTGGTACTTACCTGTGTCATAAACCTATATGGAGTAAATATTTATAATCATTACATTAAAAGTTATGTATGTTGTTTTTAATGCGTATTTATTTTCCAAATATATTAGTGTGTGTATGAATGGGTGAATAAAAGGCATCAAGTTAAATGAGTAGAAAGGAGATTTATGAAGATCAGTCCATTTCCTTGCATCAGTTTACGGGGCAGATCTGCCACATCCAATATGGCGGACATGCTGACATATTGCAGCAACGGGCCAACCAGCTCAATGAGGCGTCTATGTTTTTATATCTATGTAAGTAACGCTGTTAGCACTGTAAGCTAATTAGTTAGCATAGTTTGCTAATTTACTATTTTTAGCATAACTGCTAGCAAACATTAGCTAAGCAAGCTAGTTAACAATGTTACCAAAGTCCTTGGCGGGGATTTCAGTAATACCAAGTGTACTGCATCCAACCAGCAGGGGTCAATAGTGAGGAGTCACTAAAGGACCTGCACTGAATAAAGACTGCTAATGAATGAACCCACCATATTGTTGGTAAAGTCAAAGCTGGTGTTGCTGTTCAATGGTTTATACATATTTATGGTTTCAGTGTCACCATAGAAACAGCTACACTATGGAGGATTGAGGCCATGTGCTCTGCAAAGAATGACAGGAATCCGGCTATGGTAGACACAGGCTACCATCATTCAAAGCCCATTCAGTCATAGCACACCAAATAGAAGATCTAAACATTTTAAACAAACACACCTACTTACCTATATTTTGCTAGGTAAATATGTACCACAGTAAGACATATGGCACTATGATGTGGCTTTTTCTAATTTACAAAATTATGTGACTTTGTACACCCTTTTCTTATTTGCTTGTTATTCTGTCTATTTTCTTTCATTGACTGATGGTGGAAGGTGGAACATTTTCACGTGCAGCATGCATATGCAACTCGGAGTGACCTTTTGTATTTAAAAAAGAGCAAGTACTAAACGGTTTCTCAGGGAATGACACCTTTAAGGCACCTGCATTGCGATCTTATCATTGGCTGTCAACCCTTCCCCTCAAACCCCTGTTGCCTAGCTATAAACTTAATTTTGATGAGCACATGAATTTTTATGTGACACAAGCCCTTCAGGAATGCAGTCCTGGCTTAGGGGAAGGGTAACAAGGGCAAGGATGCAGACACCATTTTAGTGTTGGGGGGAAGCCAGGAAATGCAGTAATCCCACCTGACCTATTTGGGTAAGCGAACAGGCTAGGATGCTTACAATGGTATCCTTGTTGCCAGCTATAGGAACTCCCAGTAACCATCCCTTGGATCATTACGACTTGGACAGAGTTACATAACCGCCTGTCTTCTCTTTGAAATGTAAGCCAAAGTTTTTGTGTGTTTTTTTCCCCCCACTGCTTTGCCAGCCAGCTTTAGTATATAATTTAATTTCACACCTGACACCTCACTTCCATCTTTGGTGCACTCAAAAGCAAAAAAAAAAACTTGACTTTCCCTGTGGCCTCTTTCCCATGGGGCAGCAAACTCAATCTTTTCCAACCTTCCTGCTGTTGTCAACCATGATATTGTGGTGAGCAGGCACGCAAGGTGACATGGCATGATAGAGAGCTCTATATTATAGCTTATTCTGTGCCTCGTTTAGCACATGATCCCAGGAGTATCCAGTTTATGAACACACACATAGGAGGACTCTGAATATCAGAGTAAATGACAGGAAGGTCTGATTTTTTTACATGGTGAAAATGTGATAATCCACAGATATGGTCAATGACGCAAGTCCTAGTTGACCCACAGGAATTGCAACACCAAGAGGAGAATAGTAATGATAATGCATGCTAATATAAGACCCAACTGGGATTTTCTAAATTGAACATTTCCACATTACAAAACACACAGTACACAATCTCTCATTAGGCATGCACAGAACGTCACACTGTCCTACTTATCATCCCCACCGCTTTCCATCAAGGGGTTTAGCTGTCATCGGGACATCAGAACATGGTTGCAGGACCCTGTGGGGGTGGTCAGGTTGTGAACTGATAACCAAGGGCATTCCAGGAAAGGCTACACTGGCTTGAAAGTCTAGGCCTTCAGCAGTACAAGGCTTCAACTATTGTAGTCAGGAGTCAGAAAACACGTGGATACTGTTGGTCAGCAGTGGTGATGCAGACTCTGCCTGGCAGCAGACATGTGCTAACGATGGTGAAACAGTAAGGTCTCTCCCATGTTGGCAGGGGTGATACAGCCGTCTCTTTGGCAGGCAGCAGCAGTAGTTTAGCTATTATAACATGTTCTGCCCTGCCATGTATTGGCTCTACATGTAAACATAGGTGATTTCCCCATTTAGTTAATTGACCTGGCTGTGAAATTATGCTGATTCGAATCAGCTGGTTATGTAAATGGTTGGACTAAACGTTCTCTAAAGCCAGACATCAGCGGGGTCCTCAGTGGGCGAGAAGATCTATGCCAATGAAGAACAATTCCCAGTTGTTGACAGCCAGACCTTGTGCACTAGCTCCTGCAATCATAATGGTAGCTAGCTGGTGATGATGTACAGTACGTATGCTAAGACATAGGTTAGCCACTGAGCTAACAGCCCAGCTATAAGCTTACTTGGGAGAGCATCTGCTGCAGGTGCTGAGCTGAACCATCCAGGCAACACATTGCAGGATGGAGAACGTCACTCCAGTTGAGCGCCTTGCTAGGGGCATAGGGAGTGCAACTGCTCCAGTGTTACTCCCCAAATCTCCTCTCCAGCGCCTTAATTGGTTAGGGCCCTCTGGTCCTTTGTTGGGGCTATGTCAATGACCACTTGTATTGCCTTTCCCTTCAGTACTTTACTGGCTTTGTAACCAATATGCTCCATTATGCCTGTTAACCGTCATCATTACGGAATGTATACATTTTTTCCCTCAGTTGAAATCTTTGGCTTTTACTGTAATTTTACTGCAATTATGTCCATTGTCTTAGAAGGTAAGCTGAGACACTGGTAACCAGAAACAAAAAGATACACCTTTAACATTCCAACATCCAACATACACAGAGTACAGTCTCTTATTCTGGGGGCTATACAGCCTCCTACTTACACTCACAGAAGGTCCACCACCACCCTTGTATATTACCAAATCAAACTTTGAGTGAAATGCTGATTTGCACGGGGAAAATAGAGTCCCTGCCTGGGTACCACTATCACAACCTCGTCTTCCTTTATACTCTTATCGTGGCAAAAAATAAGTGCTGTTGGACCTATCTGACAGTTCTTGCTTTTTTACTTCGAAACATAGCTGGGTTACACAACTATTTATGTATCTTTGCTGTCTGTGCAGTCTAATCATGATTTAGAGCTTATCGCTGGACTACTATAGTAGCAAGGTCAGGAGATATTACAGCTTAATCCGAGAGACTGTTTGTTTTCCCTTCAGTGACCTGAAAGGCCCTTGCAACAGGCATATGATATGCGCTTTTTTATCAGTATAAATGCCAGTATCTATCAAGGTGGAAAAACAAAACAAAACAAGGAAATGCTCCGTTCTGCCTTGTATTAGCATGTAAATGCATGTCTCTGTGGCAGGCTTGATCGATTAGAGAACTGCCACACCAATGCTGTCCTATACCTCTCCATCCTTGACCCCTTCAGGCAAGACATGATGCATGGTAAAATGGTGTGTTTTTAGCCATCTGCTAGTCATGATAATTCTCCAGGAGAATCAGTCACAAGGTTAAATAAATGAGACAGGACTGACGTCTCTCCTTAGGTGCCCCAAAAGAACAAACAATGAGTTGCGCAAACATCACGAAGCATCTGCCAGTTAGAGACAGGGCAAAATCTGCAGTCAAACAACACCATCCTAATAGGCTATATTCCCATACAGCCACTGAAGAGACGACACACAGTAGCCTAAGTGACACAGTAATGGGAGAGGGAACACGTTATCACAAGATTGCTCTGAGTGCACTCATGCATGGCCTTAGTGAGTGGTAAAATGCAGTGAAAACGGTCAAACCCATTCAGTAAGTGCTTGGGTGTGCATGACTGAAATTGAAAGAGAAAGTGGTTAGCAGAAATACAAGTCAGGTCAAATCATCTCTCCAGCTCCAAACATCTTCATAGCTGGTTTGTCAATGCCGTCCGCATCGTTACATTATGGTACATCTTTTTGCAATATGTTGTGCAGATTTGGATAATCAGCTAATACCATCAGGGTGACTGCCATGTTTTGGTTAGTCCACAAAGGCCAGCATCATAGACCTCATTTCACTCCTATTTGGTTATATGTGAGAACACTGTTTTTGAATATTCCATTTCATTAATACCTTTTCCATTTGGGACTAGGGCACTTGAGCCCTATGCGAAAATACAATTTTGATCATGTTGCTCCTTCATTAATAGCGCCTTTAAAGAACCCCATGTCAATTTTGGGCCCCTACAATCATCCTAACCTGGAAAAGACTTGAATTGAGGTCCCTCCTACTGTTGTGACAGAAAATTGTGGGCACTATCCTCTGTTCTATCTGCTGCGCCTTTGTGTCATGTGACATTATGTCACTGTCATTTCTCTTTCTCACTTGACCTTTTCACCCACACCACCTCTGCTCCACTCTCTCCATGTTGTGTAAAATGCCAAGGAAACCAATCAGAAGCAAACTGAATTAACGATCCATCAAATCTGGGGCAAACTGAATCTCAGCCATTTTTCAACTAGCCTTGCCCATTAGCCATTGTAAGATGAAGCAGTGCATGTTGGACAATGTGTGGCACTCTGCCTCAGGAACACTTAAATGTATTTGCCTTAAAGGGAGAGACGTGAAACTCCATTCATCATAAGAAAATACAATTAGCACTGCCTGCTTTGCGACTCATTAGGTAAAAATATGTTCTCACCGATAAGCGGTGATTGATTGAATGCAGACTCACAGGGATTTAGTCTATCCCGATCCCTGAGTCACACACAGGGAAACTAAAATTGAGTGAAGACTGCAAGGAGTGCAGGAATGATCTGGAATTAATGACCGACTTGTCTGCCAATCTGATGCGGAATGCTTCATTGCTCTCAACCGCTGACCTGAATAATCAAGTCGATCTGTCTGCGCAACACGCTCTCATGTGGACCTGCGCTGACAAAACGCTTATCTGCTGTCAGGCTGATGATCCGCCATCGCCGACCATCTTAAGTGATGGGCTTCTGTCTCTTTCTCTATTTTTCTCTCTCTCTCTCCCTATCTCTCTCTTTCTTTCTCTCTCTATCTCTCTACCTCCCTCTATCTCTCTCTCTCTAGTGCTATAATCAGAATTTAAGAAAGTTTCTCACAGCGCACAGATAATGTGCTGTTATACAGCATAGTGTGCTGGAGCGATGGGCTTCTGTCTCTCTCTCTCATTCTCTTTCTCTCTCTCTCTAGTTTTTTTTTTTTTTGTCTAGTCGTACAGTCAGGATTTAAGAAAGCTCCTCACTGTGTACAGATTATGTGCTGTTATACGGCACAGCGTGCCAATGCAGTCTTGCGCAGCTCAGCTATGCACATCATTAGCTACAGTGCCTACCACGCAAAACAAGAGCCGACAAGCATACGCTGCTCTTCTCATTGTTAGTTGATGGAGCCTGGGAGAAATCCACAATCTGCCATACCAATGGCAGATGGTTGAAGACAGGGTTTTGTTGATGTGACACTGATATTCATTGATCTAACGTGACTGCTTCTTCAGTGACCTTGGCCTGCTGAATCAGGGTACCTGCACAGCTTGTGTTGTTCTGTTAGAATCACTCTCCAAATCAATAATTCAATGGTGAGTAATGAGCTTTTCACTTGGAGCCAAACCATAAATGTGAAACACAGCCTGTCCACGCACTATTAGTAGGCTCATTGTCTCATGTCAAGCTCCAGCGTTGCCAAAATATAATTGTTAATAATTGAAAGTAATATTGTAATTTAAACATTTAGGCATTAATGGGCACACCCTGAGAGTGTGTGGTGTGGGTATAATTATGGCCTTTTACAGGACAGGAGGGGAACAGTTAAAGTGGTTAGCAATTCCACTGTGGTCCTCATAACCACAATACTAGCGCAGGGATGCAGGGAAATGTGTGTCTAATTTAAAGTCTTTATGAAATGTGTCAGCAATAAATGTATAATGGCCAGATCCATCTATCCCACCCCCACCCCTTTCTCTCTCTCTCTCTCCCTCTCTCTCTCTCTTGGTCTCTCTCTCTTTTGCACATAAACTCTCTCAAAGACCAACTATCTCAAAAACAGACACAGGCACAGACACACCACACACACACACACACACACACACACACACACACACACACAAACATAATCTCTCAGCATAATTACGCACATCATGTATGCAAGAAGCTGGAGTGGTGCAATGCAATGCATGGACACATGGTTTAGAAGTGTACTTTTTATATACATGATTAGTTGTAAAATGTAATTATGCTCCAGTTAGAGGATAGAGAAAAGCACTTTGGACATAATTTCCATAATGCGCCATACTCATCATGCCCACGTTATGATTTCATTGTGCTAATACTGCTCGGTTAATGAGTTTAAGAAAGGTACTTGATTTTATACTTGACCCCATGACACCATATAAGTCAAAGATAAGACTTGATACAACAAAATTGGTATGCAAAGCTATTTTTTTATTCGAATATATGTATGATAATGGCTTAATGTGTGCTCTAATTATGCATGTCATTCCTTCACTGTTGATCTGTGTCTTTCTCTCTAGAAATCTCTAAAGACTCCAAACCTCAGTAACTAGGAGTCAGATGCACTTCCACCTCGTTGGTGCTCACGGTCCAGGACACAATGTTCAATAATAAGACCTTCGGTCCAACTGTGGACTAAGGAGCAAGACCGGAGCACTCAGTTTGCAATGCTTTTAATGGTGCAGAAACAAAAACTGACTAACGTTTCGACGGCACTGCGTCTTCTTCAGAGTCAGACTCCAAACCTCATTCAGGCCAGACCGGGCCCTGACCTGATTATCTTTCTCTTTTCCTCTTTCTGTCTGTGTCTCTCTCTCTGTTTTTATCTTGACCTGCCTCATCTCAGCAGGTCAAGATGCAGTCCACGTTTTTGATTTCGAGAAAAGTAGCCGGATATTTTCTTGTGGTGAGCAGCCAATCGGATTATGCCCTCACCCACCTTTCCACTCTCCTACTTTGGTACTGTTTTGATTAGCCACGATTCTTCTGAGCCTCTATGTTTGTTTGTTTCCTGTTTACAGAGCCAAGCCTGTGCACAAACAGCAGAGTAGCTTAAACACTGGAAGCTTTTTACAAAGTGTTTGGCATTCAAATGGCGGATGGCTGCTTTTTAACACATCCTTGCGGCATTGTTTTGTCAAAGTTGTTTAGCTAATGAGGAGTCTGCTGGATAGCACTATTGTGGCTGTTATGTGAGCCTGTTTGTTAATTTGTTGCAATTATGATTGATTTTTTCCCCTCTCCCTCATTTAAACAGCAGTGCTGTTTCTCAACTGGCTCTTGCACTATGAGGGTATGGCTGTAAGAATCGATATAGAAAACTGCTTCTGTAGGAATACAAATTGTGAGCACCAAGAAAAATTAGTAAAGTGATATCTTGATATCTTTGTTATATTTATGTTGTTATATATCAATGGTGCTATATTTTCATGCTAGATATACCTGTTACGCTTATGGTATGGTGGCTACATTGAGTCAGCATAAAGATGCCAATGAAAAGATCAGAAATACTGCCCCTAGGTAACATAGCACATATTCCTCAATACAATTAACCAACACAGATTCCAACACGTTGCCACTTTCTCACCGCACTGCACATGGCAATTAGTCTGGCGGCTTGTAATGTGCATTTTATCCACAAGGGGGCAGACTGACTCTTCACTGCTCTTCACTCTTATGTGCGGCAGCTAAGCTCAGTCAGCCTGTGCTGCTGTGCTGCCACCATTCATCGTCAGCCATAATGGCTTCGTTGCCGGGGGGTGAGGAAAAAAAAACGGGAAGACACACTGTGCATAGCACTTCAAAGCTGCTGATGCTGTGCTTTTGCAGCGATC
>CM059267.1:18412023-18419523 GCA_030347295.1 Setipinna tenuifilis | reverse complement strand
AGATGCAGATGCATATGTAGATACAGGCATTCACACATATACTCTCTCTCTCTCTCTCTCTCTCTCTCTCTCTCTCTCTCTCTATCTCTGTCTGTGTGTGTGTGTGTCTCTCCCTCCCTCTCCCTCTATAATCACAACCACAAGCATAGACTCAAGTCCACAACAGTTCTCAGCCATTGACTGATCTTGCGTATAAGTGTGTTTTTGAGTGGGGGTGGGAATCCGAGGAAGCACTTGAGGGGGTTATAAACTTAAAAGAGCTGTTGTCCTCTCAAGAGACGGTGAGGGCTAAATGGGAGACAGAGACTGAAGCTGGAGTCAGGGTGAGATTGTGTGTGTGTGTGAGTGTGTGTGTGTGTGTGTGTGTGTGTGTGTGTGTGTGTGTGTGTGTGTATATGTGTGTGTGTGTGTGTGTGTGTGTGTGTGTGTGTGTGTGTGTGTGTGTGTGTGTGTGTGTGTGTGTGTGTCTTTCAAATGGGGCAAGGCCCTGTTGCGAAGTCTTGCAAAGGTTGGGCTGTATTTTTATCTGAGTATCCCACTGCTCTTTGTGCGCAGAAAAATGTACTGGCTCGTCTTGAAAAAC
Source organism: Setipinna tenuifilis (assembly GCA_030347295.1). Lineage (NCBI taxonomy): Eukaryota > Metazoa > Chordata > Actinopteri > Clupeiformes > Engraulidae > Setipinna > Setipinna tenuifilis. The sequence goes on along the minus strand of CM059267.1, from coordinate 18,418,940 downwards.
ATGAAAAGTTTAACTATCACCTTTCAACTCTCCCACCTGCACAGCAATACCAAAGAAAGAAATGAAGAGACAGGAACATGAAGAAGTAATAAAGAAGGCAAAAGAAGCTTGGAGACATGTGGAGCCAGTGCCATGTATTGCTGTTGGGTGAACCCAAATTCAACCTTCACCCATCTATTCTACTGTCGATCATCAACAAATCCACAGCTACCAAAACCAAAAAGTAGTTAAGGGAATGTCAAAAAACAATAACAGAGCTGCGGCTACAACAAGAGTGTCTGTATGGTGCATAGTGAGGGTTTGTGGGGGGTGGGGAGGAGATGGAGAGATTTGGGGGGGAGGTGAGGAGGCTGCTTTGGGGCTGTGCTGCTGCTGCTGGTGGTGGTGCTGCTGGCCTGCGGATGAACCCGGCGGGGACATGGCTCCTTGGGGTCATCCCAAGTTCAGGTCGTTCCCTCGCGGATGGGAGAGCGTGCGGAGGAGCCACCACTACCGCTGCTGCTGCTGCTGGTGGTGATGGAGGAGGAGGTAGGGGAGGAGGAGGAGGAGGAGGAGGAGGACGTGGAGGGGGAGGAGGAGAAGGAGGTGGATGAGGAGGAGGAGGTGGGAGGAGAGGTGGGGGTATGAGTTGGGGTTTGGGGGGTGGGCACAGAGAGGGTCCCCATGGAACCCTTTGGCCCCTGGCCTGAAGGAAACCCCCCCCCCCAGCCCCCCCAATACACATACCCAAACACACACACACACACACACACACACATACACACTACCACAGGGGCCCCCATAATGCAAATTCATTTCTAGCAGGCCTTGTGAACAGTTTGGAGGAACAGTGATCTTCTTGGGTAGGGAGAGTGATGTCAAGTAGAGACAGACAGACACAGAGAAGGGGAAAAGAGAGAGAAGAAGGAAAAAGAGCGCGCGCGAGAGAGAGAAAGAGAATGACAGAGAGAGAGAAGTTGAGTTGAGTTGAGTGAGAGAGAGAGAGAGAGAGAGAGAGAGACAGAGTTGAATGAGAGAGAGAGAAAGAGAGAAAGAGAGAGAGAGAGAGAGAGAAAGAAAGCAGAGGCTGGGAAACCTCTTATGATGAGTTACAGCCCGGACACGAGGCCTCCATCTGCCCCACGCATTGGCTGCGTAGTTTCCCTCCTAATTTATCTGGGATACATCTAACATACATACACATGTGTGTGCACACACACACACACACACACACAAACGGACACACACACGCACACACACACACACACACACACACACACACACACACACACACACAATCACACCTAAAACTGAGTCACAAGTTAACTGTCAAAGTGCAGAGAGAGATAAAAGTGATGGAGGCAACACAGTGTAAATCAGACCACCTTGTCATGACCAGTTAGACATTATCCAGAGAGAGAGAGAGAGACAGAGAGAGACAGAGAGAGAGAGAGAAAGAGAGAGAGAGACAGAGAAAGAGAGAGAGAGGGAGAGAGAGAGAGAACCCCACTTGGCTCCAGCATGCTAGAGACTCCATGAGAGAGCTGCTGCTGGTGACGTCTTCTGTCGAGACGGATGGTGAGACAATCCATCACTCATCCCTGCAGGGGAGGCCTCCATTGGCCCACTAATCTGCCAGTTTGCACAGACGACTCAGCAGGGGGCCTTTGACTGGATAAGTGGTCCCTCCCACCCGGCCAGTGGCAAGGCATGCTCAGATGGGGTTTTTTTTTTGGGAGGGGTGGGCAGTTTTTTTTTTTTTTTTACAGGATTGGTGTGCACATGTTTGTGAAAGCTAATGAAACTTAGCTCTGGTAAAGATTACCAGTGAGACGTCATAGGGGAGTCCAGGGAGCCACTCATCACACAGCCCATAGGAGCCCTTAATATGTCCTACAAAATACATGACTACAGCCAACGCAATGCAATCTGCACTGTTTGTGCACTTTCTCTGTGTTTTGCTTTACAGAGATTGCCTGAGCAGAGCAGTGAGCGCTCTAACACAGTAACTTGTCCCTTCTATGGCTTCTATTTGTGTTTTACCTTTCTGGAAGGAAAGAAAAAAGAAAAAAGCAGAATGCATTTTCATCCCGAGTAAGGCGGTCTTGACCTTTGGTGTAAACAACCAGCGCCAGTGATAGATCTCTGAACCGTTTTACTCTCCTTGTCTAAAGGGTCAGCATCTAATACATGCATGAATTCCTCTACAAGGTCTTTATCAACTACTGTCAGGGCCCAGGGTAAAGAACAAATTGTATCTGATATTTATTCATGTGCTGCCCACAGGGAATCACCATCCAGCATATAGAACACAGACACACACAGAGACACGAGCAGACGCACGCGCACATACACACACACACAGACGAGAACACGCACGCACACACACACACACACACACACACAAACGCAAGCACACACATACATACACACACACGCACACACACACATACAGACCACACACACGCACGCACACTCACACACACTCTCTCCCTGCCCATCTCTCTATCTCCATCTCTCTCTTTCACTCTCTCTCTCTCTTTCCATCTCTTTATACAATTACAGCTCAAGCTCCTTTTCCTATGTTATTAAACTTTGCAGCTCCAGCTCTGGCTGAAACTCCTCAGAGGAATGCACTTTGTGCAGCCTGCAGCTCCTGTGAACCTCTGTGCGTGACGCTGCTGTTGGTGCGATGGCAGAGCGTGGGTGGACAAATGCAAACAATGCACACCAGGCGTCACATCATCCAGCGCTGAACCCTGACTGAACTCTCCCAAACATCTTCCTCTCGCTCGCTCGTCTGCTTTGCTTTTTTCTGTTGTTTTTTTTTCTTTCTTTTCTCTCTTTTTCTTTTTCTTTTTTTTTTAAAAATCAGCCGGTGCTAGAGTTACGGTGAACAACACAATGTGTCTGGAATGTGAGGATAATTTGTTATGCAAGTGCATGTCTCGCTCTCGCTTTCTGTCTCTCTGCTTCTCTCTCTATCTATGCGCCTGTCTCTATCTCTCTTTCTCCTTTTCTGTCTCTCTCTCTGTCTCTCTCTCTCTCTCTGCCTCTCTCTCTCTCTCTCCCTCTCTCTCTCTCTCTCTCTTCCTCCCTGTCACACATTTAAAAACACAGGGCTGCACTCTGAGCCTAGCTGCTTCCCATCTCCCATTTCTCAAAGGCGAAGAGCGCAGCAACAAGAGACAGACACAGGAGGGGAACGGAGGACCAGGAGATCTGGCTGGGTCAGAAGAGAAGCAGGAAGAGTAAGAGGAGGGTCTGGAGGAGGCAGGCAGGAGAGGGGGTGCCTTCTGTCAGAGGGTAGGGGCAAAGCGAGGGGTTGGGGATATGGGGTAGGGGGTTGGGGGGTGGGGTGGTGTGGGTGTTAGTGGGGGTGTGGGATCCGAGGCTGGGACCTCCCGGTGAACTGTGCAGTCGCGAGCCGGGTCAGCGGGGCATGGCTGTCAGAGCGTGCCTGAAACAGGAACCCGGGAGTTCAGCCAGAGTTCACACAGAATGTGCCGGATCCGTGTCCCTCAGACAGGCTCCTCCAGCCCACCACACACATGGATAATGTACTCACACTCTCTCTCTCTCACTAGCGCTCGCTAGCAATGGAATTCTCATTTTCGTGGGGCAAACTGGGCGGTCTACGTGGTCTTAGCCCTGAGAACCCAAAATCAGTCTTGATCAGGTAAATAAACATATCTGCCAGAGCTTAACGTTACTCTACTCTATAGTAGTCCCTTCAAAAGTAAACAGACAGACAGACAGACAGACAGACAGACAGACAGACAGATAGATAGACAGACAGATAGATAGGCAGGCAGGCAGGCAGGCAGGCAGGCAGGCAGACAACAGAAACTAATGAATGTTTGATTTGTGCTTCATTTCAATAAACATATACACTGATATAGCAGCCCTTTGTCACTATGGTAGGTTCTGGTATAAGGGGTTCCCTGAGTCCTTTTACCTTAATGTATAAATTACCTAGATTAACTTATTAAAGTTGTTGGGTTTTTTATATAATGTCTGAAAATTAATGTATCTGAATGAACAAACAGTTTCACAATAAAGTATATTAAACACAGAAATCTTTTTACAATAAATATACACAGCTGTCACATACCTTAACATGAAAATAAATGAAATGTGAAATAAACAAAAGTAAAATAGTTTAACCCTGTTACATTGAGTTTTTATGTTTACTTGCTAAGACCCACAAAACAGCAATGCATTCAGCCAGTAGCATAGCTTAATACCCAGCCTCCTCCTTTGTTACTGGGTATGCAGCCTCATTCATTCACACATAATGGTCCAGCCAGAGAAAAATGCTCAAATGGCATATGACTTGTGTATTGAAAAAAAAAACATCCATTATGTATCACTATTTTGTATAGCTGTCAGAAGTGCTTTTGGACTAAACTATTACAGTGGCTTATGGGATGAGTTAAATTCATGTGGCGATTTTAAATGTACCACATCAATATTTACATACTTTGACAAATTTATTTGTACAGACTTACCAGTAATTCATTCCTTTCATGATTTATGAAGCATACAGACTAAATTGTGGATTTGATTAAAGGATGGATTTAAAAGTTGAATTACAGGGTGCGCTTATTAGGGGCCACTTTGAACCTTGCTCACTCCTGTCTCTCATTTAAATTGGATAAAAGCTGATGGATACTTGAATGGGAGGTAACCATGTTCTGTCCTGTAGCCTTTCACAGCCAGCAAACCATTTAGATGCTCTTATTATTGCCCCCATTACCATGGGAAAAGCCAAAGTATAGTGATGCATCCAGCCATGATATCAGCCTCCCTCTAAGTGCTGTCCAGATAGTATGTTCTTACCTGTGTGTCAACATAGTTGAGCTGAATATTTTGAACATATGCCCTGACTTACAGCAGAATCCTCTCAGGGACCTAAAAGTAACTGAATGCCTCCCCCCCACCAACTGTGTGGCACCAGTCCAAAGGCATTTGAAGGTCTAAACGTTTCACACAGAGGTCTGCTTCTGCCTTTGTGTTTGATTTTGATGTTGCTTTGTTCCAAACATCCATAAAATCCTGCACAGAGACTTTGATGAAAACATTTGCTTTTAAATAACAAGCCGACCTCCTTGCTACTACTTTAAAGAAGGAAGTTCCCTCTACATTAAGAAGAATAATAGGGTGAGACTGGCCAATGGCCCTGCTGTTTGTCTCCTTCAGAATAAAAATACCATTTGCCAAAAGCCATTTTTCTGTTATGCCTTTTTCTCTTAATGGTAAAACCAAGCATTTTTGTAATTCTGTCAATACACTAGACACTTCATTATAAACTCAGTAAGGGCTATCAGGACTTGGGGATGAAAGAGGGTTTTTTTAGGAAAAAAAGCTTGAACCACACATGCTTGCACAAAAAAAAAACACATATACACACCCGCATGCAAACATAACCTCAATGCTGTCCCAACACATCCAACTACCCACACACACACACAAACACCCACACACCGACAAACATACCCACACAGCCACAAACACAAAGACACATTCTCAGAAAAGAAGGTACAGAATTGTACTTTTACTTGTCATACTGACAGTACCCTCAACATCACATATTAGTACCTTATAACCACTGTTTTACAACTAGTTTGTACAGAAATAATGGGATGGTAGGGGTACTAATCTGTATCTTAAGGTACAATCAGCATTAATGTACCCCCAAAGGATAATATTTCAACCTTAAGGTACTGCTGTGTACCTCTTCAGGTCTGAAAAAGGTACAAACTAGCTGTAAAACAGTGGTTAAAAGGTACAATTATGTACCTTTGAGGGTACTGCCAGTGTGACAAGTAAAAGCACAATTTTGTACCTTATTTTCTGAGAGTGCAGGGATAAAATTAAATAGCACAGCCATAGAGATATATTCTTTTTTAGCAGTTTTCAGTGCAATGCAACAATGTCTCCTTCCCAGCTGAGTGTCTTTGGATCACCTGTTAGTCTCTCTCCCTCTGGGACTCAGCCCCAAACGCTTCTGGGATATTTGGGCGAGGCCCCCATCTTTACAAAAGTAACCCCAGGATGAACCGTTTCCACTGTATTTTTTCTCTTTTTTCTCGATTACATCACAGATTCCCAGAATCCATTGCCTGCTTCAGACCAAACGACTTGACAAAGGATGACAATTCTAATTTGCATTCTGACCTCTGAGATGCTGTTCCTGAGAGGGCCTTGGAGCATTTAAAATGGCAACAGACGTTTACCCAGGCATGGAGAGCCAGTTGATTGGCTTAATCCACAAGGCAGGGGATAAAAAAAAGAGATCAGAGGAAAAGAGATTGAGGGAATGAGAGAGAGAGAGAGAAAGAGAGAGAGAGAGATAGAGAGAGAGAGCGCACGCTCTAATTCCTGTTGGTATGGTTTAAATGAGAAAGGCCACTAAGCCAGAGCACCCCCTGTGTGAGCGCGCTCTCTGTGGGAACTCTGCCTCCGCTCCCATTCAAGGCGGCCTGGCCCATTGTCAAGCCCAGTGTGACCTGGAGTTGAACCCGATTGTCAAACATGCAGAGTAGGGTGGGCTCCAATTCAGTGTGTGAGTCAGTGTGTGTGTGTGTGTGTATGGGGGGTGGATGTGTGAGTGTGTGTGGGGTGGGCGTGTGTGTATGGAGGGTGTGGGTGTTGGTGTGGGTGAAGAAACTATAGACTTGAGAAAGGGTTAACTCCAGCCAGAATTTTCAGAGGGTCTGTAAAGCAACTTCTGAACCGTGTTGGTGAGGTCTGCACTGGCTACGTATGCATGCATGAACAAAAACAACACAGAGCTTTTCTTCCCCTGCCGACACAATCCCCAGAATAAAGCAACGTCCTGCCCGGGTTTTGCCAAAGTCTGTCACTCTGCCGTAATTTGTGACGAATGTTTGAAGCAATTTTTTGTTTTATTTTCTTCTCACTCTCCTCCCTTC
>CM059267.1:18397023-18404523 GCA_030347295.1 Setipinna tenuifilis | reverse complement strand
TACTATTCTATAGTTTCCAGACTTTTTGAACTAACGGGGACATTTAATTATCTTATTGTGAATTCTGACATTCTGTATCAGAGGATCTCAAAAGATGTGTAGAACATGCAGAAAACAGGCAACGTATGCTAAGGAACTAGCTATTGCACTTAATGCCTTCAGTTGGGTGAAGCATATGTGAGACCTAACATGTACCTTTGTTTGTGTGTGTTCACTCTATACAGAGGGCTGCCACGCTGAGTTGAGCCCCAGCAAGCCTGACCTCTCGGTGAGTGTGTTATGCAATTCCTGGTTGGCGGCGGTGTCTGCCACACTCTCTCTGATCTTCCCGCCAGGGCTGACAGTCTTCCTGCTTTGATCTGTCGGCGTGATACACTACCAGGGCTCTGAGGCGGCCCACGTCCGGCCCACATCATGGCGGGTTCGACCCACACTGGGGCCAGATCTGCCCCAGAGTCAGTGGCTGTTTCAGCACTAAGCACTAGTAAAAACACACACACACACACACACACACACACACACACACACACACACACACACACACACGCAACAATACAGGCAAGGAAGTTCAGTGTGTCTACAGACCAGTCTATTTACAGATGCGATCTCAGTGAAGATAAGGGCGGCTGTGCCTCCAAGGGGCTGGCGGCACAACTATCGGCTGTTTGGAAAAGAACATTTCCCCTTTGTTATATATAGCTATTTTCACACACACATCTCACTGTTAGCCTTTTTAGCATCATCCACACAGATTTGCTGAAACTACTAAACAAGCTGTTTAGGTTGGGTTATCAAACCACAGTTTTACATCTGAGTTCCCTACATTGTTATGCAAACAGCCCATAAAAAGTGTACCTGGCTGGCTGTACATACAGAACGCAGTTACTAAGCATCTCCACGCTGAGATTCTTCCCTCACTGGTTGGGGTGGTAGCTGTACAGGCACTGCCTATAGTAGTGACCTCTGCTACATATGCCTACTATTACTACTACATATACTACACATGTCTGCTACTACTACTTGCCATACAGCAATGATCACAGATGAGTAGGACAACAAAAACAATCACATTACTCTTAAATTCAATGGTAATCTTCATGCAAGAGAATGCTTACATCACCCAAGTATTGTGACTTTGGTCATTTCTTCCAGGAAGGCCTTTGTGCCACAACACCTACATCTTAAAGTTCTTTCTTTCACTCCTTTTATGTCTTTTCTCCCTTGCTTGTTATGGTAATGTACAACTAATAAGTAGCATCCCATTAGACAGGGAATCTTAGAGAGAGGGAGATTATCTACTGGACAAAACAACAACTCTGTAACCTTTGATCCTGCCTAGTCCAGGATACCCATAATTCTCGGGCTGACAGGCCAACTGAGGCATGGCGTTCTGCCCCTCACTGGGGGTCAACTCAAACCCCTTCCTCTGTCACCGGGACAACTCTGTGACGGATGAGCTCCAAGACAAGCATGACAAAAGCGTTGCCAAAATAAAAAATCTCAGCTAATTTCACTTTCACGCCTCCGCCCTTCTTGAGGAGATTTCACGAGGGCTGTGCACGGCAGATGCAACACGACGCAACCCTTTGCAATACAGTCTGCCTTTCTGCGCCTTTCTGACACACTTGACAGCCCCAACATCCTGAATTGTTTTGTAGTTTATCCGCTTGCCAAAACCTGGTGTCTTGGACCGCTCGCTGACATGTACATGTAAAGGAAATTAAACTGCTGCTATGACAAAACCTTAGACACAGTGGGGTTCAAGGAGCGACGGCCAGACTTAAGAGGGGACTAAACGTCCCGTCCAAGCAGAACATAACATATTTCACCATACACGGCTCATGGGGCCACAAAGCCCAGTACGAGCGTTGGGCGGCTTTCGCTGCTTTTTAAAAAAAAAAAAAAAAATAAAATAAAAAAAATCCAATCTGCGGAGCGGTCCAACCATGACACGGTCTCCTCAGTGATTCATTGTAGGGCCCTGCTCTACATAAGCCGCAAGCAACCTAGAGCCAGGGAATTAGAAATCATACAAACCCCGTGGGATTAGGGGATGGAAGGGGTGAACCGAGAAGACGCTTGGCGGTCTGAAATGTGACACACATTTAGTGGTAAATAAATAAATAAAGAAGGAAAGAAATAAATAAATGTGTCTCCTGTTCAGCGTGGATTAACTGGAGACTACACGCCTCAGTGGCGTGCCTGCATCTGTTTTTTTTTTTTTTTTTTTTTTAAGTGAGACAGCAGTTGCAAGGGTCTCATTGTGTCTTTCTTGCAGAGCTGCTGCCACTTGCCAGATACAGTCCTGTTGGGTTCATACCCAAGACTAGAGAGTGACAGATTGGTGTGTGTGTGTGTGTGTGTGTGTGTGTGTGCGCGCACACGTGTGTGTGCTGGAGACAGACCTGCCTTACAACATGCACACATACAAAACATACACAGACACAGACACACACACACACACACACACACACACACACACGTGCGTGTGCTCCCAGTGTGTGTGTGTGTGTGTGTGTGTGTGTGTGTAGGCGCAGATGTGTGTGTGTGTGTGTGTGTGCATGTGTGTGTGTGTGCGTGTGTGTGTGTGTGTGTGTGTGTGTGTGTATGTGTGTGTGTGTGTGTGTATGTATGTTTTTATGTGTGCGTGTTGTAAGGCAGGTCTGTCTCCAGCATGCCCTTTGGATCAACTCTGCCTGCTAGGAGGAAAAGTGTGTCAGATTTTGATGAGCTGTCTGTCTCATTCACCCTTAAAGCTTCCCCCTCAACCCCTCAAAGAAAGGAAAAAAAAAGCTGCTCTGATTTATCTCATATTTGGCTAACCCTGCACTGAACTCAGCCCGTGGGATTTGAACCATCCCCTCATAGAACACCCACATGCATACTTATACATGTATGCACATACACACATGTGTAAGCTCACACAGACACACGCACACACACATGCACACACACAGTTGCAAACACACAGAGTCACACACATGCCCATGCACACACACACACACACGGTCGCATACATGCGCACACACACAGAGTCGCACGCATGCGCGCGTGCACACACACATGTACACACACACACATGTACACACACACACACATGTACACACACACAGTCGCACACACACACACACACATGCACAGCTTATGTCTGCTGAGGTTTGTGCGCTTCTGCACCGTTTCGCAAGCGCTTGCTCAGAGATCGAGTGAGGAACAGTTCCCACTGGAGGCTCCTGTTTCTCAGCACCAGGCCGAACCTCTCTCTCTTTCTCCCCCTCTCTTTCTCCCTGTCTCTCCCTCTCTCTCTCCGTCTCCCCCCCCTCTCTCTTTCTCTTTGTCTCCCCCCCCCCCTTTCTCTTTCTCTCGCCTTCCCGCTTTCTCTTTGTCTCTCCCCCCTCCCTTTCTCTCTCCATTTTCAACTTACTGTAAACCTTGGTGTGTGGGTCATCACCCAAACACCGCGCACATGTGTTCCATGAATTTGATGAACAACAAGTTGAACAGTTTGGTGGTGCTCGGCTGTGATTCAAATTGCGTTCTTCACGGGGCTTTTCAGGACGTCAATGCTTTATTTTTGACATGGCTGTTTTGTCTTCAGGGTCATCTGCATAGGCTTTGTCTTGTACTGAAAAGCAGTGGAACTAATCAGCAATCTTGGTACGTTTTCATTCTTGGACCACTACAAAAAGCACGGTGAGAATCTCAAACTCCCTGACGTGGTGACAGGTTGACATAGACAATATCTCCCTTCTGCGTCTGGGTTTTGTTAAGGTATCATGCAGAAATCTCCAGTCAGTTTTCACCTAGGTCAAATACACACACTTTGTCTAAAGGAAAGGTTCCAAATCACAACACACATTACTAAAGAATCTGATCTGCAACATATTTTTCCTTTGCTTTCAGATGTTCTGGTTTTGTACGTTTGGGATTGTTCAGTGGAGCATAATCCTTTGAATTTGTGGTTAAACATTTCCAGTCAGTCATAAACTGAACGGTTTGTTTTCTTTTCTCCCTTCATTATCAGCCAGGCAATATAGCTCAGAGCAAAGGGCACATGCCAGCAAGCATACACTGATTTTTTTTTTACTTACAAAAACAGCAAAACACAGCACCATACTGGGCGGTCATCTTTTTTTGCTCACTCACTGTGTCTGCCTCTCTGACAGTTGTCTATCTTCACTGAAGAGGAATATCAAACAAGTCTGGGAGTGTAAGTAAAAAGTGCCTAGCTACAATCGATTACATGTTCACCACAGGAAGAGTGTGATAAAATTGAAACAAATTAATAGCTACATGGTTGGAACACATTAATAGTTACATTGATGACAAATAGTTTATCTGATCCCACCCTGGGTTATCTCATCACAGCACTGGGTAATATTCCACCATTGGCCACAGACTAATGGTCAATGGACAAGTAGTCTATCAAGTAGTACAGGTAATATTCCACCACTGGCCTTTGAGTAACAAGTACGTTTCCGCAGCTTGTTGTGACAACAAGGCCCCATGTTTGTGGCCACCTGAAGGTGTCAAAGCCCGGTGACCATGAGCTGTTTACACTTACAACCCTCACTGGACTTCCCAAATCTTCCACCCAACCCAGCTAACCATAGCAGTGACGTGTAAAATTCATGTGCTAATCTCTACCTGCGGTTGGTACAGGGGTCCAATTATTTACTGAATAAGAGAGAAAACAGGTCAATATATGTTAAAACCTGTATTGATTTATTCAATAGCTGAATTTACAGACATTAGTTAATTATTTAAAAAAAAAAACAACAATAACAAAAAATGATCGTACAAACACACAATTAACTGTCCAAAAAATACTGGAGAGATGCGGGATATGGAGCTTTTCTCCAGTCTTGGCTCTCTCGCTTCGTCAAGCGAAAGGCTTCCAGTTTATCATGCAAGACGAGGAGGAGCCTTGCTGAGTGAAGAAACAGGTGCACTGATCCGCTGGAAGGAATGTCCAACATCCGTGTCTTCCAAGCCAGGGGGCGGCTGAGGAGAGGAAATCCAGCTCCGAGGCGACCTCCATCACAGAGGCCCTGGGAGCCAAGGGCCTGCTCCCATGCCAAGTGTCAGGGAGCTTTATTCATGGATACACTCACCCTGGCGTCCAGTTCTTCCATAATGTCTTTGTGCTTGGGAGTCCCGTGGTGGGCATTTACTGTATGCCGTGCCCAGCGCCTATGTCCACTCCTATGTCCGCCCTTTGAAAGTGTTCATGCAGGTGTAGCTCCCGGAGAATCGGTGGATCTCCTCCATGGCACTCTGCGGTAAAATGCTGGGACATAAATGGAGCATCGTTAGAACAGATCCTTCTGCACCATGACATATGAATACACACACACACACACGTTCATTTACAAAAGCACTTAGAAGCATGAATAAGTACATATTAACATGCACTCACACACATGCAATATATAGACATACTTACATCCAAATCAGCACATACACACACAAAACACACACACACACACACACACACACACACACACACACGCACACACACACACAATAAAGACCCCGAGACTCCGTACCTTTTCATCAAGACGAGCGCGTGCATGGTCCAGGGCAGGTAGACAAAGGCGGTGTTGGTGCGGACCGCGTCCACTGTGCGCTGGGCCACCACCTCCTGCTTCAGCGGGGGGAAGAGCTGTGGGAACCTGGTTGCCGAGGAAATCCCAGACAGAGGCAGAGGCAGATAAGGAGAAACAAAATGGGAGAGAGATATGAGAGCACTCTCTGGGCCCCGGCATTCTCATTCTCATCCTCCTTCCACTGCCAAGCCAGCTGATATTTTTTTATCTCACAGCTCCCCACTGAGAGGAGATACAATGCAGACTACATCTAGGCTGTCCCACCACCAGTCCCAATGCACAGTAGTGCCACCAGCCATCATCAGCCACTTGATAAGGTTACAAAGACGTCGACTGTAAGAAATAGGAACTAGGACAGTAGCTGAGCTGAGCTACACAAGGCAGGAACTGTGGGGACTTTATAGGGTGGAGCATTTGGCTCTCAGCAGTTCCAGGCATTTTGAAGTGATAAATGTTTGAGCGCAAATCATCCGTAATTCAAAGATAATGAATTTTATTTTTTTTATTATTTTTTTTCTCAAATACACTTGATTTAAAATGAGTTTTTATAGCAAATACTCTGACTTGAAGCTTATGCTGCTTGAAGCTTGATGGCAAATATTTTCACTTCATTTAGTTTTTTCAACAGGAAAATTCAATACAGCAGCTACTCATTGTAACACTTTAGTGCATAATTTCCTCGCATAAGCTCCTTGGCTTTGCCTGGAGTAGGAGCTACATTACATTACATTACATTAGGCAGACGCTTTTATCCAAAGCGACTTACGAAAAAGGAGCTACTACTACTATTACTCCAGACAGAGGGTTCTGGAGCACCTGGGCCAGGCTGGTCCACTCACCTGACTTTCATGCCCTGGAACATGTCGGTGTTGGTGTGGAAGGGCAGCACCGTGGTGCAGCTGACCCCAGGGCAGTCCAGCAGCCCCAGGGTCAGGCTCTCCATGAAGGCCAGCGAGGAGGCCTTGGACGTGCAGTAGTCGATGGTGCCCGGGATGGGCGACTGGGACAGGATGGAGTTGATGCACACCACGTGGCCGTTCCGCAGCTCCAGCATGCGCGGGAGGAAGGCCTTCGTCGTCTGTGGGAAGAGGAGAGCAGAGAAGAGGAAGGTAATGTGAGTTTAGAGCAATGTATGAATATGCACGAACTAGCAGACGGGTGCAGGAGTCAGAGTAGAGAGAGAAAGTGGAAAAGATGAGAGAGAAGAGAGAGAAGAGAGAAAGGAGAGAAAAGAGACAGCGAGATCAAGCAAAAGGAAATAATGAGAGAGGAGAAAGGATAAAAAAAGAGATGATAAGAAAGAGGGAGAAAAGCCTTCGTCATCTGTGTGAGAGAAAGAAGAAATGAATATGCTTAAGGAACGACAGAGCTACAGAAATGAGAGCAGCGGACGAGACAAAAAAAAAGAAACAGTTAAGAGGTAAGAAACAAAAAAAGGAAATGATGAGAGAAGAGTGGGGGCTGAAAAAAAGGAAATGATGACGAGGAGAGCGAAGAGCGGAGACGAGGAAAGAGATAATGTGACTGCACTAAATCCCCACAGTAGGCGCAGTGAGGATGCATCACTGAGCAAGCCGCAGATGGGTTGGGGGGGGGGGGTTGGAGTCGTGGGGGGATATCCATTTCTCAAGATGCCTGCAATTCTCCCAAAGTGCGATAAGGCTCGTTTGATACCGTGTCAAGCAATAGAGAAACACATGTCACCTGTTCTGGAAGGCCCCAAAACTCCCATTGAGGTAATACCCCTCCCGCTCCACCCTCTACAATAAATAAATATATAAATAAAAAGGTGCAATAAAGCCCTGCAATTTGGAAATCCCCTTGTCGCATTTTTCAGTGAATGAGACTGACGTGGCCTCAGGAGAGCACTCGAGCAATCGAGTGTGTACAAGAT